>BPVZ01000034.1:2249732-2302248 GCA_020521535.1 Rubroshorea leprosula
AGCTCAACCTAATGTTAGTATTTTGGCCATAACTTTCTTTGTAGATGTCAGATTAAAGTGATTCTTGATTCTATAGAATGCTAAGACATAGAGTTACAATTTATTTGTTGATCACTCAACCTAGATTAGTGAATTTCTAGGTGTAAATTCTGTTGGAATTTTCAGTTCGAAATCTGACCAAAATTGCACTCAAAAGTACCCAGAAACTTGCTTTGTTTTCTGCTTTATTCCACTGTTTTTTTTTTTTTTATCAGCCAAAGAAAACTTGCTTTATTCCACTATACCTATTGCCATATTAGATTATGATTTTACTTGATTTTTAGCTGTTGTTTTTCTACTCTAAAACCCTTTGTTATTACTTTATTTTGGCTACCCTTTTTGCTGTTACTTTTCTACTTAAATGTTATTCATTTTTGGTCCGTTTTAGCTTGTGTTCTACCCTATTTTTACTGCTATCTTTTTCCCATAAATCCCTACTATTCAAGGCTTATTCTAAACATTTTTGGACTATTTTAAATGGCAGAAACCCCCACCTTGTTGCCTAGAATTTCTGTTGTGGCTAGGATAGTTTTGAGCTAAGTTTCTCACACTTTTTCTAGTTTATTTTATTCAACAAATCTACCTAGTAAACCTGCCATATATAGGGTCTTTTGTTGCTATTTAACGTATGTTTTAAGTATGATTATGCATAGGAATATATATATATATATATGCATATATTAATAGGGGGTTTCAATGGATAGAAGTGACCGGGAAGTGTAGAAGGAAGTTGTTTCTTTGAGTAGCAACTTCATTTTGGAATTAGGAACTAATTTAGTTAAATGGAGTATATTGTAATCTTGTTTGTTCTTTGATGTAGCTTAGGTTCTAAATCACCTTCATTGTCTTGAGATCTTGAATTCTTACTTGTTCTGTACCTATAAGGCGAGATAAGTAATACTATGGTAAATGCCCTTGGATTTTAAGATAAAAGTTTTAAAAGCAAAATTTTAAACTATTTTTGAAGTGATGGCGGGACTAAACCTCTTTTACTCAAACTCGAGCATGATTGGCTAAAGTGAAGTTGTTATTATTTTTGTTGAGTTGAGAATGCCGACATGGAGTTTACTTGTTGTTCTAGAAATCTAAAAATTTGTTTGTAAGTTATGACTTTCCTATTAACTATGACATAATTGTAAACTATGGGTTTTCCTATTGAACTTCTGCATGGTTTTGTCTCCAATATGGTCATGATTATTAAAGCCTTCCAATCGAAGTTATAAACGCTAGCACATGTCGACATGTATTTCTTAAGGGTCGGTTCATCCTGGCAATGGGATCGTACATTGGTATTTATGTTATCCTATTAGTGAGAGAGTACACTAGTATCTTGCCAATGGAATCATACATTGGTATTTTTGTTATCCTGCTAGTGGGAGAGTACATTGGTATCCCCTACCAGTGGTGTCGTACATTGGTACTTTTGTTATCCTGCCAGTTGGGATAGTATACTAACCCTAACTAAAATGTTTATCTAGTATACATTTCAATATACATAAATTATTTACAACTGCGATTTTCTTCCTGTTTAAAATTAAAATGTTTATCTAGTATGCTTTAAATCTCAGTGAAGGCTATCCATATTTTTATTTACTTAGTTATCTAACGTAAATTTTCCTCATCCACTATTTCAAGTAACGAGACCCAGGATAGGGGAAACCAAGGGGAGTGACGAGCTAGAAGGCTAGCCACTTGTATTCTAAACCCAAATTATTTTGGAGTTAGGTCGCTAGTCACATATATTTTTGGACATAGATTTTGGAAAGTAGATCATTTTTTGTACACTAGATCCCCTTTGGAGATAGACATGACCTTATTGATGGAGTTGTATAATCTTTGTGCACTTTGGTTATTAAAGCTAGATTTTATTTTGAGATATTGATCTTAGTTAGTGGACTGCCAGATATGAATTAAGTAGGTTCCAAGCCTTGTGCATTTGTAGGATCCTTTCACAAGTGTACGGTGTCTGTTTCGCTCCCAGTTTTGGGGCGTGACAATAGGCTGAGCTAGATCCACATTCAGAAATGTGGCGTCAATTAAACGCCTTGCAATTGCTTAGTTGGAAGGGTTGCTAAAGCTATAACCCTCAGGGTACTAGAGCTAAGGTGGGAAGCTCTTTCCTCTCCTATGAGTTACAACCATAACCTCATTCATAATAAGAACTGCTACCTCAAAAAGATGAGGGATGACCTCTGGCACTTTTTGTTGTTGTTGCTGTTGTTGTCACTTTTCCAACCTATACCATTTTTGAGTTGCAACCTCTTTTTGACTTCTTTTTCTCACCAGCTTAAACCTGGCAGCTTGGACAACTCGGTCTCCAACTGTTGGTTAGGTAGAGGTAGCAACTTAACGTGGAGCAGAACTCCTGACACCTGTCTTTTCTTCCACTGCTGTAACTATAAGGCCTTTAGATTTCTTCTTCGAGAGCATAGCATTCCCAGCAATAGCGCATAAGCGATTCATCTCAACTACAAAACAAATAAAAGTTAAAATTTTTATTAGAACATAGTTTCAAGTAAAACAAATTTAGTAAAAACACACCTTCGCTAAGTAAGCTCACTTCGTAGAGCTTGGCAACGTCAATAACATCCGAGCTTGTGAGGTATATACTGTCTATTACATTCTCACCCTCCCTCATTAACTTTTCCACCTCTTCTAATTCGTCTACATTCAAACTATTTTTATTAGGGTTTGCCTTTTTTGGTTTCCATTTACACAGAGCTTCTCCTCCACCTCTTGCTCACTTGACTCAGTTTTAGAAGATTTTATTTCAACATCTTCATCTCCACCATGACCCATGGGCCAAACTTCTTCACCTTCCCTAATACTCAATGTTTCTTCAAAAGACATATCTTCTATTTTGTAACTACAAAGAGTTAGTGGTGGAAAATAGTTTAGGTCTTCCGCAAGTTCAATCTCACGTTTTACCTCACTTTCTAATATAACTTTAACCTCCCTAAATGGACCTAAATCTAAGTCAAAAAGAGTTAAAGGCAAACTAGATTCTTCACTTAACCTAAATGCAAAGCTCATAAAGAGTTACATGTCTCAACGAACTTGGCCTCTAACACTTGGAAAAAAGTTGTAGATGATTGCTTAGCACAAACACAGGCAAGCTTGGACACTTCTATAACTCTAGTAAAATTTTGACAGCACTTCAGTAGCAATACAACAAGGTAACTCAAAAATTATCTAAGTGTGACTATTTATATTAGCATCCCATAGACCTCAATAGTTATGATCAACCCTATCTAACGATTGAGATTGCACCCTTTTGAATACGACAATTATTCTCTATGACAGTAATTTATTACAACACATTCTTCGATGACAATTGTCAGTTGCATAATAACTTCTTCTCCAACAAATTAAACATGCACATTTAAGCCTTACCCAGACTTTCTAGCTACAATTCAAAAGCAATATGATTTCAATTCCACTCATGAGTTTTTATCTTGGCTGCAGCCAACAACACATGACTACGTGTCATGAATTTTTATCTCAGCCCCAGCCAACAACACATGACCATGTGTAATTTTTACCTCAACTGCAACTAAAAACATAACCTCCTATCCTAGATTCCTATCCCCACTCCAATTAATATCAAATACTATAATCCCATTCTAGCCTACTTTGATCTTCTACTCAATTCAATATCAGATACTATAATCTCTTCATTCACAAGTAAATGCTCATGGGTGTGGGGCTGGGGGAGGGAATAGTGTGTGTGTCCAAGATCATTGATCTCATATATATTGTGAACATATCATAAGACTACTACCCTCCTCCTATACTTAGATTCGAGCTCAATTCATTCATCAATCGAGGTATGACCTAGGTTGAAGTCTTCCCAGTTACATGATAGCTTTAGTAGGGTCACACTTACCCAACTCCATTTCTAAAATGTCCGCTCTGATAGCCATGTTAGATCCTGATTATTTCATTAAGAAGGCCACATGAGTATCTCATTAAAGCCTATAAATACTCACAAGAGTCACTTGCTACAGGTAATTGAAACCAACCTAAAACTTTTATTTCCATTCTCCTTTCAAATAGATCAGATTATTACTAATTTAAATATTAGAGTATCTACCCTGAGGTACAATTTTGGGGCTTTGCAAGTCTGTTTAAAGAAGACTTGGATTGAGGAGGATTTGAAGGCTTGTAACAATTACAAATTCCATAACCTAGCATTTTGATGTATATTTCTAGATTAACCAAAATAAAACTAAAAAAAAAAAAAAATTCAGATGTCATATTTTTCTAGTTTTAAGTTTTTGTATTAAAAATAAAATTTCCAAATATTCACTTGACCAAAATACTACATGTTTTTTGTTACAAACCCAGAATATAAGATCGAGGCTCAAGTTTTTTAATTTTCAGATTTTATTGGCAATACAAAAAAGCAAAAATTAAGCATAAAATCAAATCCCAATCGCAAGATAGAGGTGACCTATGTGACATCTCACCTAGCATGTGATTGTTAGATCTGATATTAGGGAAGAGTGTTCTATTTTACTCGTTCATTTAAGTTCCAATACACAAAAGTCCTAACAGTCTGTTGAAATAACTTGTACAAACAAAGAGATATAGAGCCTCTTGACCAAATAACTTCTCCCATAAAATAATGACCATCATAATAATTTAAATACTATAGTTATTTTTTTAAAATAACTAGGGTATCACGAGCATAAAAAATCTCCAAAGAAAGTGACAGACGAAAGTTGATATCCTTGGGATTATAATTAATATTATTGTAAATAATACACCTATATATAGCCAATAAGACCGATTGTAGAAAATGTGTGGCCCCACAGCATTGAAGTTATGAGTTCAAATTCGGCTTTGTGCTTTAGTGTATATTTCATATGGGAAGAAAATAAAAGACATCTATGAGGAAAAAACATTTCTTTAGTATCTCCAACAAAAATTTCAGTGAGGCCACCTTCTCTCTTCCTTGCATGACATGTTCGCCTATGACAACATTATGCATTTTTGCCTCGTCAAGTGATGTTTGGCAAAGACTTTTCTCACATCCGCTCAACAAGGATGAGGGATTCGGAAGTCCAGTACTATGGGGTGTGGGCCAAGCAACCTCTTTCGAATGAGTTTACCGACTAATCTGCAACATTTGTCTCAGAAGCCAAATGGTGATTTTCTTCTGCTTCCACCTTCTCCATATTGTTCATTCCATTTCCTCAGCTCATTCATGCTTGCAGCATCATAAGCAACAGAGGGGCCCACCTGAACACATCAAAAGGTTGCATTAGATTAATCTTGTTCATAAATGAAAGCACTACAAACACCACTTCAGCGTAATTTGTGCTTGTTAGATTTTGACCGAGGTTTATCATCATCAAATTATCAGTTTCAATACTAAGAATTTAGGGACTTAGCAAACTGCACGTTCTTTATAGAACCCATAAAAACACACTTCCACTAACAAAAATAAATAATACATTTCATATGGTGAAAGACACAGACGTGAAACTGTGAAAGCAAAAGTAGCATCAACTAATCTGAGATGTTTGTTCACATGATGGACATACATATATTGTTGCAGAAATGTATGCGTTACCTTGGCTTTTGAGTGAATAAAATCATCCAAAGAAAGAGGTCTTAATACTGGTGGTGCACCATCTCTGCCTTTCTGCAAAATTGACTGATATCAATGGGAGGAATATCTGGTACAGTGAAAAACCCAGTTGTTCTAAGCAGAAGAGCCATTATTTCATTTTTCATATTATTAGAGCTTTGGAGCATGTGAGAAATGCAGGTAGGATGTCCAAATTAACACAGAATATAAACATGACAAACTAGTCATTTATCTCTAACGAAAAAATTTGGAATGCCTTTGTCCCAAACACAAAATAAAATCCTGTCAGAGACCTATATGCCCAAGAAGGTACCTGCTTTTCTTCTTCTAAAATTTCTTGCACAGGCCTGTATGCTGCAGCTATACAGAGGTTCTGCACATTAACCAAGTCAGGAAGAATCAGCCTGCATGCTATTCAACATTTCTAATTGACATTAAAAACAGTGCATTACCTTCAAATCACTGCCAGAATATCCCTCAGTTTCATTTGCAAGTTTTTCAAAAGGGAAATGAGATTCTAAATTCTCTTGTGCAAGAATTATTCTCAGTATCTTCAGACGATTTCCAGCATCTGGAAGGTCAACATATATCCTACAAAACCATCCAGAAAAACTCTAAGTAGTGAAGTTTACTACCACAAATACAGCAGAACAGCGACATTGGCTCCCAGAGCCTTGGGAGAATTAACCATTAAACTATTAGACATAATGTTTACTTAAGGGAAGGGCAGCATTTTTTATTGCAACATTACCTTCTTGGTAAACGGCGAATCACAGCATCATCAAGGTCAAATGGACGATTTGTGGCACCAAGAATGAGGATTCTTTGGCTGTCTTTTGACCTCAGTCCATCCCAGGCTGCCATGAATTCATTTCTCATTCTTCTAGTTGCCTCATGTTCAAAAGCACCACCACGAGCACCCAGCAAACTATCAACCTGAGATAAAATTGAATTCCAAAATGATGATCAACAATCATCACTCATTTGAAGTAAAATGTTTGATGATCTTAAAGGACTTGTATTCCTCATAGATTGTTCAATATTTTATACATAATACATGTACATCTAGAAGGCATACTTTTGCATGAATTGCAACCAATCCACCTTTAGACATTTTCACAATAGGTATCTCAATTTGTAAAGCTTTTCTTTCAGTACATGGTCAATGGTCTTTCATTTCCAGCATTTTTATCTCTAAAACAATGGCACAATAAAGGATTATCCAAGACCCACGTTGCATGTTGATAAGATCACTAAGTCACTATTATATGCTACAAAACATGGCCTCATTTTCTCTTGTTTATTTATTCTTACTTGGAAGCAGGAGGTTGAAGTGAACTACCCATTCTCAAGGAAGGAAAATAGATATTCAAAAATATAATTATATTGACTTTTCTTCTAAATTCTATTCATCTTATTTTTGTGCCATTTTCAATGGTTATACAATTGCTAACCATTCAAAGAATTGTAAAACAAACTCACCTCATCAACAAATATAATAACTGGGGCCAGCTTGCTGGCAAAGGAAAAGAGAGCCTTGGTAAGCTTTTCAGCATCTCCAAACCACTGTAAGGCAAAAAAGTGTAAATAATTTTACTTATGCCGAAATTAGAAAAGATAAAACTTCATAGTAACTTAAAGAAACCTTCAAGTTTTTCCCTAAAGTTTTCCCACTCTGAATAAAATTATACCAAGTTTCATTTGTACAATTAACAGCAATGTTATGGACCCAAAATCAACCAATATGCACACAGTTTTCCATAAAAGTATAGTTAGAGAACATGAAGGGAGAAATTGAAAGGAAGAAGTTTTTTATACAACTGTCAAAGAATAAAGTAAACCAGAAACATGCAGAGACAATCACAAGGCCAATTCCTGATATCCAATCATAGGACTGAAAATATGCAGCATAAAAACTGTCTTCTCCAAATCTTTTCCCCGTAATGACAGGTTATTCTCTTTTTTTGGCCTACAACAGGTTATTTTCAAATACTCCAATTTAGTGATGTTACCAATTCTATAGCTCTTAATTACTTATAAGAGAAGCATCTTGCAACTTTCAATTTTGTAAAAAGTAAAAATAAAAATAAAAAATAAAATAAAAAGATAAAATAAAAAAATCTTGCAATGTTCAAAGTTGTAGATCACATTTTTGGCAAAAATAGTATCATATCTAAGCCTCCTGGTTTTCAGGCATCAGAATTAGAACTTTATAGAAAAAGACTTGTGTCAAAAATAAAATCAAATCGCTAAATGATCTCCTACAATTAAGAAATATTCAGAGGATGAACCCTTTTCAAAACAGTAAGAAAATATACTAAAAACTAATTTCTGGGACCTAAGGCAATGCTATATTAGGGAGGAAATTCTGGTGAAAAGGACAACATACTACGGACAAAGCACAACTCTAGTTCTAGTAAGGCAAAATTTTGTCAGAAACCCAATACTAATGGTCAAAAGAATTAAAAGGTCATCAAAATGAAACAGGAATTGGTTAACTTGATAAATTATATATATTTCGGCATACCTTTGAAGTGAGAGTTGAACCAGTTATACTAATAAAGTTAGCCCCAGCTTCTGTTGCAAGTGCCTTGGCAAGAAGTGTTTTCCCCGTTCCAGGTGGGCCAAAAAGTAAAATTCCTTTGCAAGGCTGCAAAAAGTTTTATGTAATCATACAATGAACAGGTATAAACTCTTATGTCAAAAACCAAAGAATGGTGTAAAAATCAAGTACCCTCAATAAATTCCCTTCAGAAAAGAGTGCTGGTCTCCGCATTGGAAGAATGACAAGTTCATTCAATGCCTTCTTCACATCTTCAAGAGCACCTACATCATCAAACTTGACACCAATTTCACCAGGAGGTACCACTGCTGAGACAAAGTTGCTTTCATACTCATCCTTTGCAAGGTTCTGCCAGATTTATTTGCTAGACATTAACTCACTTTTCAAAAACATTTACTTTCTATCCACAGAGAATGGTTTCAACAGAGAATGGTAATGAAATACATACCTTCAAGTTTTGAGATGGTTTTCTTGATATTGTTTCTTGCTCTTTCAACCTTAAAATTGCAATTTCAAGGCTTCATATGGAAAGAAAGGCAATCAGAATCATCAGTAAACCTTTTGACATTAATTTTCTAATGCACATAGATCATATAATTTTACAGATGATGAATCAAATGAACATGATCAACAGGTAAATTAGTGCACATAGATCATATAATTTTACAGATGATGACTCAAATGAACATAATCAACAGGTAAATACCTTTGACGAGGCAGATAAAGTCTATCCCCTTTTATTGAAGGTTGCTCACAAGATGATAAATAATGATTTTTAGCCCAACCAACAACTTTTTCAGTTTCTACAAGTGAAACAGAAGAGTTAAAGACTGTTAGACTGCAAACGAGAAATGTATTGGTCTCATTTACCACAAACATTTGGAAAAAAGACTGTTACAAATTCGATACATTTAAACATATGACTTGATCAAAATCAAGCCTCCAATCCAACTTAACAGTTCTTGATGTCAATGGAAACCAAATATCAAGTCCAAAAAAGATTCTAGGTCTGTCATGTCCAGTGTTGCAAAAAGTGCAAGGCAATTGTGAGGCATTGGGGGCACTGCTTAGTACCTAGGCATGAAGCCATTTTTCTATTTTTTTGTTCCCCCTTTTTTCCTTTATTTCCAAACAATGCCAACAAAATAGGAAAAAAATGTCAGAAAAATTACTCAACAAAAGAAAAAACAAGTTACATTTCTTTTTTTTTTCACTAACATTCTGAATTAGTTGTTCAAGTCTAATGCTTTTGAAACAATTATTACTCAGTCCAACTAACCACGAATGGAAACAGTGCCGCTGTAAGCTCATTTTAATGCTACCACTCCATCCGTCTCAATTGATCTGTCATTATAACCAACTTGTCTCAAATTATTAGTCAATTTAACCAAATTAACTACCTTATTTCCAATTTTATGATTATTTACTATTCTGCTCCCCATTAATTAACATTAATGTAAAGTTTTGATGCATTAATTAACTATAATTTTAGGAGAACAATGCATATCATCTTAAATACATGAGGTTGGAGCCACAAGTATGCATTCTTCTTGAAACGCAGTACAAGAATACATGATTTTTATATACCGATTTAATTATTAGAGGTAATAAGGAAAAGTCAATTATAAAAAGATTAGTTTTTAACTACTTAAAATATGTGATTTTAATTAGTGATTGATAAATTAAGACAAAGTGAGTTTAAATTATAACTAATTTTTTGTCATTTGACCTTTTACTTTTGGTGATTTTTTTTTTCTTTTTCTTCTACTTTTTATTTTTTTATAAGATAATTTCATTTGGGTTTTTTTGGTTATCTGGGCACACTTTCCCTTGGGCACAATTTGGCACAATTAAGCCTGCATAGGCACAATGAAACACAATCAAGATCACCTAGGCACACTTAATCAATCTAGTAATGGCGCAAATGCCTAAACCCACTGCTTAGATCTCTAGGCCTAGGCCTCGCAGTGGGCCACTGCCTAGCACCTAGGTGTAGCTTTCACAACAACGGTCATATTCACCCATATGAATACCAAACATCTCTTCTTTCAAACCCACTTCAACCAACGGTCTTGATTGTCTTTACTCTCATGTCAAGTACTCAAGTTCACATCTGAAAAAGTTACCTGAAGACTACTAATCCTGACCTTCATTTGTAACCCTCAGTTGAATCAAGATTAGTTTACATAGCCAAACAATACATGAAATGTCTTAATACAAGAATTGGATTAGATACCACAAATATCATATTTCAGCCAAACTCAAAAAAGGGCCTGTGTTTCCTTAAGGTAGAACATGAACATATGAAACTCAAAATGATGTGCATTTTTTAAGCAACATCTTAAATCCATTGTTAGTCATTCTTCAGAACAAACAAAAACATGGAAACAATGTAATTAACTTGCTCATAAAATATTTCAAGCATAACCATTCCCTATTCATTCTAATGATAATATCTTTGGATAGGGCCATAAAAAATGCCAAATATTTCCTTAGAAATTTCTGTGACACTCTTTTAAATCATATCCAAGATCTCAGTGATAACTTCTCAATTGGGTTTCGGGTTAAAACTCACCAAACCTTATTTGTTACTTCAATCCTACCCAATACACATATTTTCTGGTCCTATGCATAATTCAATAGATGGATCCATGTGCCACAATGAACAACAATGTTGGCTCACAAGAGTTAAATTTTAAACCAATGTAAACATACACCATAAAGCAAGAGTTATGCCTTTGTTTGGTTTGGCTGTTAGGAATGGCTAACAGTTGTAAAAATATCTTTCCAAACACCCTAATCAACTGTTTAAGGAAAAAAAGCTACAGACCGTAATTATTGACCAAACCAAACAAACCCAATGTAACAATTGAAAATGTGTGCGTACAAGAAAAACAATAACTATTCTGAATCAAATGTACAATATCTAATTCCAGGTTAAATTTGGAGAAAGAAAGTTCAGTTTGGTACTTACTCTGCTTTGTCAATATCACTCCATCAGAATTTACATGCAATAGGTCCACGCACAATAGCTCATTATCTTCAAGAACCTGCAAACAAGTTACTGACAAATATAAAATTCTGAATATTAAAGAAACAAATGGTGCTGAAGGAAGCAATGGCATTGATTTGTGCTTTGGAAACAAGATAATATTTTATCAGTTTAAGTTGAAAATTTGTTAAAAAAGAGAGCATAACCAAACCCATACCTTATGTAATTCATATATATTACTCCGCAATATCACAATTTTCCTGTCCTCTTCAAGTTGTTTATTAAATATTCTGAGCAGTTCTTCTTCCTGAGAAAGTATCAAAATGAAGTATAAAAGAATGAAAACACCTAGAAATAAGAGAATAACATATTGTTCCTTTTAGAAATATATGAGGCGCTATATATGGCAGATATGAAAGCATAAATGGAAAACTGGTACTTATTTCTTTTTACTCTACTACTTACAATAAAACCAAACAAAAGTTTGAATTGTATCTTTAATCAGATTTACCAATGGAACTTTTAATCCTTTTTGCATGCCTGCATGTTTGTTAGGGGTTAGGGATGCTGGTGAAGGTGGAGAAGGAATCATATCATTCAAAACCTATTAAATGAAAATGATAGCCTTTTCATGGGAACCATTTGCCAAACTGCACTCCTGATCCAGACATAATAAGCAGTTTTTTCTTGTGGAATTTAGTCAAAGGATATATTCAAATGAATCTGAATTGTAAAAAGCGAGCTCAGGCAGCACCCAAGCTCTAGGCGGTGCCATCCAGCCCGCATCAATCTCTAGGCAAAAATTCAATTCAATTTGCACCATCCAGATCAATTAAGCACGCCCAGGCACTAGTAGGCGTGCTTAATGGCACCTAAAGCGCCTGAGCAAATTTTTTTTTTAGTTAATTTTTTAGCCTAATGAAGTGATGTTTAATTTACTATAAAAATTTTATTAAAAAAAGTTAAATGCCAAGTAACTCCCCTAAATTCTGCTCTTTAGACATGATAATGAATAGAAAAATGTTTAATTTTTCTATTTATTTTATAATTTTTAAAATTGTTTCCCATTTTTCTTATTTTCTTAGAATTATATCAAAAAATTATTATTAGAAAAAAAACCACCTAGGCAGCCTAGGCACTGCCTATGCAGTCTAGGCTCTAAGCTGTGGGCAACCGCCCACCATCACCTAGCACTTTCTACAACCTTGAAATGAATACTAGATTCTTCAAAGCAACATTTGATATCAAAGTTCTCATCATACCTTTTTGCTATTTAAGGTCATGGTAAAGCCTTCTACTTTTTTTTATTAAATACAAAGACAGGAGTAAGGCCTCCAAAAATCAGGTAAATCACATAATCTATACTTGACTATATAACTATGAAGAAAATAAGAGAAGAAAAGAAAATCTTAGATCATTCTCTTACTCATTCAACAACAGCAAATTTGAGACAGACTTACCAGACATTCAGTTTATGGAATTAGATTTTTAAAGGAAGATAAAAATGTTTGTTCTCCTTCCTCTCTTCAAGTTTTTAGGCTAAAACTTACTTTTAGCACTTTACCTTAATAAATTTGTATGTTTTAGCCCCTCACCTTATACTATGACACTTTCAGCCCTTTACCTTAATAAGTTTGTAGGTTTTAGCCCCTCACCTATATGAATTAAAGAAAATAACCCTCACTTAAGGTCAGGTTATAACATTTTATTAGTTCTATTAGCTGACTGTTATCTCTATTAGTTGACTGTTAACATTCCATTAACAGAATTAACAAATAAAATAAAATTTAAATTTAATGTTTTCTATAACGAAATGCTAACGAATGCTAACAGCTAACAAAGCTAACAATCGACTAACAAAACTAATAGAACGTTACAACCTGATGTTAAGTGAGCTATTTTCTTCAATTCATATATGTGAGGGGCTAAAAGTGTCATATTAGGTGAGGACTTAAAACCTACAAACTTATTAAGGTAAAGGGCTAAAAGTAGGTTTTTGCCCAAGTTTTTATGCCTCATGGGGAGAGAGTTTAATTGAAAATGCAGTTAAAATTTGATCCCATAAGAATGAGTAATTGAAAGATATATAACACATTGAGAGGACAATTTGGTATGACAGCTGCACATTGAAGCAACTGATATCAAGGGTATAACTGCCAGGCCAAAATGCAAAAAAGGTGAAACTATAAACTGCTTAAAATCTGAATTCTGAGGAAAAGATTCATTTACCTTTGGAGGATATAGACACAGAACGTTAGTAAAGAGTTTATGTATTTCATTGTCATCAGACCTCCATGTCGCTTTAAGTCCCTCAGTAAGGCGCCTCAAAGGAAGAGGCTGTGAAATGCAAATACCTCAAATTAAAGATGGCAAAGAACAACCACAAAGCAATGACAAAAGGAAAACTTAACAAAGAATTTAAACACCAAAAAGCAGACAAGTATAATCCTTTAACTGTCAAACTATATCTAAATAAATCTATATATAGAACTGAATTCCAACAGAAATGAACCGATTTAAATCTACTTCTAATCCAGTTCCGTTTTTTTTAAAAGAAAAAAGAAGGCATAACTGTTTATATTAATTTCAGTTGTCTAAACGATAGATAAACTGATCTATTCTTTTCTCATTAAGGCCACTGTTCAAAAGCAATCAACAAAAGACAGATAGAAATGTTAAGTGCAAGAAGTCTGCAGCTACCCCTTTTTCCCCTCCTTCCCCCAGCCCAATCAAGGACATAATCATTTTAACTAGGATTCAGAATTTAGAAGGTGCCAGCTGGGTGCTACCATGTCAAAACACAATAGACATGTAAAAATATATGCACACAAGGATCAAGGATGAATTATAAGAGCTTCTATTAGCAATAACTAGACCTCCAAGGCTAGCAATTAACTTAAACAATGGTAAAAATTTATTGGCTTCAAAAGAGGAGTGCTAGGGCATAAAGCATTACCAGCTTCGCAAGGTGACCCAAATTTGGGAGAATCATCGTCTGCTGCACATTGAAATGTAGAGAAAAAGAAAAGAAGAAAAAGTTTACAGAAATTATAAACAGGTTAAAATTTAAAATAACTCCTGCACACACATATTGCTTTATTTCTTCAACTTCTGAAACTTACAAATTTTTCTTTCTCCCTTGACCCAGTTTCAACTTTATTCTGACCACAAATCAGGACAACAGGACCAGATAATTGGTCAAACATTTCTCTAACTCTGTGGACAAACTCCTTACGGTTTGACTTTGAAACTGCCCTTGACAACCATTCTGAAGAATCTGGAAAATAGACAATGAGAGGTTGCACAGAATTCAACACCTGAAAAGAAAAATGGTAAGAATCAATTCACTAAGCATCTCCACTTTATGATTTTCTCCCTTGGGAGAACATTAAAAATCAAACAAGGTCCTCTGCTTTCAAGGGGAATAATGCAAGCATGTAGTCTCTGGCTCCACCATCCTTTGACAAAAGTCAAGTTAAAATTATTGAGTTTTTATAACCTATGCCATAAGGGTGCATTAATTGCACCTTTTCCTCATTAATTGTTATGGAAAAACTAAAACTTCAATTTTATCATCCCCCAAATTAAAATCATGTACGTGTCATTGTGTTGAAAATAAAGTTAGCTTTTGTGTTTTTCTATACAAATTAATAAAGAAAAGGGGCAATTAATGCACCCTAGGGCACGGGTCAGACAAACCCAAAATTATTTGCCACCAAAATTTTACCTCGCACAAAGCCTCCATGGCAATGTAGCAGTCCTCTGCCTGGAAATCCAAATCAGGCTCAATGTCATTAACTGCATGCCAGAAAGAGTTACCATTACATTTTGGTATATTTGCATCAAAAAAATGCAGAACTAACAGGACATCATTGAATCAGATTTCAAAATTTTTAATAGAACTACCAAAGTTAGTGATCTTTCTATCACTCTCTAACAACATAATTTGATAGAAATGACACAAACAAGAAATGAGATCCTAGTCTGTCTATATAATAACAAAAGAAAACCCACATTCAATTATGTTGATAATCACCTAGCTAACCAGTTAATGGTTATTAAACAAAAAGAAATTGCTTTTTGCCCGTATCGCTTCCATGCCTGATACATTTGGATATAATTGAAGCATTTAACTGCTCAAGTTAATAATAGCTTCTCATTCTTTAACAGGCACTAGAACCAGGGTTATCAGTAGTGGATAGCAGCCAATAGCAAGAAGGTAAAAATTGGTTATGGTAGTGTAGCAGATAGCAAAGCAGCCGCTATTGACCAAATAGCAGCCATTAAAAAAAAAAAACAAAAATATAGAAATTTAATAAGCAGAATAATTGACCGAATAACAAAAAAGCTTTCAATGACTTAATAACTTAAAGGAAAATAAGACAATTCTGAATGACCTTAGAACTTGAAATGACTTAATAACATAATAATACTCTCAAATAATAAAGTCATAACAATCAGGCTAGATAAAGCTATAAGACAATAAAATAAAATACAAAGGCAGTTGACAATTCCAATTCATAAGAATTAAGAATTTAAAATTTATTATTTAAGAGAATCTACTAATCCTCATTCCTCTCTTCAGCTTCCAATCTTGTTAAATGGACAGAATTTGAAACCAGTAACCATCTTTGGATTCATTAAAAAGTTGTCTACAATTTTTTATTTACATTCATACAAAGAGAAAAAAAAAAAAAAAACAGCAAGAGAATAGAACCATAAAGCTTAAATACTATAAAAATCAAAGCTTTTGTTTTGGCCCAAATAAAAACAAAGCCTAAGTGCCAAAAAAGGGGGTATGGAGTTCTTCTAGGCTTTGTAAGGTCAGGGGCATTGAGTTTCTGCAATGTCAGGGGCGTTGGCAACTGGAGTGGTGATGAGGTTGATTGGAGCCGGGGCTTGGATTGCTAGCGACAGGGTTGATTGGCATTAGGAGGTGTTTTGCAGGGGTTGCTGTTTAGTTTTGCTTTGCTTTTGCAATGTCAGTTGTGAGAGAAGTGGGAGACAGATCAGGTCAAGATGAGATTTAGGGTTAATTTAAGTGTTTTATTGCTTTTTTTATTAAATAAATTAAAATGAAAAATTTACCCTTAACAATGAATCTCATTTGCTGAAATGGGATCATTTCAGTCTTTTAAAAGGGAAAGCACAATAGCGTGGATAGCGGGCACCATCCACTCTCTAGATGGCAGCCGCTATGGTGTTTGAAGTGGACACTATTGGAAAACTGCCACGCTATAGCTGTTTTCATAGTGGCAGCCCCTATGATCACTACGCTATGTCAGCTGTAGTACCATAGCAGGCGCTATAGACAACACTGACTAGAACCCCATCCAAAAAATATGATTTGGCAATAGGAAAACAACAACACATAAACCACATAATCTTGATAGTCAAATGTAGGAACACAGCATCTAGAAAACAAAAAACTTATTTGCATTTGAAAAAAAAAAAAAAAAGAGAGATTAAAGAAACCTTTCCAAAGTGAAAGATATACCATTTATCCAGTGTAGCGGAGGTTTTGCAGACTGCTCTGTGAGTTTCTCATTTGTCTCTTCTTCTTTTGCTTTGGTGTCACTACCAATATCAAAAATAACAGCTACTCTGTCTCCATCCACCTCATATACCTCCCCACGTTGACCGGTAGACAATGGCCTGCAGCAATGTTAAAAACTGATTTGAATGCAATACCACTGCAACATTGTGGGTGCACATAAACTTGAAAAAGTAGAAGCAAGCTGATACTGCTTAAAAGTATTATCTTCTTCTAGATCTAGCAAGCAAACTTCATCAGATCTCAGACCAAAGAGAAGAAACATAAAACAAAATAGAGTAATGCATAAGTCGAAACATGTCTACTTATGTTACAACTGTCCATCAGTACACTGGTTGAAGGGCAATTCAAAAGGATTCTTACTTTAGGATGATTTTATGAAGGGAATATCAAGTGATGTTAATCACGTCTAGACATTGAAACTTGATAACTGAATATATTTCTTTCTGATAAAAGAAAAATTTTAAAGCAAATAGGACAATCTAAAAGATTGATACTCATCCTCACAACATCCTGTCATTCTGCACCTAAATTTTGAAAGAGAAATGAGCATACAAGTTGTGACAATCTTAGCTTCCAACCAATCACATGCTACCCCTAAGTCCCACTTAAATTATCCATCTTTCAATTTAAAGACCCTTATTTAAAATGGATATAAATAATTTAAATGATTTTCCATGCAAAGGCTCAAATTTACAAGATGCACACAAAGTTGAAAAAACAGTTATAGAAACAAAGCAGGAAGCAATAAAGAAGCCATCTAATTATCTCATAAGGTAAGAGATTGTTATTTCAAATTGAATACTGCACATCATCGCAAGACATTAAGTGGTTATTTCAAAGATAAAAAGAAAAGACAAAGTTATGCCTTTAACCCCTAATGCAACCTATGATTTCCAATGAAATTTAGTATTATTTCAATTAGGAAAGAAAACATTGCCAATCCTTCTTCAAGCAAAGAATGCAAAGAAACTTGCATGTATATAATTCTCACATAACATGCACAAGTATTAACAACATCTTCTGTTGCCTAGATTTTTGGATTTGCTTTGGTGTAACAATGCCCCTGTGAAAGAATGGGCATAGTTGTGCCAAGAAGTCATACATATAGAAACGTTGTGAACCTAGCCGACCAAGCCCCTTCCACCTACATGCTTCAGCAGTATAAATTGAAAAAATTTTACAAGACTATATAGCAACTAGCAACTAGACTAGGATATTAAGGAAGAGTGTGAGCTAAAAGAGGAGATCAAAGGTAACATGACAAGGATAAAATGAAAAATAAAAATGAGAAATTAAGAAGACTAGCAGGGAACCTGTAAATATGAGGAAATAAAGGGACCATATGCTAGAGAGTTCAAAATGTCACACTCTACAAGAATTGAGCAATCAGCCACAATTGCACATTTTTAAAGGTTAACACAATACTACAAGGAAGAGAGTTAAAAATTTTAAATTTTAAATAAATGGACAGGTCAAAGGAAAGAACTTGCAATGTCGGGGTTTCTAAAATATAAAAAAGAATAACTGTGGCCAGGTTCATGATTTCTTACTAACAAAAAAACAAAGGAAAATAAGAAGAAAAACCTACCAAGAAAAACCCTCTATACCAAAAACTCACAGCAAAAGATTATGAAAACCCCCAAAGATTATATGAAAGATAATCACAATTACTAAGTGCATTTTCAAAAAAGAAAAAAGAAAAGAAAAAAGGAAAAGCCAAAATGGTTGGGTGTACAGGCTCCTCTTCTAAACAACAAACTTACCAACCCACCTGCCATGGATACTGGTATAAACATTTGTTGGACCACCAGAAGTTGGTATCTTCCCCAATATGATCCTGTGATGCATATGTAAGTCAAGGCCACCAGAAAACAAATTCAAAGTTCACAGAGGGGATGAGTTCTGAAAGATAGTGAGGCTTTCAAAAAGATAGACCATAGAAACAACCATCTCAAAATCATGTTTGCCAGCTGTGAAAACACTTTAGTGATTCGTAGTTCAAACTGTTTGATTTCAAAAGGTATGCAAATCTTGCAAAGGAACACATTAGAATTAATCAGGGTGCTTTTAGAGGAAAAAAACCCCACACATTGCTGTAAAAAAAATAGATAACAATTATTATGGAAAATCTTGTAGAAGAAACTCTGAACAAAAACATCTAGCCCATCATGAGGAAAAAAGAAAATCAAAAGACACTTATGCAAAATCTAAAACTAATGAAAAAAAAATCCATTGAATATACTGCATCAGGAGAACCTAAATGCTGATGTGCACTAACAGGAAAGAATAAATGTCCAAAAGACTTGCAAAGTCTAACATAAGTTAAACTGGTTCCATCCTACACTCAACGAATAGGAGTTAAGGTATAAAGTTTCTACACTTACATTAACTAATTCTACATATAATCAAGGAACTTCATACTGCAAACACTTAAAAAAAATAAAAATAAAAGTAAAATAAACTGAAGTCAATATTAAGAGGCCTATTTCTTGTAACAAAACAAACTTTTTCTCAGGCCTGAACAACAGAAACTGTTGGTCAACTAAGTTAAGAAACCATAGAATTCCTAATGCTTGGTGAATTCTACTGATTACACTAGCTTAAAATTTGCACAGCCTAATATTTTAAACCCAATAAAGGGCGCCTAGTTCTTTGTAGGCATCCTGACATACATGTGGAAATCCTTATTAATCACATTTCAACGTGCATTTCAGAAGTAAATACTGTCTCAAAACACTAATCCACATGCACAACTATAATACACATAGAAATTTCATTCAGAAGCACAATAAATAGGACAGAAGAAAGACATGCACTAGTAAAAGAAAATGGCCAGCTTTAACATTTTATATAATTCATCAGACAATCGTCCTTGATGTGGTTTAGGACGAGACAATAGAGTTGTACTTTTCAGTTGAGACTACTGGGAGCTAGAAACCATGTTGTGTCCTGGTAGGAACAAAAAATCTCATGTCTTCCATAATTGATTTTCACATTCATCTAGAAATTGCAAGGAGACAGCAAACTAATGGGATCCATTGCAAATGAAAATATGAAACCAAATGGAACTCTTCCATACAAAGACAAAGGCTGGACCAATATTAATTACCTATTATTATCTTCTCTTTGCTTGTTCAGACCAATGTATTTTACCCGGTCCCCTAATTACAAGGATTAGAAGACAACAAAATAATCAGTTTAAAGAATGAAACAGTATACGGAAAACATTGTCAAAAACTAACGGCATCCCACTCATAATGTAGAAAGATGGACTTATTAAATTACAAGAGTAACAAGACTAAAACCAAAAGCAACCAACTGCCAAACCACCAGCTTAAAAACACTTCTTAACAGGGAAAACAAATAAATATCTAAAGCAAGACTTCAGTCATAACAGAAACAATTGAATTTAGCAGTTCCTACTGAATTCAGCAATTCCATCGTAAGTAGTAACTAACTCCATGAAAAAAATGCAATTGCTTCTACTTCCACTTAAACAATGCTCACCACAAAGGTCCTTGCCAAATTCATTTTTTCCATCACTTTTCTTGTTCCCTTTAGGTAACTAAATCAGGGAGGTGTACATGGAATATCACACCCATTTGTAAATGCACCAAAACCAACAAACTTTATTATTGAAATAGGAATAACAGAAGAAAGAATATGCTGAGTAAAAAAAATTAACCCCTCAGAGGAAAAGTAAAAAGGAAAATGTCCATGGAGAAAAAACTTGTACACAAAAATGTTTTGTAAATTGTCACTTAAAGGACTGCACATGCTGCAAAGTGAGAAAATTCAATACATGTTTACCACACTTACAATGCATCCATAACTAAAGCTAGCATGCATATTTACCTTTTTTAAGTGACCGCTTGGTTTTATCACATGATTCAACATCCTCAGACTTTGAGGACACAGTGCAACTCTCAGATTCTCCACTGATCCTCTGCCAAGTTATAATACCAGAATCAGAAAACAATCCATGGTTCAACGTAGGGAAGAAGAAATCTAGAATTCCGATTAATACATGAAATGATCAGAAAAAAGATTCCAGGATGCTCTTAATATTAGATACTAGCTTCCTAATAACTTAAACCCACTAAGCCATCAGCTGATCTAAGCCATCAGCTTCTTGGGATCTTATATCTGCAAGAATACAAATACTACTCCATAGCTTCCAACCTGCTATCTCCATCAAGTCTAGCAATATTGATCATGTGGACCTCCTCCCACTCGAATAACCAACAAATGCATGTATTAGTAAATATCTTAAATGCTTTGTTATGACTCCTGGATATTGACCACTCTCCTACTGACAAAAGAGTTATTACATTATACGTTTATATAATCAGCAGAAAGAATTGGACATCTTCTAGGCAGTAGAACATCTATAATGTCACTTATGTAAGGCTAACATAATCGCAACTGAATATAACGGACATCATCATTTAAGCTTCAATATTTCACACCATAATGTCAAGTAGCATTCTGAGCTCAAGCCTTAAATACAACCACAAAAGTGTACCTTCTCAAATTCTTCAAGGCTGTAGGGAACAAGTTTCTTAAGGGCTGCTTCAGCAGTTGCCTGTACATCAACTTCATCATCATCATCACTACATTCAGTTTTTGTGTCATTACTGCTCGTCCACTCTTCATTCTCATCGTCAATCTCTGAGTCAGTACACTCCTCCCCAGATTCCACGCTATCATCATCTGATTCACCCTCAGACGAACCATCATCACTAAAATCCTGCACCAAAATTAATAGACACAATAAATATTTACTTTGAGCAGCACTACAGAGGGAAAAAAGAATATAAAAAAGAATTGGCATATTAAACAATTGAAACCACTCAAACTTACATAAGGAGCGAGAACACTGCTCTCAAGCACCAAAAGGGGCACTTGTAAATCCCGTGCAAGTGCTCTAACTAATCTCTCATGATAAAGCTCAGTGCCTACAGATGGAAACTTTTTGTAATTAATCAACACAGAAAATAATACTCTGTTTTTAAGTGGATACACAAGACAACATGAAAAATATAGACACTCAAAATGCAACAAAGAAAGATCAAAGGAATCGGATTTCTCGATGGACCAACCTGGAACACTCTGAATCAGTATTCTCCCACTTGAAGATGTCAACCGAGCACCAAAGGAGGTGGCAGACCTTCTGTGTTTCAAATGGGAAGCAACACATTCCACCAAAAGATTTTTGGTATGCTCACTATAGGAAAAGCAAAAAATATTAATTTAAAAACACCCAAGCAAAAAAATAAAAGATGAAAAAGATGATGTCAAGGAGTACAGTAATAAGTGATTACTGAACATAATAAGGAAATGTTTCCCATGAAACATGTATTTTCTCCCAAGGTACGACCCGACGCAAGAATTCGTTTTTGAACTTTTCATGCCTGCTCAAAAATGGTGATTCCTTCTTTCTACTCTCAATGGAAAGCTTCTCATTCTTGAGCCATTCCTTTTGATCTTGCTCCCCAAGTCTAGCATGTGCATCACAAGGTCTCACATCTTCCTTGACCACTTCTAGTAGATTTTTTCCCTTATCAATGTTAGACCCATCATTCACAGGTCTACAGTTATCCTCACTAGCATTCCTTCCATCACCTTCAGAACTATATGCACGTAACTGATTGCTTCTTAAAGAGGTTGCAGTGATAGACCTCCCATGCAAACCTGAATAAGTATTCCTGGGAACAATGCCTTGAGCTGAAAATGAATCTAAAACACATTTTGTGATCACACCACCACTTGAAGACCAGTTCCCCACTACAGTAGTACGAATTAAGCATTGGGAACAAGCATAATCCTGGGAACAAGCATAATCCTGGGAATGCAGCCTACTAAAATATTTGGATTGTTGAAACAACAAACCCAATCTCTGGTTTCTTCTACACCTTATTCTCCTAGCATACATTGCAACTGTTATTCCAAATCCCTGCAGCAGCAGAAGATAGGCTCTCATTAGCACATATGGTACAAGAAATCAGAAAACCTTAACTCTGAGGTCTTTATTTAAGATATGAGTAATGAAATCAACAAAAGGGCAACAACGAAAGGATTTACACATAATCTACGTCAAAGTAGAATGCAACCATATTAACATAAGCAACTTACATAACATTCTAATCATTTTATGCAGCGCCCAGAAGCTAATCCATTATTAAAAGTGAAAACAATAAACCCAAAAAAAGGGATAAAATTTCTTTGAATTTTAAGGCATCATTGATCCTCACTTGCAACTACCACAGTGCTTAATTTTCAAATCCCATTTCTCCCTTTTCTTCACATGCTTTCCCGAAAACCAAACACAGCAAAAGAACCAAACTTTCAATGACCATATCATAAAACCAAAACTAAAAACCGAAAAGGCAAAAGATTCAATTCATTCTGGAAACTTCTCATATTGGAATAGAAAGTACAAACACAAACCTTATTCGATAATATCGAGCTGAGGACTAGGGCTTCATGAACATAGGAGGGACTTAACGAGTTTATTGGAAACAAAGGAGAGGAGGAGAAACAGGGTAAGCAAGAAAAAGGACGGAAGAAGCGCGGAGTAGGAAAGAAGATCTGGTGGGGTGCAGGAAGAGAAGCGCAGAAGAGATTGTGTTTTGTGTTGTGAAGGCTTGGGGTATGGAAATTGAGAATTGCAAGTACTGGTTATGTTAGATATATGGATACGAGGTTAGGCCTTTTAGGCCGACAACATTGGCCCAACTATCTCGGCGCTTCTGTTAGTTGCCTACTGCCTTCTGGTGGACTCTATGGCCCAATCGTTCCAAGTAGGTCTGACCCTGAACAACAGAGACTAGCATTAACCTCTCTCTCTCTCTCTCTCTCTCTCTCTCTTAATTAACATGGGTACTTGGGATGGGACTTTGCTTCAAGTAATCCGATGAGTTCTTGTAAACTATCCTATACATTGTTGTCGTATCGTTTCGTATGGATAAATACAGTTGATAAGTATTGATTTTTTTGTTGGTTGAAATGGTACATGATTCAATTTTCTTTTAATTAAATTTTGTTAATTTTAATCAAATTTTGGAAATACCAATCAGTATTTCAATGTATCGATACGTACACGAAAAATCACTTGTACAAATCAATTCAAATTAAAAAAAAGTAAATTTCATTTTTGTTCTCAACTTTAATGTTTTGTATAATTTTCATCATTTAACTTTTTTTATATTTTTTTTAATCCATTAATTATGAAAAATGTATTTTTTAATTATTTTATCAATTAATCTATTAAGTTTATTTAAATATGCACATTTAATATTTAAAAAAAAAATTATGAATATTTTATAAAATTAGTCATTCTAAACTTGTTTTCAATTTATAAAAATATAATAATTTAAACATTAGTTTCTCTTCTCATTATTTTCAAATTTGATATGTAATTTATAAAAAATATATATTGATAACGATAAATCTGAAATTGTACGTGAAAAATTTTGGTATCTGATACGTATCATTTCAATAGCAAAACCAATATACATGTCGATACGGTATTAACAACTTTGATCTTATAATTAACTAACAAAGCTCTACCGAGTGGTGCAGGTTACCCATAGCAAATTGTGTTGTTACTCCAATACTCTCCTTTATGTCTATGTTATATCATTGTTGTGTCTCGTTTCCAAGATCGAATAAAATAATAATTAACAAACTTATAAAAAAAATCAATAACAAAATATTATCAAAATAGGCGTGAAAAACTTTATTTACTTTAAAGCGATTCACATTTTTGTAGAGTGTTGAGTAACCGATGTAGTAAAGATATATATAGCATGTCATCCTCAGAATACTACAGTTTTATAATTATAATCTATGATTCTACACTATCCATAAAGTCACTTAATTCAAAACACCCTTCTTTACCTAAAATATTTAAAAGACAAAATAAGGTAAGAAAATAGAAAATTGTGGAGGAATTTCTCTATTACTGAGCAAAATAACATGTTCTATTTATAAGATTTATGATCATATAACTCCCATTTATAGATTTATGATCATATAACTCCCATTTATAGGTTAATGATAGAAATAAATTGGACAATTATTATGTAATAATGTGCCCTTAAGTAATATAATTAACTTACAACAACTAGTTTAACCAAATTCTTAATGGGATAATAAATTCAATTTATAAAATATATTATTTTATTTTTTATTAATATATTTAAGTTCTAACAATTCTCCCATTATTTTAATAAAAAATAAACCTTTCCTTTGGGCAAATTATTATGCATAATAAAGGTAGTTAAACCTTGAATATTTACTTAGTGAGTCAACAACTCTCAATCTAAAGTCAAAATGAACTAAATCTTGAGCTATGACCCCATTGGAAGATACAAGAATCGTATCACACACATAATGATTCGAATGTTGAGTTTTTCACACAGTTGACACATTATGGCCTTACGCATGATCTCAATTTTCATGGGTGATCTAGAAAATTGTCCATCCAATTTTTATAGAAGCAACCTCACTTCGACACTCACATAGGTGAAATTTGTCAAGAGTACTCCCATGACTAAAACATCCCACTCATTGAGCTACAAATTTATTAAGATTATAAAACTCAAGCCTCAATTCGTTATGGGATAGATGCATCCTCACCTTAGGAATGGGATTAGAAATTTTTCCATTAAATATGGATGCATCTTTCAACGACGACTTCTCTATGATTCATTTTTCCCATTTGAAACTCAATTTTTAGAATTTGAGTTGGGTCCTCATAGAAAGTTCCACTTTATTGGGCTTGAATCGCATTTTCTTTGATGAGCACTAAACCTTGGGTTATGATCATAGTTTTTCCTCCAACTTTTCTCTTTACCAAAGGCATAGTTGGTGGTATAGTGGGTAATGAAGAGAATTAACTCATTCTTTTTCTCATTTTTTTTCTTCTCACATCAACTCACATGTCTACTAACTCATAAAATTCACATTCACATTTCTCAATTTCTCAATTTCTCAATTCATGGTACCACAATTTTTGAAATCAAATCAAGCTAGTGAACCACCATTTTCTTATCATACATATAGAGACATGTATTTAAAAATTTTTAACCCTAAAACCATTGTACCTTGTTGTACAATAAGAATATCCATCATAGCATATTTCTTCTATTCAAGGTAAGTGCCTTATTATTTTTTTATTATACACCATTATACCATAATTGTATAATAAGAGTACATGTATCACGTTTGCTTTGTTAAGTATCATTATACCTTATTGTATAATAAAAATGCTATGCAAAATTTCAATTAGGCACCATTGATCTTATTAGTAATAATAACACATAGGGATATCACAAGCTCTTACATTGGGAGCATTTCAAATATGTGATTCTCACATTTCTCAAATAATTGAGTTTATAAAAAAAAAAATTTTTTCTCACGAGATTTCATAAGAGTCTATTAGCTCATTTCACATTATCATCACAAATGGTTCCTCAATCGTGCAAATTAAAAAAAAAAAAAAAAAAAGCTTACAATTCTAGAATATGCCAACTCAAATTTCATATACATTTTTTGCAAAATTATTGCATGAACCAAATTGGCTAGCTCTTTTCATCAAATAACTTAATAATATGATCAATTAAATACACATATTTATTCATCATTTTTTTTTAACTATTAAAAATAATAATAATCAATTTAATTATACATCAACAATTAATATCATTAAGTTATATAGATGTTGATAATAAGTCATAAAAAAAATTTATGTGGCAATAAATTACAAATTAACCATTCATCGTTAATATTAATGAGCTAGCAATCATAAACTATCAAATCACACAAATAGATACAAAAAGGCCATAAGCATGCAATATGATGAGAACCCCAAAAAAAAACAATGAGATTCACAGCACGATAAGGGATTTCTAAACTTCAAAAAAGCCAAATCAAGTTTATAATAGGATACTGACCCGTTATTTATGTCGCAACAAAAACCAAAGGTAAAAACCTTGGTCCGTTGTCTATAACGCAACAAGAGCCAGAGGTATAAAGTTGGTTGACGCCACACCCTCGAACGATTAAGAACGAGAATGATAAGTCAAGTTAGAATGCCACAAGAATAATCTTGATAAGTTCTGTAAAGTTCTGAAACGAACCAAAGAGAAAAGTCTCTTAAAATCTCAGATTCAATAGCCTCCCCAAATTAGGGTTACAAGTCCCTTAAATAGAGAAAAGTAATTCTAATCAGAATAGGAAACTAACACCTTAAACCCTAATCATAATAACCACAAATTGGGCTTTAAATAAATGAATGTTCAACCCAAAATAATATAAAAAAGGGTGAAAATCACTAAAAGTAACCTAAAATAACATAAAATATCAGTTTGTTACAAATTGCGACAGAATTGCGAGTTTGACGCAAACTGTGTAATTTAGCATAAATGACCTCAATTAAGCTTCTCTTGAACCTGAATGATATTTATCATGCCTTGATAATCATCCAAGCTTCGATTTACTTCTTGCATGTTGTTATCAACCCAGATTTGCTCAATAAGGCCATTTAAAGCTTCTCGCATCTTCCTAACTTTAGTTCTCGTGAGTGGACCTCCTAGAATGTGTAATGGATCTCTTGACGTGGTACATGTGGGGTCATCTTGATTCCCATCGCAATAACTAATTAAATGTAGATGAAATCAAGTTTACAAAGTTTACATTTTATGGCAGTTAGAAATTAAAATAATTTAATGGACCATTAAGAGCCAATTTCTCATGATAATAGCATATATATATATTCATTTGCAAAAGCAATGCATGATAGTGATAGGGTTAACAATTTTTTTTTTTTTTACCATCCACATGCCATTAATACTAAAACAAAAATAAATAACCTATCATTAAAGCATGGCCCAATAATTAGATTAGGATCCAAGACCTCATACATGTTTTGAGGCACCTAAAACAAATAATATTTTGCTTACACAATATAGTATATGTTTCAATTTTGCTTTGCATATTGAATTGCCTTAAAATTGTTGTTCCTCGAACAGTCTCCTTCATCTCTACATTATGTCATTGTTATACCTTGGTCACAAGATCAAATAAAATAATAAGTAACAAACTTATTAAGAAATATCGATGAGAGAATATCATTGAAATAGGCATAAAAAGTTTACTTACTTTAAGGCAATTCATGGCAATTCAAGCCTCCATGAAACGTAGATTAACCGATGCAATAGAGATATACATAGAATGTTGCTCTCAAGATGCTACAACTTTATAATTACACTTTATGAATCTGTACTACCCATGAAGTCACCTAACTCAAAACACCATTCTTTGCCCAAACATATTTGAAAGACAAAATAAGGTAAGAAAATAGAAGAATGTGGAGGAACTTCTCCATTATTGAGCAAAATAACATATCCTATTTGTAGAACTCATGGTCATATAACTCTCATTTATAGGTTAATGATAAGAATAAATTTGGTAATTATTATTTAATAATATGCCCTTAAATAAGACAATTAACCTATAATGGCTAGTTTAACCAAATACTTAATGAGACAATAAATTTAATTTATAAAATATATTATTTTATTTTTTATTAAAATATTTAAGTTCCAACAAATTGTGTTACATTGAAATAGTGAAGCGTTTGTACTATTAATTAAGAGAAAAGGAAAAATTAAGACATTTTATCATTAAGAGTATTAAAATATTTAATAATAATCAAATGATAAATTTGAAAAATTAATAGTTAATATAATATTTGCTATAAATCTTTTGTTTTAATTTTTTGATTTTAGGGTGCACAATATAAGATACTATCTTTTATTTTTATTTTTTTTTATTCGCATGTCATGTAATTCAAAACATGATAGCCATAAATTCATAGATATAAATGTGATTTATTGATTATAAGAGCATGTATAAACATTTATAGTCGAAATAATTTAATTGTTCTATTATGATATGAATGGTATCCATAAAATGTGAAATGCAATGTTCACAATATTAATTTCTTATAAATTTTTATAGTATGTAGTTAAATAACCAAAAGAAATTATTGATTATTATTCAATAAAGATGACTTTAAGAGAAGAAATGGAGATTGAGAGATGGGATTATAAATTGTTTATTAGTCATTTATATCATTGAAATTGGACATCAATAATATAGAGACCATTATATGTGATATTTTGCTAGGTAGTAAGATTTCTTTTCTCAAAAATCATGCATCACATGTAAATTACTTAAAGTAAGTCAGTGTACTAGACTAACCTGCCATGAAAACTCTACATGCACTTGTCATTAATAGCTTCTCAACTATTATGTGAGTATAAGTAATCTTTTTACTTAAGATTGTCTTTATTCTATAAAAGGATTTATGTACTTTGATACTGTTGAAAACAATCACTTCGAGGAGTTGTGAGTAATATAGTTATAGGTGCATCACATATCACATGAAAGTACTGTGTGAGTTAAGATAGAATTCATTCCTTTCAAGTTTATGAGAAAGGATATCTTTGACCTTTTAATTGAGATGAGACTGCTTGTAAAGTCCATGGCCATGACAAGAATGAAGTATCATTTAAGATGTCTATCTTAAGAATCAAAGATAAATATAACAAGCTTTAAGGATGATGAAACATTATATGCATCTTGCCTGATTGAGATATCAGTGATGAAAGAATTGAATTACACCAGTGCATCGGTTATATAAAGGTTCATTGAAGCTATCAATATTTCTATCAATTTGGGTAGCCATGATGTATTGCTAGATACCACTTTTGATTTATGAGTGTTTCTCACTGCCATTATGATGATTACTTAGAGAGTTATATACTTAGTGTACTGGGGGATTGAGATTTCTATACATCCAAGCTTATGAATATAGATTAATTTATATGACAAGATTATTTTTGTCAGAGAAATAAATTAATCAACTTTCAAATTAAATTGGTGTTAAAGGGCAAGGTGTGATAAGTCAACAACAAAGGTGACGTGTAAGCTAACTAAGATGCCTTTTATAAGAGATGAGGAAGGTAGCTTGCACTCATTGCACATGCAAGAAGCTACGTGCCATAAGCCACCTCCTTTCACCCACTAAAGATGAACTGCACAAAGTCTTCCAGCAAAGTTTGAAATGACAATTTCTTCAACCAAGCCCAAACAATGAAGCAATGTTGATAGAGTCTTAAAAGCACAATTACACAACTACCAAAAACAAATGAATAGGTGATGTACATTATAATAGGAATAACATGAATAAAAAACACAAAGATTGACTTTTACAACTTGGGAAGACATTTAAATGAAATACATCGAGGAGTAATAATAAATGCAATAAATATGCCCTTTGCTATCCCATACAAATACTCTAATTCTAAAATAAGCAACCTTCATATTGCGGCTCAAAATAAAATATTCTTCTTCAAACTTGTAGAAAATAAGGAAGAATAAACTAGAAAATAATGATGGGAGAAGGAAAGATAACCATTGTAGGGCTTTTTAATAAAGGACTTAATCATATTCCACGATGCTAACTTTACTACAAGATCCTCTAATGCTTAAGAAAAATAACCCAAAACCTCAAGTTACAGCATGAGTCTTCCAACCATGATAAGTTGTAAGTTTGGAGAATAATTTGTATAGCTAGAAATATAAGAAGATATAGGAAAATGGAAGCTTGTGGAGTGTTTTTGTGTATTAGTTAAGAGGTTGAAGAAGAAGATTTTTCTTTAGAGTACAAATGTATCTAATGCATATAATGTGAAAATCTTCTCCTCTAAATGTGTGTCTATCGAAAATGAAAGAAAAATAAAATATACATATATGTAGTGGCATTTTGGTAATTTTGAGCTTGTGGGGCTAGACTACCCTACAAGCCAATGGTTAGATTTGGGTTGTATATAAGGATAGGTATCAAGTTTTATGAGGATTTAGGCACTTTTGATAACTTTTGATGTATAATTATGAATTCTCCAATGTTTCCAACAAAAAATTGCTGGTTGCTAGAGCCTTCCAATTCTTGACAATCTCATTTCCATATGTAATGATGAATTCTCCAATGTTTCCAACAAAAAACTACTGGTTTGCTAGAGCCTTCCCACTCTTGACAATCTCATTTCCATATGTAATGCCATATTTGGTACGAAATTGAGCACCACCAGCAAATCTTTGTTTGAGATTTTGATAAACTTCCCATGTAAAATGTAATCTCTTTTGCCAATTTCCCATACAATAAAATTTGTGTAGCAATCCGTGCATTTAATACCATTGCAAGTTGATGATGGAGACTCAAATAGCATCTCTAGTTGATTTTTAATAAGGTTGCAAGCCTTTTAGTTAGCATTAAACGATGTAACTTTGGGATCAAGTTTTGTCTCTACGTGTATGCTGCTTATCCCTTCTTGATGAAGAGGAGCAATATCACCAGCCCCAAGCTTGGCCAGTGCGAATGCTATACTTTGCCAAGCAAGCAACGTTTCTCCATCCATGCCTGCCAAGCCACTACTCCCATAGTTTATTTCGAATAATACCTATAAGCTTAGATTCATGGGTTTGTATTTATCTACATCAAAGAGCAAAATATGAATAAGTATTTGTTCAAATATGTAAGTGTGAAATGTGTAAGTGTTTACAGTAAAGAAGAACACTCCCTTGTGTAGCAAAAGGCATGGTGAAAATAAATATGAGCGTGCCGAGGTACCCACTAGCCATCGGAAGCAAACATATAATACAGCTGTCAATAACGACAAATGGGCAAAAAAAAACAACCAATAAAGGCCACCAGGGCGACAAAACCATCATACCAAAAAAAATGCAACAAAAAAATCAGAGCCACCAAAACATAAAAAGAGAGAAGAAAGACAAAATAGAGAAACAAGATGCACGAACAACAAAGTTACACATGAGAAGAAAGAAGACAACAGAACAACTACGACATCAGATCAACCACAAAACAAACAAGGACCACCAACCACACCAACAACAAAGAAGAAGAGGCAAGAAACAAAAAACCGCATTAAGCAGAACAGAGGGGAAAAAAAAACACAAAAAAAAAAAAGAAAAGCGGAGAAGAATAAAAACACAGGAAAAACAACACACAGGCAAAAGAAAAGCAGAGGAAAGCACATGCACACAAAAACACACAGTGTGCAAAAAAAGCACAAAATTGCCGCAAAATGTAGAAAAAACAGATATCGCATGATATTAGAGGATATTTAGAGGGATTCACACGTTTTGGAATAATTTTGGGGCGAAAAATCCACTAATTGAAACCCAAATTCGGGGTAATAAGGTTAAGAACTAAGGGGGTAAATTCCCAATCCGAATAAGAATTGGTTTCCCCAATTAAAAAGCCTGGAAACCCAAAGGGGAAGAAGCCAATGAAACCGAAAATTTGAAAAAACTTTCCCCTTAGGTCAGTTTAAAAATTTAAAAAAACTAACAAAAATAATCCTGGCGCCGTCCAAACTGAACTAACAATCCCCGTCCTAAACCGTTCAAGGGTGTGGCATCAACCAACTTTATACATCTGGTTCTTGTTGCGCCATAAACAACAGGTCAAGGTTTTTACCTTTGGTTCTTGTTGCGACATAAACAATGGGTCAAGGTCCTATTATAAATCTGATTTAGCTTTCCTAGAGTTTAGAAATCCCTTGTCGTGCTGTGAGTCTCATTGTTCTCTTTGAGGTTCTCATCAATACCGAACATAGAATGGAAGTCCGAATTTGCGTAGGAATGATGCTAATGATGATTTCGATAACGATTATAAAGATGCATTCAACAATGACGCCCAGAACTCAAACTTCAGCATGGACAAAATTAAGAGAGGTAGAGGGGGCCAAAGAGAGCAAAATCTGACAAGGTGCGGAGATCGGCAAGATCGTGACTTAAGTAGCATCAAGATGAAGATTCCTCCGTTTCAAGGTAAGAATGATCCAAATGTGTATTTGGAGTGGGAAAGGAAGATGGAATTGGTGTTTGATTGCCATAACTATTCTGAGGAGAAGCAGGTGAAACTAGCAACAGTGGAATTTACTGATTATGTTGTGGTGTGGTGGGATCAGCTTGTGCTTAGTCGACGTAGAAATCAAGAGCGTCCCGTTGACACTTGGGAAGAGATGAAAGTTGTGATGAGAAAACGATTTGTTCCTAGTCACTACTACCGTGATCTCTATCAGCAATTGCCGGGCCTTACTCAAGGGTCCAAAAGCGTTAAGGATTATCACAAAGAGATGGAAATCGCAATGGTTAGAGCGAATGTGGAAGAGGATAGAGAAGCAACTATGGCACGGTTTCTGTATGGCTTAAATCGTGATATAGTTAATGTGGTACAGTTGCAGCATTGTGTGGAATTAGAAGATATGGTGCATATGGTGATGAAAGTAGAACAACAACTTAAGCGTAAAAAAGCCACCAGCAAAACTAGACAAAATTCAGATTCCTCATCTTCTTGGAAACTTAATTGGAGCAAAAAGGAAGAAAATTATGCTTTTAAGCCTAAAACTGCAGCATCTAAGTCAAAAAAAGTTGGCAGCAATGAGAAGAGTAAAACAGATAATACGCAAGGCAAAAACCGAGACATCAAGTGTTTTCGATGCTTGGGAAGAAGGCACATTGCATCGCAATGCCCTAATAAGCACACGATGATCTTGAGAAAAGATGGAGAAATTGAAATTGAGGGTGAATCTGATGATGAATCTATGCCACCATTAGAAGATGCTAATGATGGTGTGGAATATGCCGTTGATGGAAAACTGCTCGCCACTATGCAAGCTTTGAATGTGCAAGCCAAAGAAGATTATGAAGTATAACATGACAATATATTTCATGCAAGGTGCCATGTCAGAAACAAGGTATGTAGTGTGATTATTGATGGTGGTAGTTGTACTAATGTAGCTAGCACTGTTTTAGTTGAAAGGTTTAATTTACCTATGACAAAGCATCCAAGACCATATAAGCTGCAATGGTTAAATGATTGTGGAGAAATCAAGGTAAATAAGCAAGTTTTGGTTTCATTCTCTATTGGACGATATAGGGATGAGGTACTTTGTGACGTGGTTTCTATGCATGCTGGACATTTACTTTAGGGAGACCATGGCAATATGATAGGGGGGTAACACATGATGGCTTCAAAAATCACTATTCATTTGTCATGGAGGGGAAAACAATTACTCTTACACCATTGAATCCAAGGCAGGTTTATGAGGATCAACTAAGAGTAAAAAAAGAGAGTGAGCTGAGAAATGAGAGTGAGCTTGAGAGTATGAAAAACAAAGAGAAAACAATAGAAAAAGAGTCCAAAAAGAGAGAAAATATTGAGAGTGTTGAAAACAAAGAAAGAAAATTAGTGAGTGTTTATGCAAAAGAAAGTGATGTCAAGGCTGCGTTCTTTGCAAAACAGCCTATGTTTGTGCTTCTGTATAAAGATGCTTATTTCAACACTAACGAACTGAATGATTCTTTGCCTAGTGTTGTTAAATCTCTTTTGTAGGACTTCAAAGACATGTTTTCAGAAGACATCCCTAATGGTTTACAACCAATAAGAGGAATTGAGCATTAGATTGACTTCATTCTAGGTGCAACAATTCCGAACCGATCAGCATATCGAAGCAACCCCAATGAGACGAAAGAACTTCAAAAGCAAGTTGAAGAACTCATGAAGAAGGGGCATGTGAGAGAAAGCATGAGTCCATGTGCAGTTCCAATGCTACTTGTGCCTAAGAAGGATGGAACTTGACGTATGTGCATTGATTATCACACTGTCAACAAAATCACTGTAAAGTATCGTCACCCTATTCCTAGATTAGATGAAATGTTAGATGAACTACATGGTTCTTGCATATTCACTAAAATTGATTTAAAGAGTGGGTATCATCAGATTAGGATGAAGGAAGGTGATGAATGGAAAACAGCCTTTAAAATGAAACATGGTTTATATGAGTGGTTAGTTATGCCATTTGGATTAACTAATGCACCTAGTACATTCATGCGATTAATGAATCATGTTTTGTGTGCTTTCATTGGCAAATTTGCAGTTGTTTATTTTGATGACATTTTAATATATAGTAAGAGTTTAACTGATCATATTGAGCATTTGCAAATGGTACTTGAGGTTCTGAGAAAAGAAAAGTTGTTTGCTAACCTTAAAAAGTATTCATTTTGCACAAATCATATTGTCTTTTTAGGGTATTTTGTTTCAGCTGATGAACAAACAAAAGTGGTTAGTAGGACATTGTTAACCTTATTGTGATCTATTATTCAGAATAACTTGAAGAATTGGGAAAAGTGTTTGCTTCACATTGAATTTGCTTATAACTGGAGCATTCATTCAGCAACTAACTATTCGCCATTTGAGGTTGCATATGGTTTTAATCCACTCACTCCTTTAGATTTATTGCCTTTACCTATTGACGAACAAGCTAATTTGGATGGGAAAAAGAAAGCTAAAGTGGTTAAGCAATTGCATGAGAGGGTGCAACAAAACATAGAGCGACGAACTAGGCAATATGCAAAACAAGCCAACAAAGAACACAAGAAAGTTGTATTTGAACCTGGAGATTGGGTTTGGGTGCATATGCGCAAGGAGTGATTCCCTGCACAAAGGCATTCTAAGCTGCAACCAAGAGGCGATGGACCATTTCAAGTGATTGTGAGGATTAATGACAACGCATAAAAGTGGAGCTTCCTGGTGAGTATAATGTTGGTGCTACTTTTAATGTTTCTAATCTTTCTCCTTTTGATGTAGGTGACGATTTGAGGACAAATCCTTTTGAGGAGAGAGGGAGTGATGGGAACTAAGACGACAACGTATCTACTACATCATGTGAATCATTACACACCCAAGAAGATCCAGTCACACGAGCTAGAGCTAAGAAGATACATGAAGCTTTAAATGGCTTTATTGAGCAGATCTGGGTTGAAAACAACATACAACAAGCAAATCAAAGCTTGGATGATTATCAAGGCATGGTAAACATCATTCAGGTTTAAAAGAAGCTTAGCTGAGGTCATTTGCACGGAATTACACAATTTGCGTCAAAATCGCACAATTAAACCGCAATTTGTAGCAAACTAATATTTCGTGTTATTTTAGGTTATTTTTAGTGATTTTCACGTTTTTTGTATTATTTTTGAGTTGAACATTTGCTTATTTGAAGCCCAATTCGTGGTTATTAGGTTTAGGACTTAGGGTGTTAATTTCCTATTCTGATTAAGATTTGTTTTCTCTATTTAAAATGCTTGTAACCCTAATTGGGAGGAGGCTATTGAATCTGAGATTTTGAGAGACTTTTCTCTTTGGTTCATTTCAGAACTTTACAGAACTTATTCTTGTGGCATTCTAACTTGACTTATCATTCTCGTTCTTAAACATTTCGAAGGTGTGGCGTCAACCAACTTTATACCTCTGGTTATTGTTGCGTCACAGACAACGGATCAAGGTTTTTACCTTTGGTTCTTGTTGCGACATTTAGTTTTCTTGGAGTTTAGAAATCCCTTGTCGTGCTGTGGGTCTCATTGTTCTTTTTGGGGTTCTCATCATTTGCCCTTTGTGTAAAAAGAATAATAATGTGCATGACTGCTGGCCATGTTATATATGTATAATAGGGTCAACCAAGAATAGCTTCCTGTAGCTAGAAAGACAATAATGGCTAGCTTTGCTAATGGCTAGCTTTGCCCATGGCTAAGGTGTGAATGATGTAGAGCAAATTAAGAGCATTTTCAACAATCCATCAAATCATAAAAGGGATACATTTCATTAATCCAAAACTCTAACAAAGCAATGAATATAATAAAAATGGGTGAAGTGTTATCTATGGAAAGGGAATGCTATCCACATCTATGACTTTTGGCACATACAAGGTTTGATACCACAATAAGACGATGGTCCTTTTTTAACATACCTGCATCATCAGAAAATGGTCATAGTTGTTCTTGTCTACCAGGCACTACATCACCATACATGAGTGACCACCAAGGAGCCGCTAGTCATAACTTACTGGATTTTTATCGTTGGTGGATAGCCATACCAACCAATTACAAGGTTGCAACTATTACTAGCCTCAGCCTAATTGTATCAAGTTACATTGACTCTTTGTTTGTTTTCAAGAGCTAGTAAAATAAAATATCTAGAGGTTCAACCCTTTATGCGTTTCTAAGAGCCAATGTAGTAAAAATGTGTAGAGATATGTAACATTTTCCCCATCTATGGAGGCTAAGTAAAAAATAAAGTCCGGCCTTTAATCCATCATTGGAAGCTGAGTAGCTATAATAAAATCAACCTGTTGTCCATTGATGGGAACTAGTAATAAGGATATGTAAAGTAGATGTTTGCCCCTTTGTCCATCCCTAGGAGCTCTATAGATGTAAGAAAATCAACTTGTTATCCTTTGTTGAGAACCATGTAAGTTTAGCAAGATAGTCTCTTTACTATTGTTGGGAGCTTGTAAGATGTAGTAACAAATGTTGCAATAGAGATCATGGCCATCACAAATGCCCAGCTACATTGTAGAGATAAATGTAGCCACATCTAGACATCTATACGAGAATAATGTTGAAGTAGATCATGTTTGTATCATTCCTAGCGAAGTGGGTAAGTGCCGCTTCTAGCAATGCTAACTCTCTTGTGGTCATCAGTAGAAAATAGACTATAACATGTCTAATGTAAAAATATATCATGTGGGCCCTTTTTAGTCACTAGTCAAAAGCTCATCTTGTTAACGTAGCACTACACAAATTATAAATTCCAAAGCAATACAAATTCATCATTCAATAGTTGGTAAAGAGAATTAATTTAATTTAATTAATTGAAGGTTGGATTTGCTTAAAGTAAAGAATACGAAAAATTTAAAGTAGCATTTAAGTGCTTAAAGTACTTTGTCTAGAATAAGAGGGTGTAGTAGAAGTAAAAATTAAAAATTTCAACCTCTTTCAACCCATTTAGGATTTTTATAAGTCCATTGACAATTAAGGAAGATTCATGGTTATTACCTCAATGATACATGCCTCATTGGTGCATTGTTATTATCCACAACCAAGCAAAACTCCTTTAGCGATGATCTATAAGTACGCTTAGGGATTAGAAAAAGACTAGATTTCAATGTTACTAGTGATTGGGAATCTAGTTGCAATTTCTTCCTTTTGGTAGAGAATATTTAGTGGCCAAAATCTCTATATGAGAAAATTAGAACATTAGTGTTTTCTACACGTATTGATATTAATAAAGAATAGAAGATTTGCTATTTTAATGCAATTAGAATTGCCAAAGTTAATCATCAAGTCAAAACAAAAAACTCGAAAAGAGAAGACTTTCCTTCCTTTCCCTTTTTTCTCTTCCTTACCGCACACCACATTCCATGTTGGACAAGAAGCACTAGCCTTGGACTCCCTTGCCAATATGCTACACATGCCTTATCCCAATGGACAAGGATTCAACTATAGAGTCCCTTAAGGACTTAAATGTCATTTTGATTCTTTTATCCTTAGTTTCAAACAAATCCCAACTTGAATTAATTAAATTAAATTAATTCTCTCTACTAATTTAATCTAGATCTTAGTTTGTTTCTCTTGTGAAAATACTATTTCTACATAAATTGATCCATATCCATAAACTTAAATTTATAGAAATCTCAATTCCTATAATACATTAAATGTGTGACCCTCTAGGTTTCCATCATGATGGCAATAAGAAACACTTAAAAACCAATAGCGGTATCTAACAACACATTATGGTAAACAAAACTAATAGAGAAGTCAATGGCTTTGACAAACCTGTCTACAATTGATGCACTTGTGTAATTTAATTCTTAAATTATTGATATCTCAATTAAGCAAGATGCATGTTGTGTGTCATTTTCCTTAAAGCTTGATATATCTTTCTTTAATTCCCAAGATAGATATGTTTTGAAGAAACTTTCATTCTTGTCATGACTATGGACTTTGTAAATAGTCTCATCTCAATCAAAAGATAAGAGATATTTTTTCTCATAAACTTGAGAGGTACAAATCCTATCTCAACTTAACCATTACTCTAATGTGATTTGTTATGCACCCAACGATTATATTACTTGCAACCCCTTGAAGTAGTTGTTTTTAACAATATCAAAGTACATAAGTCCTTCCATTAAATAATGGCAGTTTCGAGTCAAAGGATTGTTAGCCTAGATGATGGCAATTCAAGTGGGGGTGAATTGGGTTTGTTAAAAACCTTCAACAATTTTCAGAACCAAAACAACGAACAAACACAAGCAATTCGCAAGCAATTAAAGATTCAAATAAATAAATTACAAAAATTGAAAGATACAGCTAAAAGTATCAAACATTTCAATTTCTCTTGGTTTGTTACCCTTTTTGGTGCCTATGTCCAATCCTCAAGTTTCTTATGCTTGAGATTTAATCCACTGACATTAGCTTCAATGGGTGCTAGTGAAACTAAGTACAATAGCTTCATCGATGTTATCAATCATTTAATCCCTTGTTACAAACCTTTCAACCTTCCCTCTTTCTTAAGGATGGCCTTAGATCTAACAAGAACCCAACACTCTCTCACTTGTTACAATGAAAGAGAAAGAAAAGGAATAAGATCACAACTTAATTGAATAAACACACTTTAGAAAGTTGATGAGGAAGACATTTATGCTTTTGCTTAAAAGTTAGGATCGCACTTTCTCTTTTTTTCCTTAACCTTCGATGGCATTTATTTATTCTCTAAGAATACTCAATCAAGACTTTTAGCCATTGCCTTAGAATTGGAAGAGAATCTTTCTTAATTTGGAGTCAAAACTTGCCTTTCAAACTTTAGTTCCAAAACTTTTTTACGTCTCTTGACCATTGGTGTTGAATGTTTACAAAGGAGTTAGACCTTTTTCTTTATGTTAGAACTTTCTCATTGAGTCTTGTGAGCATAGCAAAATAGTGAGCTTTGAAGGTTTGGAACCAAAAGCATGGTGTTGGAACTTTTTGCTTTGACAAGTGAATGTTAAAACTAGTGCTTCAAAAGTTCCTGCATTTAATCCTTGGTGTTGAAACTTTTTTTAAACATAAAGAAAAATTGAAAACTATAGCTTAAAGAGTTCTACGCCCTTTTTTTTTTTGTTCCACACCCTTTTGCACAAAGATGCATTTTGAAAAGCTTTTAAGAAGTAAACTTAATTTCTTTTCGAAATCTATTTCATACAATAGTTAACCAAGACACTTAATCTTAGAAACATAATTCCAAAATTAAAATACAATTAATCCCTTTCTTAACAATGAAAAATCTAAAATTGACTTTCCAAAAATGAAATTTAAGCAATTATATTCTAAAATTTGAAATCATCCCTTTTAAATTTTTAAATGAATTTTCACCATTAAAATTAAAACAACAATGGTCACTTACACTCATGTGATAGATAAGAAATTACTAATGACACATGTATGTAGGGTTCTCATGGTAAGTTAGTCCAATGCGCTCACTTACTTTGAATCACCCACATATGATACATGACTACATGAGAAGAAGTCTTATCATTTAGTAAAGTATCACATATGATAATCTTAATATCACTAACGTCTCATTTCAATGATATAACTGACTAACAAATGATTTAAAAATGTTGCTATAACATGATATGGTTCTTACTAATTGCTATAGCTATTATCACCTTTTGATGCAATAAATATCTTAAGGACTTTATTGATATTAATGTATATGAAAGAATAACAATTAATATACAATAAATAAATTACTTATATATAAATATCGTAACAATAAGTACAAATAAAGTTGGCTTAATAGCACACTCTAATAATCTTTGACTTACATCACAATGAACTATTACTATCTTTAATCCTACTAGCTTTCACATGTCTATCATACTTTTGTTGAGAAATGGCTTTAGTTAGTGAAAGTTAGTGGGTTTGCGACATTCACCTTTGTCACAACTCTGCTAATAGCAACATCACCTTTTTACACAAAATCTCTTAGAAGGCTATATTTCCACAGTACATGCCTTGTTTGTTGATGAGATCGTGGCTCCTTAGCAAGTGCCACTACTGTAGTGATGTCATAGTATATGATCATTAGATCGATAATGCTAGGCATAACACTAAGATCTATAATGATGATGCGGATTCAAATTATCTCGAAGCCACAATATTCTTGGACTTTATTGTAGTATTGTCAACAACTTCTTGTTTTAAGCTCCTTCTACTCACTATGCCTCCATTCATGCAAAACAAAAAATTGCTTTATAAGCTTAAATCACCTAATCTATCTAGAAGCTAACATCTGTGTAACCATTCATAACTAGCTCCTCATATTTTCCTTAAACCAGGAATGTATCTGTCACGCCCCAAAATTGAGAGCGAAATAGACGTTGTACACTTGTGAGAGGATCCCACAAATACACAAGGCTCGGAACCTACTTAATTCATAATGTATATCTCATAACTATGAATCCACATAAATTAAGATCCACAATCTCAAAATAAAATCTAACTTTTAATAACCAAAGTTTTACTAGGCCAAAAATACACAAAATTATACAACTCCATCAATAACGTTATAAGGATCTCCAAGGGGATCTAGTCTACAATGATCTATCTTTCAACATCTATGTCCAAAATATAGGTGACTAACGACCTAACTCCACAATAATCTAAATCTAAAATACAAATGGCTAGCGTTCTAGGTCATCACTCCCCTTGGTTTCCCACCTCTCGGGTCTCACTACTTAAAATGGTGGACAAGAAAAAAAACTATGTGAGATAACTCAATAAGTAAAAATATGGATAACCCTTATTTAAAGTTAAAACATGCCAGATAAGGAATTTAAAACATAAACCACAGGAAAATCTCATATATAAACAATTAATGCAAAGTAAAACTCAGTAATGGTCTCCTTAATTAGTCATGGCTAGTGTTTAACAACTCCCACTAGCAGGCTTCAGGAATAACACTGCACTATCCCACTGGCAGGAATAACAGGAATAAACCAATTTCCAGAAATACACCAATGTACTATCCCATTAGCCCAAATAACAGGAATAAACCAGTTTCTAGGAATACATGTCGATATGTGCCAGCATTTACTACTTCCACTGGTAGGCTTCAAGAATTATAACCATATCGGAGACAAAATCAAGTAGGAATTCAATAGGAAAATCCATAATTTACAAACCAATTTCAATTTCCAAAACAAACAAGTAAAGTCCATGTAGGCATGCTCAACTCAATAAAAATAATAACAACTTCACCTTAACTAATCATGCTCGTGTTTGAGTAAAACGGGTTTAGTCCTGCCACCCCTTCAAAAATAGTTTAAAAATATGCTTTTAAAACCTTTACCTCAATATCCAAGAGTATTTACCATAATTGTACTTACCTCACCTTATAGGTACACAATAAGCAAGAATTCAAGATCTCAAGGCAATGAAGGTGATTTAGAACCTAAGCCACATCAAAGAACAAACAAGATTACAACATACCATATTTAACCAAATTAGTTTCTAATTCCAAAATCAAGTTTCTACTCAAAGAAACAACTTTTTTCTACATTTCCTAGTCACTTCTACCCATTGAAATCCTATTAATATATGTATATATATTCCTATGCATAACCACACTTAAAACATGCCTCAAATAGCAACAAAAGACCCTATATATGGTGGGTCTACTAGGTAGATTTGCTAGACAAAACAAAGTGGAAAAAATGTGAGAAACCAAGCTTAAAACTAACCCAAAATAACAGGACAACTGTTGGGCAATAAGGTGGGATGTTTGCTATTTAAAACAATCCCAAAATATTTGGAAAAAGCTTTGAACAATAGGGATTTCCTGGGCAAAAACAACAGTTAAACAATGTAGAAGACAAGCCAAAACTGAGCAACATTCAAGCAAAAATGTAGTAACAAAAAGGCAGCCAAAACAAAGTAATAACAAAGGGTTTTAGAGTAGGAAAATAATAGCTAAAGTCTCTTAAACCATGATGCAATGTAGCAGCATATAATATGGGAACAAAACAGAAAACAAAGCAAAATTTTGGGCAAGTTCTAGTCAGATTTCGAACTGAAATTTCCAACAGAATTTTCACCCAAAAAATTGACCAATCTTGGCTAAATGGTTAATAGGTAAATTGTAACCCTATGTCTTAGGGTTTTATACGATTAAGAATCACCTTAATCCGACATTTATAAAGAGAGTTATGGCCAAAATACTAACTTAGGGTCAAGTTGCTAGTTCTATCTACTTGCAGGAATTGAAATTGCAGTAGAGTTTTCACCATGAAACAGCTTAACTGGGTTAAATGTCCAATATAAAAATTGTAGGATTATCTCTTAACTTTCCATAGAATAAAAAATGAACTCAATTCGATATCTACAAAAAGAGTTATGGGCAAAACACTACTAAATGATCATGTTATCAGAATTTCTAGCAAAAGTAATCAAATCTGGTGGCACTAAGGCAAAACTGAGGAAAATTACAAAAAAATCCCAAAATTGAAAACCCTAAAAAATTAGAGTTAACCCAATTCAAATTAAGGATGAAAAAATGAGCAATAGGCTAATTTCTTACCGAAAAGTGTTGGAAAATGGTGATCCCTTATCATGGACAGCAAACCCAACTAAGACTAGGAGATTGGGAGGTTGTAGCAGCCAAATTTGGAATTTTTGAGCATCATTTTGGAACCATAAGTTCATTGATCTCTAAACCTCACTAAGAGAAGAAAGAAAAAGTTAAGTTTTTACTTATTTCTCATAGTGAAAAGGTGTTGGGGCAGCTTAGGGCGGGTGGCTACAGAGCTTCAAGTGAGGGGCTGGAAAACACGTAGGAAGGGTGAGGAAAAAGAAAAGAAAACCAGCCTTAACCCTTTTATTAACAAATTTTCTCTCTTAATTCCTTTAAGTTTGAAAATTTTAGTTATTAGGCCTATCAATAATAATTTCTCCCATATAAGTCCCTAACTTAAATCTTAAGGTTTTTAGAAAATTAAGATATTACAGTATCCTTAGTATGTGTCAAGTACTTGAGGATTGTCTTAATAGTAGATTAATGCTACTCTTTTAGATCCACTTGATACTTGCTTGATATATGCTTATCATGCTCAAAGCATAGATATGCAACATCAATTCTCATACGTAACATGACATAGATGATGGATCCAACAGTAGATATGTATGGGATTTTACTCATCCTCTCTCTTTTATCTTATGCTTGAGGACACATCTTCTCTAGGAGATGTGTACTATAGCACAAAAGCAACAATCGTTTCTTAGATTGTTCCGTGCTAACTCATTTTATATATGCTTTGACTTAGTCTAATCAGCCTCTTAGATTTATCTTTGTAAATCTTAATCACTAAGATATAAGCTGCTTCACCTAAGTCTTTAATGGAGAAGCACTTGCCCAACCAAGCCATTACATACTCCAAGGTCCGTATTTGGTTTCCTATAAGTAGTATGTCATCAACAAATAATACAACGAAAACCATTGCACTCCCACAAACCTTCTTGCACACACAAGTTTCACTTTCAGTCTAGATACAATCAAATTCCTTGATCATCAAAACAAATATTCCAACTCCTTAAAGCTTGCTTAGGTCCATAAATTGACTTTTGTAACTTGTATACCTTCGTATGTAAAGATATAAATTAAAATTAATTAAAAAATATATAAAAATTAATTAAAAATAACACATTTATATTTTTAAATTATATGCTCCAAAAGTATTATACAAAGGAAACTCAAATCTTGTTATTATTTTTTTCCCCATAAAACAAAAGGGAAGATATGGACTTTCTCAAAAAAGAAAAAAAGAAAAGAAAGAAAAGGCAGAAATGAAAATCATTAAGAGCTAAAAGGATGTTATGGGAGAAAGTGTGTTTCAAAGTTAAAGTAGTTAAAATCCTATGACACCGTTAACTTAATAACTCTATCACAAAAACTAAGACAAACTTACGTCTCTTGTTTTCAATGGACTAAGACATGGCTAATGTGTTGTACTAAAGAATTTCTAAAGATCAAGGAGACTATTTCTGTCATTCAATTTTGTAGAAAAACATGAAGAAATGCTAATCAAAACTCTAATCAAAACTCCCCTTCGGCCACCACTTCTTCGCCTATGGTTCACGCCCACTTATTTTTCTTCCATCTTAGATCTAGGCATCTCCAATCTCTTTTCTTTTGTTTTACATCTCTCCAATACTCCCTTGATTCTCAATCTAATATGATCTGGTTTACACTCAGTTGAAATCTGATTTCATATTGTTCTAATCTTTTAATTTAGGTTTTTTTTTTTTTTATTTGATTTGAATTGTGTGCGATTGAATTAATATGCTGCATCTAGGTTAATGGATGATGAAAAAGAGTTTGGGATTGGATACTTGGATGGTTTTTGGGTTAAGATGAAGATGGAAAGGGAGAGGCAACATACGATTGCCATTGGTGAATGCAATAATGCTTTTAATAATAGGGATCATAAAGCTTCCTTAAGTGTAGAGAGGAGTGAATCTTTGCCACCTTCGTCCTTCTCTTCTCTTAGCTTTATTGAACATAAGGTCTCCAAGTTAGACATTTTTTTTGGGGTTACATTTCCTCCGTACCCCGATGACGATGAAGACTCCATTGTGACTTCATAAACTACACGAATCACCGCAAAATCAGAAGCAAAACATGCGAAACCAAGAATTAACAAAGAAGAACAAAAAAAGAGAGTTGAGAAATCGAAAAACTTGAAGGACTCACCAGAATTCGCCAAGTTGATGGTTGATCTAGAGTCTGGAAATCAAATCCAAGAGTCTAGAAGCAGAGAAGCACAGCCACTGTGGAAGTGTGCGTGTGTTTTCGATTTTTCAAAGGGCGAACTTGAAATGCGGATTTAAAATGCAGAAGTAGTAACATGTTGGAGGGGAGGGGGTAGGGAAAATGATCGCGTCTTTGCGGGTTAGATATGGATTTTGGCGGCTGTGATTGGAAGTATCTTTATTAAAAAAATCTACGACCCAACATGATTGGTGTGTAGGTTTTTTTTTGGGTATCCTTTAGATAACGTAGGATTTGCTTAATTTTTTTAAAATTAATTTCATGGGATAACTACTGCACCTATCATTTAATCAAAAGAAGTATATTTAAGAAAAATGAATAGAAAATGGAGAACATGAAAATAAATTGATTAGTAGAGGTAATTATTTTTTATTCAATTTATTTATTTTGAGGTAATTTAAATAATACTTTAGAAGATTAAAATTGTTAATTTTAGTTTTATTAAATTTAAATAATGATAAGAAGCTCCCTCAAAAAAAAAAATAATGATAAGAAGAATATTTCATTTAATTAAAAAAATTAATTTTAAATACATAATATTTTAAAATATCCAAACAATAAATTTAAAAATACATGTATTTGAAAATCATTTTTTTAATTTCAATCCAAACAATGTATTTTAAAATATATGTATTTTAAATACATTTATTTCAAATATACGTATTTAAAATACACATCTCAAATTCAAATACATGTTCTCAAACACAACCTATATGAAATTTGAATTTAGTGGGAATTTCTTATATGTTTTATATTTGGTATGAATGAAGGATTATTTAGGTGATAGCATTGATAGTCATGCTTGAAATAGATTCATTTTCTTTCTTATATATGAGTACCCAAATAATTCTAAAGTGCATTGAATATTAGTGGAAGCTCTAAATTTGCATTTTTCCTTTTGCTAGTATCAATGATACATTACAAGAAAAATTCTATGTAGTACCCTTTTTTACATTCATCCACGAAAAGGATTTAGCTAAGGTTATATATTATTACATATAGATCATAACCATGGATTTTTAAGTGTCTTAATTTGTTTGAGCATCAAATTGAAATTTTTTCTATGTTACTTTTATCTAGTTAAGGATGCTATTCATTGTTGGGGGTATGAGGTGGATGAGTCAACAATGATGATGATGTGGAGGCTAACTAGGATGCCCATTTATGAGAGATGAAGAGGGTACTTTTGGCTTGCACTTGTTTCATGTGCAAAAGGTTACGTGCCATGAGCCATCTCTCTTTATCCCGTGAAGATGAGCTGCACAAGATTCTTCAACAAAGTCTGATAATACAACTTCCCCAACTAAGTTAAAAGAGCATAGCAAAGTCTTCCCTTTCTTTTCTTTTATAGTAAAGATGAATTACAAGCTTTCTCCAATGAAGTCTAGAGATAGAGTTTCCCTCAACCAAGCTGGAAAAAGGGGTCGATAACAGTGCTCCCAAAATCACGATTACACATCCACCAAAATGAACTAGTGTTGAGCAATATGATGCCTCCAACGAAGTTTGAGAGTGAACCTTCTCCAACCAAGCCAAAAGAGCTAAATAGAGATGATGCCTCTAGATGACGATTATAGAACCATAAAAAAAAAAAAAAAAATAGATGGGTGAGGTGCATTGTAACTAGAATAGCTTGGATTAAAAATGTAAACATTAACTTGTACAACCAAAATTGGCCTATCTAAATGCAATATATTGTAGAATAGAAGAAATAAATAGTAGATATGCCCTTTATTATCTTCAAAAAATGTATAAAGTCCTAAAATAAATAAACCTTAAGTTGGAGTTTGAAGTAAAATGCTTTCTCTATAAATTTATGCTCACAACTAGAAAGTAGTGATGGGAGAAAGAAGGATGACCATTGTGGGGGCTTTTAATAGAGGACTTGATCCCGTTTCATGATGCTAACTTTGTTGCTAATTGATCCACTAATTCTCAAGAAAGATAACCTAGAACCTCAAATAGTAGTATGAAATCTTCTAGCCATGACATACTACAAGTCTATAATGTATTCTATATGGCTAAAAGTGTAGAAAATATGAGAAAATGGAGTTTTTTGGGGAATTTTTTTGTGAGAGACTGGAGAGGTTGAAGATGAAGATTGCTTGAGAAGGAAAAAAATGTGTTTAAGGTATGGAATCTTTCATGGAATGGAAATTTGTTGAAAAGTGAAGGAAAAATCAAATATATATGCAGTGGCATCTTGGTGATTTTAGGGTACTGAGGTCAGAGTAGCCTAGTGAATCCAATGGGTAAATTTTAGGTTAGGTGAGGACAACTGTCAAGTTTTGAGTGGATCTAAGCACTGCTGGTAGCTTTTTGAAGTGAAATTATGAATTGTCCAATGGTTCTAATGAAGGTTTGCTAGTTTGCTAAAGGCCTTCCCATTTTTGGTAATTCTCTATCCATACAAAGTACCATATTTGGTGGGCACTTGAGTACTATTGGCAAAGTTGTCTCTGTCTAAGATTTTGGTAGATTTTCCAAGCAAAATATAATATTTTTCAACAATTTCCCATGTAATGATACTTGTGCAATCACCCATGCATTAAATACAAATTGCAAATTGCTAATATAGACTCAAATGGTATCTTTGGTTGGTTTTTAATTAGATTCCATGCCTTTCAGTTAGCATCAAATGGTGAAATTTTGGGATCAAGTTTTGCCTCTACGTGTTTGCCACCCAACCTTTCCTAGCAAAGTCGAGTAACATCGCTAGCTCTAAGCTTGGCTAGTGTAGATACCTTACTTTGCCAGATAGGCAATGTTCATCCATCCATGCCTGCCAAACCACTATTCCCATAATTTATCTCAAATAATACTTAAAAGCTTGGATTCATGGGTTCATTTGTGACCTACAGATAAAATATATTGGTCAATTGATGAAAGTGATGGAATTTAATAAATAAGGAAACAATAAAGGAACATGACATCTTTGTGAATGTCTGGCGGTGTAGCCATGTATTGTAGCATTGGATATGGCTAGGCCTTTTAGTAATGCACGTTCAAAGCATCAATGGGCACTTAGATCAAGGCTAGTCTTGATGATGTGGAAATTACTTGATTCTAAGTTTAACTCTATACAAAAACGTGCATTAACATTAACCTTCCAAGCCAGAAGAGCAGTGACAACAAGTCTTTGCACTCGTAATTGATGTTGCTGAATGTGCCTATACTTTGCCAAATAATGGATGAATTTGATATTATCTAACAATATCTCTATTATGTTACAAGTTGAAGAGATATGGCTATACTTTTGCCAAACTTGGAAGATTGTTTTCCTCAGAGAATAAGCCCATCCTCATGTCGCAGAAATGATGATGATAATAATAATAAGAGTGACTGTTGTAAAGCTTTTCCTTAGTAGCTTAGTTGAGCTTGTAAAGAATTTTCCTCCATAGGAATGAAAGCGTTAAGCATTGTTCACAATCATGTTGTTGTAAATAGTTGCATGTCTAGCTTGGTTGAGTCAAAGCCAAAATAGGTATCATTGGTAGAGAGATGAATAGTGTCATGCCCCAAAACCGGGAGTGAAACAAACGCCGTACACTTATGAGAGAGTCCCACAAATGCACAAGGTTCAAAACCTACTTAATTCATATCTAACCATCCACTAAACTAATTTGCAAAATCTTAAAATAAAATCTAACTTACAAAAGAATGATCTATCTTACATCATCTATGTCCAAAAATATATGTGACTAGCGGCCTAACTCTATAATAATCTAAATCCAAAATCCAAATGGCTAGCCTTCAAGCTCATCACTCCTCTTGATTTTCCCTGTCTCTAGTCTCGCTACCTGAAATGGTAGATGAGAAAAACTATGTGAGATAACGCAATAAGTAAAAATATGGATAGCCCTTATTTAAAGTTAAAGCATGCCAAATAAACAATTTAAGACATAAATAAAAGGAAAAATATCTCGGTTGTAAACCATCAACACAGAATAAAACTCAATAATGGTCTTTTCAATTAGTCATGGCCAATGTTTTACAAACTCCCACTAGCAAGCATCAGTAATAACCAATGTACTATCCCACTAGTAGGAATACAGAATGAATCGATCCTACAAATATACATGTCGACATGTGCCAGCATTTACAAACTCCCACTAGTGGGCGTCAATAATCGTGACCATATTGGAGACAAAATCATGTAGGAGTTCAATAAGAAAATCCATAATTTACAAATATGCAGGAGTTAATAGAAAAGTTATAACTTACAAACCAATTTTTCAGATTTCCAAAATAAACAAGTAAATTGTATGTAGGCATGCTTAACTCAATAAAACAATAACAACCTCATTTCAAACCAATCATGCTCATGTGCTAATGAAAATCAAGTTAAGTCCCACCACCATCTCAAAATAGTTCAAAATATGCTTTTAAAACCTTTACCTTAAAATCTAAGCGCATTACCATGATTTTACTTACCTTGCCTTTTAAGTAAATAAGAAGCAAGAATTCAACATCTTAAAGCGGTGAAGGTGATTTAGAACCTATACCACATCAAATGAATACTTAGAATAGGATTAAAATAGCTCTAAATGTCACAATAAATAGTAAGTATTCCAAACAGATTTTCTAGATAGAATAAGGTGGAAAATTTTGAGAAACTGAGGTCAAAACCATCCTAAACACCAGCAGAAATATCAGGCAGTAAAGTAGAGGTTTTTGCCAATTAAAATAGTCCCAAAATGCTTGGAAAAAACCCTAACAACAAGGATTTTTTGGGCAAAAAGGTAACAGCAAAATAAGGTAGATTACAAACCAAAATTGGGTTGAAATGTATAGCATTTAAGCAAAAAAGCAGCAGTAGCAAAAAGAGTAACCAAAACGAAGCAATAACAAGGGGTTTTAGAGTAGGAAAACTACAACTAAAAGTCTACTAAAATCATGATGCAATATGGTAGCAAATAATGTTGAAATTAAGCAGAAAATATAACAAATTTCTAGGAAAGTTTTTGTCAAATTTTGAAACGAAAGTTTCAACAAAATTTGCACCCAAAAATTTACCGATCTGGGTTGAGTAGTGAACGAATAAATTGTAACCCTATATCTTACTGTTCTATAGGATCAAGAATCACCTTAATCTAAAATCTATGGAGAAAGTTATAGTCAAAATACTAACTTAAGATCGGGCTACCAGTTCAGTCCACCTACAGGAACCGAACTTGTAGCAGAGTTTTCACCTTGAAAATAGCTTTACTGGGTTAAATGTTCAACATAACAATTGTAGTGCTATCTCTTAACCTTTCATAGAATTAAGAATGAACTCAATCCAATATCTACAAAAAAAAAAAAAAAATTACGTGTGAAAAACTACAGCATGGTCATGCTGTCAGAATTTAAGCTAATTACCAGGAAATTTTAGAGCAGAAAATAAAGGCTTGTCAACAGGATTTCTAGCAAAGGAGAGCAAAAAAATGAACCAAAAACTAAGCTAAAACAAGTGATATTTTAGTAACAAGCAACTAAGACAGGGTAGTATTTTCGTGTTAAAAACAACACCCAAAACAAGTTCACTAATAGAACTGCCAATGCAGAAATTTTCATAACCAAAACGGAGCAAAAGGCAGTCAATAGCAAAACAGAAAATCATCCATAAAAAACATATGCAAACAAACAACTACTAGGGCATAAATTTGTAATAGAAATTGTGAAACTAGGAAGGCTGGAAAACAGCAAGAGAAAGTGCAGAAACAGGGCAAGACAACAGAGGAAAGTAGACTAGAACTGAGCAGCGGTACAAACAACTTGTAACTAGGTTTTTGCAACAAAATTAACATAACAACATCTTAATTAACACACATATAATAGCCTTGGTTGGAAGTTCAAACTTGTGACTCTCACTTAAATGTTTTATAAGCCAAAAACTGCCACATCAGAGACATGATCAAGGCTAAGAATTTACGTGACAAACCAGAATTTTTAGCAAAAATTCAAACAGAATTAAGGCAGGAACTGCGATAAAGATAGGCGTCTAGTCATGGGTTCAATGGAAAATGAAGATACAAAAGAAATATTAAGAAAATATAATTACAACATGAAAAAACCTTACCCAAAACAGCAAAGATGTACCCACTAAATGTCAAATCACAAACAAGGAAAGGAGGAACAGCCAGCAATAAAATTTTTATTAGAAGAAGAAGAAAAAGCATCATAGAGTGGCTATGAGGTTGATGGCTTCGAGGGTTTTGGGATTTAGAATGGAAAATGAGAGGAAAAACCAAAAAAAAAAAAAAAGAAAAGGAGAAGAGGAAAGACCAAAAAGAGAAGAGAGAAACAAAAAAGGGAATTAGGTTTTCTTTTCCATTTTATTTTGTCCGTTGTTGACGACCACTTAAAAATTTTTTTCAAAATAATGAAAAGTCATTAAGTGTGAAAAATATAAAAGAAAAAGGAGTCGCCATTCGTCCAAATTATAAGGTGGGACAAGTCACCTAAAACGGGTCCGCGCAGAGATCGAGGTTTGAGGGTTCGATTAGGAGTGAGGAAGGGCATACGCGCACCTCACAATCCTCCGTTTAAACACGGTTGCATACTTTAACATTGGGGTTTTTAATTCAACTTATTTATTATCTTTATGTTTAAGTCTTAATAAGAAAACTTAAAAAAGGATAAACCAAATTGAAACATTTTTTTAATTTTTGGACTAAAACGGACAAAATAAAAGATATGTATGCACAATAAGCACAAATAAGAATTAAATGGGCTGATTTGATTAAAATAAAAATAAAAGACTGATTTGAAAAGGTTTAAAACTTTTAGACTAAACTGCTTAAACGTGAAAGTTGAAATAAAATAGATAACTTTTGGTTTTTTTTTTACTTTTTAACCTTTTTAGTTTTTTTTTCTTAGTTTTTTTTTTATGACAGACGAAACTAGATCGGGTTGGGTTAACTTAACCCAAAAACACGAAACAATTCACCAACATAAAAACAGATAAAAAGAAGATCAAACATGCAACC
>BPVZ01000034.1:2344171-2359733 GCA_020521535.1 Rubroshorea leprosula
CTCTTCCATAAGCTGGTGCTCATTCCAGTTATGTTGATTTGTTTGTCAAAGTTCTACATTGATATTATTACAGTGTTTAAGAGTTGAACACTTAAGCAACTGACGAAAGCTTTGAAAATGGGGTCTCATCTTCTGCTGACAAACTTCACTCTCCCTCTCAAAAACCCTGATGTCCCTCATCTGGTTCGTTCTTTTTTCTCCAAAACTTATGAACCTTTTTTATTCTTACTTTTAGTTTGTGTTTTCTTTGTGTTATTCTTAGAAAGTAATCAGAAAACTGAGAAATTTATGTATCTGTGATGGGTTCATTTGGAGCAGGAGAAAGGGTCTAAAGGTAGAGGGTCCCCAAGGGTTTCAAGAGTTGTTGCCTACTATGGCTTAAAGACACCTCCTTATAACCTCGTGAGTGAAATTCCATTTTGTTTTCCCCGAGTTCATGTAACATTCTTTTCTTTTGTTTTTCAAAGTCAAGCATTTTATTTTCTGAAGAGGAAAAAGGGTCTTTTCCAGCCGTCTTTCATTATCATTTGGTCATAATTTATGGTTCAGACATTCATTCCTCTTATTCTTGTTGTATTTATCAGCACGTTTCACTCTTATTATGAAATTCTTTCTGTTTTATTTTTTTTCCTAAACTTACCTGATTAACTATTTTTTGCATTCACAGGATGCTTTAGAGCCATACATGAGTAAAAGGACATTGGAGATGCATTGGGGTGAACACCATCATGGCCATTTGGAAGGCCTAAATCAACAACTTAGAAGAAATTATATACTATATGGATATACTATGAATGAACTTGTGAAAGCAACATACAACAATGGGAATCCCTTACCTGAATTCAACAATGCTGCACAGGTACAAAGAAACAGGTGATTTTCAATTTCCAATGAATTTTCTTATAGTGGTTTTGGTTCAATGTAATTCTTGTGTATGTAATCATTTAACTTTCAAGCTAATCCCAAGTCTAGATGTATCTATGGAGTTTAAATAAGGTTATTTATTGCAATTAATTAATTGTCTTTCTCAATTATTTCTTCAAAGTCAAAGAAACATGTTTTAGAAGTGGCATATCAAGATTTTTTTTTTTTGAGATTAATAAGTTGTTGCTTATTCTTTTTTCCCTTTATTGATGCTTTGTTGAAATAGAAAGCTTTATAATTATATCGCAATCCTCCTTAATCTTGAATCACAGGTGTGGAATCATGACTTCTTTTGGGAATCCATGCAACCTGGAGGAGGGGACCTGCCTCAATTTGGTATGCTTGCACAGGTTGAAAAGGATTTTGGCTCCTTTACAAATTTCAGAGAAAAGTTTGTGGAAACAGCACTTGGACTATTTGGCTCTGGCTGGGTTTGGCTTGTTTGTAAGTCCTTTGTCATGTTAATATTTCTTTGACCGCAAATATAATAGTCTGCTAGATGCTTTTGAGGTAATTGTATGAAGTTCCATATCAGTAGTAGTGTTAGCGTGGTGTTAACAATTGGTTAAGTTTCAAATATCAAGTTGCTATGTGAATGTGCATGTGTGCACACTCATACACGCAACACTGTAATCCAACAATACTTTTGACGCTCTTTTCCTAATCTCCTAATCTAGACCTGCCCTCAAGGTGCATTATGGTAAGTCAGCAGTTCAAAACTCTACAATGGCTAAGAACTATCTTCATTACCAATCAAAAGGAAAAGAAAAAAAAAAGAGGAGGAAAAATCCTAACTTATGTCAGGAAGAAAGGATCTCACTGACTTATTGCAAAGTTTTTGCATCTTATGGTTTTCTCCTCCTATCAAGAATGTTGTTGCCTTGACCATACTAAGGCAGCTCTATGTTTCATTGTTTCTTTAATCATCCATGATTTTGACCTGGTCAAGCCAATGGACATCTTTGTAGAACCCACTCTTCCACAATATATCTAAATAATTTTGGCCGTAACTTGTGGCCTTGCGCATTAGACCAACATTACCACTACTTTTAATTCCAATCTTCCACTCGTCTCTTTTAGTTTCCTTTTTGCTATCTTGCATCCTTATAGGTATTTGGATATTCACTCCTGTTCTATCTAGTTTTTTGGATCTATTTCTGTGAAGATAGAATATATATTATGCATGTTATTGTTACAGAAGAACATAGAGTAGGTGTACCATGTCAATCTCCAATCTATAGTTGTCCATCAAGAGGAATCTTATCCCTTCCTGCTAAAACCTAAAGGTTAAATCCCCATTTTGGTCCCTCTACTTTGATAAAAAAACCCCTTTTTAGTCCTACTTAAAAAAGCCCTTTTTTGATCCTTAAAGTTTGAAATCCAACCCCTTTTTAGATCCTCTGTTAAGTTTTGCATACGTGGGATGTTAGATGATGGAAATTTCAAAGCAGAGAGACCAAAAAGGGGCTAAAAATGGGTTAAAAATAGCCCCAATTTGGTCCCTCTACTTTGGGAAAAAACCCCTTTTTAGTTCCTCTCCTCTGAAATTTCTATCATCTAACATCAAAACTCAACAAAAGGACTAAAAAGAGGTCGGATTTCAAATTTTAGGGACCAAAAGGGGGCTTTTAAGTAAAGGGACTAAAAAAAGGCTTTTTACCAAAGTAGAGGAACCAAATTGAGGTTTTAACCAAACCTAAAAGAAATGTCCAATAGTGGATAAGGAAAAAAAAAAGATTAAAATCTTGCCTTGCATTTTGGTTTCTACTTTTTACTTTTCCTTTTTTTGTCAAAGCTTTTTGGCATCTCAGTCCATTTTTTTATTCATCTGATTTTGGGCTGCAAGATTAGAGCCTTCCCCTTTTCCAATCACAAGATACCTCTAACTTAGTGTTCAAGCTCTAAGTGCTCATCCTAAGGACAAGGGATGCTTTGATACTTTGTCTTACAGTTTTGTCTTGGTATTTGTTTTGCATTGGCTTCTAGAAAATGAGTACTTCTTCTTCCTCTTTTCTCTAGCTTGCCTTCCTTCTCCAATGCTCTATACTCTGATTCAATATTATTCAGCATTAGGGATTATAACTTTTATGAATAGTAATTGGCTTATGGCTCTATGATTTATAGTGTAGTGCTTGAGGGATGAAAACATACCCATTAGGGTAATTTCTTCCACTAGGAAATTTTTCAAAGCACTGATTTTAGGAGATTTTTTTCTTAAGCTCACTTATTGTAATTTCATCATTTGTTTCAGTGAAGAGGGAAGAGAGGCAACTTGCAGTAGTGAAAACTTCAAATGCCATAAACCCACTTGTGTGGGATGACATTGTATGTGAATAGCTATTTATAGTAACTTTATTTTTTGTTTTAACAACGCAATCTAATTGCCTCCCAACCTCCTTTGGTGCAGCCAATCCTCAGTTTGGATATGTGGGAGGTAAACTTTATCCACACACACACACACACACACACACACACACAATATTAAACTTTCTTATAGAGAAGCCGCAATTAATTTCATTATTTGTCATCTTGCAGCATGCTTATTATTTGGATTACAAGGTATGTTACCTTACTGCCCCATCTTCTTATTCCATTGTAAGATATTTTTTCGTGATTCTTGGGTAACTTCTAAACAGAATGACAGAGGAAAGTATGTAAATGTGTTTATGAACCACCTTGTCTCTTGGAAAGCAGCAACAGTACGCATGGCACGTGCCAAGGCCTTTGTCAATTTAGGCGAACCTAAAATTCCCACTGCATGAAATGCCACAAGACAAGATTGTCAAACCATGAAGCTTTGGCTGGATGGAACCAGGAAATGATTATTGAGCGGTGACCAGTTAAAAGTTTTGACACGGACACGTTGCATAGTCAGTGCTGTATTTTTGCACCGTGGATTGTTTGAAGTCCTTAAATGTTGTTATGTTCAATGTTTCAAGTGAGCGTACTCTATTGAGAATGATGAGAAGTTTGACTCCTTTTAAAACTAGGGCTGAAGTTTTAAGAAAAAAAAAAATGAGGACAACCCCCAGCTGCCCAACAAACAAGGAAAAGGAAGATGCACTTGGGCCTTCGGCCCATTCGTGTCAAGCCAAGCCACGTATAAGTGCATCTTGCTTTTCCATTTTGTCTCTAATTTCACCAAACATGACTTCCAGCTTCTAAAACTGTTGTTGCATTGCTTTGAGCATGAGAGATTCATCCACATGGTGTCTTTTAGTGGTTGATTTGTCATCACCGCTTGACATGATTGAAACCTACAAGGAATGTTGGAAACAGAAGAATAAAAGGACCTCACAATACTCCCTTACATGTTTCACTCCACTTTCTCACAGAATGGCACTCAACGCTCATGTTTTGCACATTGTAGGACTTGGCTTTTCTCTTAAGTGTTGCTCACACCTCTTGCCTTTTTACCTCTTGCCTTTTTTCCTCACTCAACTTTCCTCTCTCAGTTTGTTATTGAACTAAACAAGCTCAATTCAAGTTATTTTGCAACAATCTACCTCCAACAAATTTGCAACAAGAATAAAAGGAAACAGAAAGACACAAATGAACGAACAAGAAAAGCAATAAAAGAACCAAACCAAAACAAATTAAAACAAACAAATCAGTTCAAGCACTTCCTAGTAGAAATTGACTTGACTATTCCTTAATGCAGTAGGATTGCTAACTTAGGAAGGAATAAACAAAATTTGCAATCTCCTTGTTTAAATAGAACTCACAGAGAATTTGCAACTCCTTATTGTAGTAGGATTCCTTCTACCAACTCCTTATTGGAGTAGGATTCCTTCTTCTTAAAGGATTTGGCCACAAATTTCTTCTCTATATAAGGAATTCCAACCACAGAATTGTGTTACTTGTTTCTTTCTCTCCTTTTTTTTTTCTTTTATTTTTTTTTGCGTCTTTTTTTTTGGCGATCCTCTTCCCTTTTTTTTTTTGTATGACTTTTTCCTCTGTCTTTTTTTTTTTTAATTTTCGTGCTTTCTCTCTCTCTCTTTTTGAACCAACAACACAAATTCAGAAGAGCAAAATAAGAAAGAGTAGAATGACACTGAATTTTTTTTTTTTTTGACAATAAAAACTGAAAATTAACGATACGCAAACTTGATTTAGGATCTGATGGTCTGATACCAACAAGATGAGAACCCAAAAGAGAACAATGAGACCCCCAACATGACAAGGGATTTCTAAACTCCAGGAAAGCCAAATCAGGTTTATAATAGGACCTTGATCCGTTGTTTATGTCATAACAAGAACCAAAGGTAAAATCTTGACCCATTCTCTATGACGCAATAGGAACCAGAGGTATGAAGTTGGTTGACGCCACAACCTCAAATGATTAAGAATGAGAATGATAAGTCAGGTTAGAACGCCACAAGAATAATCTTGATAAGTTTTGTAAAGTTATAAAACGAACCAAAGAGAAAAGTCTCTAAAAACTCAGATTCAATAACTACCCCCAATTAGGGTTACAAGCCTTTTAAATAGAGAAAAATAATTCTAATCAAAATAGGAAACTAATAGCCTAAGCCCTAATCCTAATAACGACAAATTGGGCCTCAAATAAATGAATGTTCAGCCCAAAATAATATAAAAAATGTGAAAATCACTGATAGTAACCTAAAGTAACATGAAATATTAGTTTGTTACAAATTGTGGCAGAATTGCCGAATTTTGACGCAAACTGTGTAATTTAGCATAAATGACTTCAATTAAGCTTTTCTTGAACCTAAATGATGTTTACCATGTCTTGATAATCATCCAAGTTTCGATTTACTTGTTGCATGTTGTTATCAACCCAGATCTGCTCAATAAGGCCATTTAAAGCTTCTCGTATCTTCATAGCTCTAGCTCTAGTGACTAGACCTCTTGGATTATGTAATGGATCTCTTGACGTGGTACATGTGGGGTCATCTTGATTCCCATCAATAATCATCGAATTCGAAAGGGTGTAATCATGATTGTTAGATGGGGTTAATCATGACTATTGAGGCCTGTAATCATACCAGTATATATAGTCATACTTCTGTAAATTTTTGTTACTTTGTTGTATTTGATATTGAGGTGTTGTCAAAATTCCAACAAAACTACCACAACTACTAAGCTTTTATTTGTTCAGACCTTAGGAATTAACGTTGAGTTCAGCATAATCAAGATCAGGTAACTTATGAGTTCTTCAATTTTTATTGTTTACCTCTTACTCTTTCAGATTTAGACTAAAAGCCTTTAAGAAAGGTTAAAGTTAGAAGTGAGAGTGAGATAGAACTTGAGTTAGGATTTATTAAAGATCCTGACTATATCCCACATCCTACATCGTGTAGTGGGAGTTACGAAATAGAGGACATGTCTTCAGAGGAAACTTTGAGTGTTTGAGGCAGTGAGGAAGTTAGGGTTATGGAGCATGAAGATGAAGATGTAGAGATAAAGTCTTTTGGAACGAAGAAGACTAAGGAGGAGGTAAGGGAGGGAGAAGGTATGCCTTCTAATATTTTAGAAGTTGGAGATGATCGAGATAAATACTGCGATGATTCAAAAAATATTATTTCTAAGGTGATATGGTATGAAACTGAATGGAATAGTAGGAGTAGCTTAATTCACCTAATTTACGCGTATAATATTCAACCTCATGTTGATTAGGCTAGCTAGTGTTGAAGAAAGGGTGTGCTCAACACTAAGAGACCATTAGATACCCATATATGCCCACTATTTAGCTGCTAGGCTCAAGTTTCCCATTCTGGAACTGCTAGTTAGGTTGTTGTTAGATTACAACATAAGTTTAACACAACTCGTTCCAAAGACAATTCAGTTGGTGATAGCCTTCTTAGTTTGTTGCCAAGCTCAAGCTATTAAGTTTCCCATGGTTAATATGTTTAAGTATTTTTTTGTTATAAAGGCAGGAAGTAGAGGGGAGAAAGGGTAGTAGTATTCTACACCTCGTGTGTCTAATAGGCAAAAAGGGAATTTATTTAGTTTGAGACCTTTTTCCATCAAGGGGTGGAAGGAGAAATTTGTCTTTACTAATGGTACCGAGTGGGAAAAGATGGATGTAGAGGTGGAGGTGTTGTCCACTTGAAAGCTGAAGAAAGGGAATCAAAATAAATACAGTTTGAATAATGATGAGATAAAAAAGGTGGAGAGCTGGTGAAGGAGGATGATAGTGTTTTAGATATTATGTACCTCACCAACACAGATGTTATTGATGCGGCTGAGCTTTATGAAACAAGTTCATTGAGTGGAAGTGTGTGTTTATTATGTTTTGTGTTATTTGGATCTAAGTTCTTATCTATATTTTAACTTTTTGTAATTTTGTAGCCAAGATCAACAGATTCTTCTCTATATTTAGAGATGTGGCCATCCCACAGAAAAAGTCCAAGGCTCCTACAGCGGCTAATGTTCAAGAAGGGGTTAGAGGTGGTAAGTCTAAACCTTAGCCATCCAACATGGTAACCCAAGCTCCCGAAGTTGAGAGATCAAGAACTGAGCTTGTGTAAAAGGGGAGTGAAGACAATGTTGCAACTTAGAAGAGAAAGAGGGTGGAAGAGCAGTAGAAGGGGAGAAAGGAAGAGGTGCCAAAGTTCATTCCTCATCCACCTTCAGTTGAGATTGACCCAACACTTTAAGAGGTTGGAGTAGGAACCCATGGGAGGGGAAAAGACCTTGTTCCCTTTCCAACACAATAATGCAGCTTTTTGAACTCCAAGAGTAGGACGGCTACAAAGAGGTTTATTAATTTTACCTTTTCAGAAGTGGATCGACATCAAGCAAGGGACAAAATGGCCACTCATGGTGGTGCAGGTGTTGTTCATCATGTTCTTGAGGTATGACTCATCACCATTTCATTACTCCTTTCTTTTTTTTGGGGGGGGGGGGGTTAATGATGGTTATTATTGCAGGTTGCCAATCTTGTACATTCATTGTCGAACGAATTCTTTGAAAGCCTTAAGGAATGGAACAAATTGGAGAAGGAGGAGGAGAATAAGTAGCGTGGTAGGTGGAAGGATGAGGCGGAGAAAAACATGGAGGAGATGACCTCGGAACTGGAGCAACTTTAGGAAGAGAATGACATGTTAAAGAAAGCTGTCAACTTCAAGAAGGAAATAAGAAAAATTTGTGAAGATAAATTGTCCAACAAAGACAAAGAGATTGCTAAAATAAGGAAGGCTATTTTGGAGTTTGAGAAAAGTGTGGGGTTACGTGTCCACAATGCAATGGAGGATCATATCTTTGAGTTTCTGATGTCTAGTAGTTTTGACAACATCGTCAATCTCTACTAGCTACATACCACTATTTTAGCGTTCATGGACTACCAAAAGGTGAAAGCTCAATATCTTGACTTGGATGTACAAGCCTCACTTTTGAAGATTAAGAAGGAAGGATGGAGGAAAATAGTGATAGTAAAATAGCCGACATCCGTCCTGAAGTCAAGCTAAGATAGGATTGGGATAGTGAAAGTCGCACTGTTTTTCTACCGAACTTCAATTTTGAATTTGTTGAAGTAGACGAAGAAGAAGTGGAGGTTGGTGGAGATGCTGAGATTGTTGATAATGTGCAGAAGGAGGTGGTGGATAAGCAACATCCACTGACTGAGTAGCCAGCTCAGTTCAGCAATTTCATTTTTGTAATTAGTGACGGAGTTAGGAATTTTAATCAGGGGAGGCTGACTTTTCAAGTTTTAAAATAATGTATTGTAATTTTGAAAACTTACTTTTATATCATAAATTAAAAGAATATTTGACGAGTCTCCATGTCATGAAATCTATTTATAATACAGTCAAGACTAAATGACTGAACTATTTCCTTTTCAATATGAACAATCAAGGAGCTTGAAAGGTCCTCCATTTTGCGGTAAAATCTTGTTTTCACAATTTGCATAGCAGAAAATGCTCTTTTTGTTGTTGCTGGTAGGGTGAAGAGATTCTCCACCTCCATAGGTAAGGTTGACAAATATGAAATACGGCAACATCCTATCTCTTCGCCCTACCATTTTCTACAATCAAATAATTTTTTTCCCTTTCTGCAAGCTAATTACACTTTGTACTATTTCATCTTTTTTTTATACTAATTTATCTTCCCATTGCTTTTCGCTATATCACTATATTCAAGGTTTTTCCTTTTATTGGGTTCATATATGTTCCCTTTATAGATCTACACTTTCTTTTCTTTTCTTTTTTCAATTCTTTTTACTTCGATCAAATTCTATTCCATATAACTTCAATATTATCATAATATTTAATTTTATTTGAATCTCAACAACTCTAAATCCTAAAAGGAAATTATACAATTCTTGGTGATAATAGAAAATAAATAAGTTTCATTATTAAAATATTACTCCCTTCATACTAGAATAATAGATTTTTTGTTTTATCTTCAAATGAAGGATTTGAAAACAATTTCTATCTTTACCTATTTTATACTTAAAAAATAACTAAAAATAAATATCTATTTCAATAAAAAGATAAATAATTAAAATTAAGAGATAATTATAAGGTTAAAGTAGAAAAAAAAAACTATTTATCTTCTGTAAAATAAAAAAATGACTATTATTCTAGGATAAATTCTAAATAAAAAATATCAATTATTCTAAGATAAAGAAATATACTAATTCTTTAGTTAGAACATATCTACTAACAAGTAGACAACAAAATTTTAAAATAAAATAAAATAAACTTATAAAACTTGAAAGTTGAAACCCAATATGGCAATATATAATTCATATAAAAAAAGATAGTGTTGTTTTTAGTCTTTACCAAGAAGTTAGTGGCCCCTTTGGTGGTCCCTTTGTCTTCAAGCTTTCAATGACAAGAGTAGTGTTATAGTTGCTTGTGTGGCTGCCGGCAGAGTCTCTTTTTTCTATTTTTGAAGTTGTTGGGTTGAGGTTGATTGGTTGAAGGAGATTAGCACTGGGACAGTGGGACTGGATCTTGAAGAAATGACATAGAAGACACGAGAACTTGTTTTACTCCTCTCTTTTTTCTTTTTTTTTTCTACAGAATTCAATTGTAGGCCTTGAGATAGGTGGATTTTAAATAATAATAAATTGTTAAATTGTTAAAATGAATAATGAATTATATAGATTATATTTGGGCTCCTAAAACAGCCCATTATTATTGGATCTTTTTTTATTTTATGTATTTTAACAATTAAAAATACAATATTTAAAATTCTAATAATAACAATTAATAAATTAATTAAATATTTTTTTTCAAATCCCAGGGGAGCCACTACCCCCATGGTTTGCATGTGGCTCAACCACTATTTGTAAATAGATGTGATCAAATAATTTTTCAAATTATGTATAAAAATTTTTAGTTTTGAGTTCATGACTTTGATGTTTGACTGAATGATTCAATTGAGTTATGTATAAAGATTAGATGAATACCGAACAAGAACTTGGATTGACCTCGGATGTGTGAGATGGATGTCATTTTAGAATTAATGAATTAAGTAAAGAGTTTCAAAGACACATAACAGAATGACATTCAACTCAAATATGTGAACAAAACATGTCAAGCGAAATTGACTAACTAGATCTACCATGAAGATTGGAATAACACTGAGGTTCAAGGGTAAAACTTCTTTAAATTGTTAACATTCTAGACTTTGGGGACTCTTCTACGCTCAATGTCTTAAGAATATATGCACCAAGATGTTGTACTTCGGCCATGGTGTAAGGACCCTCCCAATTCGGGGCCAGTCTACCAAAACGTATTTCAAACATTGTTAGTTCAACTTTTATAAGGATAAGGTCACCAACTTTGAAAGATTAAGGTTGAACTCGTTTATTGTAAAAAGTGACTAACTTTTGCTTGTATAATAGAGTTTGAAGTCTAGCTTCCTCTCCAACTTTGTCAAGGAGATCAAGGTTTTTTTGAAGAAGTTATCCATTTCATCCTTCATCGAAATGCGTAACTCTTAAGCTCATGACTCCTATCTCAATAGGAATAACTACTTTGGCACGAAAGGCCAAGTGATAGGTTGTTTCACCTATTTCAATGAATTACTGTTTTAGCTTGTGCTTTTCACATTATATATATTTTGGCTAAAGTTGGGGTAGAAGATATAAGTATATATAAGAAAATGAACTTAGATCAGGTCAAGGGATAGTACCTATGGTAGTTTGGCTTGTCGTTTTGTATGCTCATAGCACATTATTAAGCTCGTCTACGCACCTAGCTTTATGTTGTTCTAACCTTGGCTTAATTCCTTCTAGAATTGCTTTATTAACTAATCCTACCATCCCATTAGCTTCTGGATGATAAATAGAGGTGAATTATAGCTTACTCCCATAGCTAGAACATAAATCTTTAAATGAATTGCAGTTAAATTGTATTCCATTGTTCGCAACAATCTGATTTGGGATCCCGTATCTGCATATGATGGAGTTGAAGACAAACTCCTCAATCTTTTTGGAAGTGAAACTAGATAATGGCTAAGGTTCAACCCATTTTGTGAAGTAATCTACACCAACTACCAAGTGTGTTACTCCTCAACTCCCTTAACAAATGGGCCTAAAAGATCAAGTCCCGATTGAGCAAATGGACATGACACTACCAAGTTCGTGAACTCTTTTACTGGTTGGTGGGTCAAATGTGAAAAAAATTGGCACTTCAAGCACCTTCATACAAACTTTTTAGCATGCTTCTGCATATTAGGCTAATAGTATCCTTGTCTAAGAACTTCATAAGCCAACGTCCTCGCACCAATGTGTCTTCCACAAACACCCTCATGCACTTCACAAAGGGCATACTCAGCCTCATAAGGGGTCAAGCAACGAAGTAAAGGGAGTGAGAAGGATCTCTTATAAAGGACTCCATCAATAAGAGTGTATCGAGATGCCTTCCATCTCAATTTCATCTTTTCCTTTTTGTCATCAGAAATTGACACTACTAGAAAATAAAGTATAATCGATAGAATTTTCTGTCGATTATAACATAATCGACTAATTGACAACTATATCAATCGTAAAAACAATAGTAAAAATGACTATAATCGGCAACCAAAAATACTGTCGAATATAATCCTATAATCGACAGTTGTTGTTGAATATATATAAAATTGACAGCCATATGCTGTCAATTATACTTGGTAAAAAACAAAAAATAGTATTGACAAGTAATGGCTGTCGATTATATACTCTTAATCGACAGGAAATAGTCTAACAATAATGTCTTTTATTTTTTTACCAAGTATAATCGACAGCCATTTGCTGTCAATTATATGTATATTCTACAAAAAGTGGCGATCAAATATAAATATATTCGATAGCAAATGGCTATCGAATATACTTAGCGAAAAAATTTTAAAAAAAATACAGAATTCAGCAAAATACAGTTTTATATTTATAATTTTTACTATTAATTAAATTATATAAAAAAATGAAACAAAATTCAACACAATTATCAAATCCCTCAACAAATATATTTATAAAATAATTTTAAGAATAATATAATATAAGAAATAGTAGATAGACATAATAAAACTAAAATGAGAATTCTCTAACCTTAATTATTTTTTTGATCAAAATCCTACCAAAAATACTAGCTTGAAAAAAGAAGGCATTGGTATACATTATGACTTTATTAAAAGAAAAGAAAATAAAAAGTATATAAATCAAATTTAAAAGACAAATTTACCTCATAATTATGGTATTCAAATCTGCACAAAAAAAAAAAAGAAAAGAAAAGAAAAGAAAAGAAAAGGAACTATTAATATATCAAATAATAAGAATTCTTAATTTAAACTAAATTAAAGTAGTTGGATATGAATAAAAAAAAAGTGCATTGAATGAAAAGGATGAAGAGAAAGAAAATGATGGGTTATCAACATAAAAGATAATGGAATAAGTATAAATGAAGATGAAAATAAAAATAAAACTAGAGATATCTACAAAAACACAAATGGGAGAGCATAAAAGATGAAAAAAAAAAAAGAAAAAAAAAAAGGAGAAGAAGTTGAGAGAAAAACTGGGACATTTTGCCTGTGAGAGAGAAGGAGAAAGGGAGGGGTAACCAAAGATAAAAAAGAGAAGACAATTGGATGTTCTTATGTTGGTGCCTTTATATAATCAAAATATATTCGGCAGAAATTCTGTTGATTATATTGAAATAAAGCCGTCAAATGTAATCCAAATTAAATTAGCTAGGAGATATAATTTTTCTTAGCTAGGTGGGTGGATTTCAGGTATAATCGACAGCCAAATTTGCTGTCGATTATGAGTATAATCGACAGCAAATTAATCAATATCAAACTTGGCTGTTGTTTTGACTCTTTTTTTTTAATACTTTTTTTTTAAGTTTTTGTGTTTTAAAACTAATGGTCAACTTGATGTATCTAATTCTCCCTTTTTTGTTTTCTTATTTTTTGGTTTTTTTCCTTTAGTTTCTTTTTATTGATTCTCTTGTAAAATTTTTTGTTTTAAGACTTGTAAGAATCAATTTTTTTAGGTTATAATTGATTATTGAAATTATATGTTTGATAAAAGGAAAGATGTGGTATTTCTTTACGAAATATTATACTGTATTTTTGTTTTCATTTTACTATAAGATTATGTTAGATTTTTTTTTATTAATATTATATATTTTATTAATATAAACTCTAATACTTCATAACTAAAACTAGTTTAAGTTATTAAATATATACTAACTTCTCATCCTATACAATATATGTATATACATAAGCACTACACATATATAAGTTTGAAAGATCAATGTCTCTAAGGAAGAGGTGATAAGTGATCAGTTCCAAACCCTCCTAAAGAAGAACCACCAGTATGGGGTGGTGCAAAGCCTACAGAGTATTGCTAGCTAGGTAAGCACATATGCTCTTGGAATCGCCTCTCAAAGTTAGCCTCCAACTCCGATACTTTTTGTGATACCTCTGTTTGAACATGTGCAACCACCTCTGTCTAAACTCGTTCTGCCATTTCTTCTCGAACTTGAGTAAGCTCAAACTGCAATTGTTGGACCTGTGTCATAAGAATCTTGGTTGTAAAGGATGAGGCCCCACTCATGTCTTATCGTCGCCAAGGGATGCCATGCTTTGCTGGATCTTGTAATGTAGACATCTCTCTCATCTGACCCTTTTTAGGGGGTCCAACCACCTCCTTCCAGATAAGTGGATCTCATTCTAGCCATAAATCCTTATTTGGCCCATGCTTCTCCACATACCTTAGGTGAGCATCATTCTATTTCAAAAATAAAATTTTCATTAGTTAAACCAATTTAAATTTTATTAACATTAAAAATAAATATAATTAATATATCATAAAAGAATTAGATACTTACATACATTTGCTCAGCTTGTGGACATACCCAAGTGGGTGAGGCATCTTCTAGAGCATCAGGTTGGTGAGTTGTGTGAGTTAACAGGTATGACTCTAACGATGTGGGTCTAACTCCCCTTCTTTTTGCTGCCTATTAAAACATCAATAACACTCAATTTTAAAAAATGTTTAGATGAAGAAAAGGTAAGGAATGTTGATAAAATATTTTTAAAAAAGCATAATCATCTACTTTGTGTAATTTTTTTTTCTTTATATATGCCAAGTATATCTTTCTTAAGTAAAGGTTAAAAAATGGTATTTAATTAGTATCATATGCCAAAAAAACAATAAAATGGTCACTTTCAACAATGTTTCTATATAAATATATATATATATATATATATGCAAGTATATTTTACTGACCAATCGATCCTTGTGGATCCCAATAATGCATCCAGTTGTGTGGGTCACATGGTCACCCCTTCCCCTATTTTTCCGACCTCTTTCTTGGAGTGCAATATATTTTGGATTCCTCCATTTTGCCAACAAAATCTTAAAGGTTTCCTTATGCATGAACTCAGGCAACTTCTTGTAATTGATCCATGCCTTTCGGACCCAATGAAGCTCATCATGGACACGGTTTTGGTAATGTAATCTTCAAATCCTATTCACATGAGCATCATCTTCTTCCTAATAATATGTCCTCTATAGTTATTAAATTAGTTAAATTTTAATAAATCATTAGATTTTTTTAAAAAAAAAGGGTAGAGTTCCACCTAAAATATCAATTTTCCCACTATTAACAAAATAAGAAAAATCATATAAAAATATTCAATACTTTCATATCATAATCTCATCAAAAGATAGCATCTAAATAAGTTCCCAAAAATACTTCATAGCCAATATACTCAAAATGAAATTTTATCATGGAAGCAAAAGCATAATCTAGCAACAAAAATGACCATTTCAAAAAAAAAAAAAATCTGTTCTGGTAAGGAAAATCAAAAAAAAAAAATAAAAACATAGTGCTTCTATGAATTAATGTCAAAATCATATAAAAATATTCAACACTTCCATATCTGTATACAAATCAAAAGATAACATCTAAGTAAGTAGAAGAAAAATCAGATAAAAACCTCTACTTTTCTCCACTTTTAAATAGAATTGAAGTTTCCTGGAACATCGAAAGGAAAATTATGTTTTCCCTGATTCTATGGAGTTTTGGGAGATGGGTAAATGAATGGTTTGGTGGGACTTTTTCTTATAGAAATCAAGAGAACGTGGGTGCATGTTTTGTGGAACAAATTAAGAGTAAGTTTTTGTTGAGATTTTGTTAAAAAATTTCAATGGAAGAGACAAGAGATCAATGCCGGC
>BPVZ01000034.1:2363621-2376944 GCA_020521535.1 Rubroshorea leprosula
GATAATTTTGATGTCAAAGTGGAAAGTTGAAGGACCAAAATGGTATTAAACCTAATTTAAAGGATCAAATAAGTTACATCTAGTTACTATTATTCTCGATTAAGTAGTTTGAAACTTCTTCTTCTGATGTTTTCATTCCATCAAACTCTTCCTCTTCTTCATCATCCTCATCCACACATTCTTCTTCTATCAGATATGGCAACTGCATAGCCTCACTAATCACCACTAGTTCTCCCCCCTAAAATACTAGAGAAACATGATCATTTAAAATAGTAGAGGATTGCACCAATTGTGGCATAGGTGGATTATCATTTTGATAATAATCATTTACACCATTACTCAACAATGAAGTGTCAATTATTGCTCTTACCCTAATATTACATGCAACAAACCACCATTTTCTATGAGGATTTTGGGATGGATAACAGGCGTAAAACACTTGTTGAGCTTGATTTGCCAATATGAATGGTTCATTGTTTGTAATTTAAATCAAGGATTTATGTCAACTATACCAGATGTTGGATGAACCATGATGCCTTTGTTGATATCATACCACTCACAATTAAACAAAATCATTGATTGATGAACATATGAGTCAAAATACTAAAACTCAATAACTTCCTTCAAACTCCCATAATAATCTGACCCATTATGATTGAAAGTGATTCTCTTCACACAAACACCACTATTCATAGTCTTTTTATTTTATTCATATGCAGTAGTATGAAACCAGAATCCATTAACCCAATAACCATTATATACCCTCACATTACTGATTGGTCCAATTACTAAAGGCTAAAGACAAGGATCAACCTCGTATCTTCCACTACGCACCTACATTTCTTATAAAAATATTTAATATTTAACCCTAAATAATATAAAAACTGAGGTTTTAATAATAGAAATTATTAAAATGAATTGCTTACCATTGTCTTAAACCAAGGAATAAATTCAAGTTGCCATTTCATTTGAATTTAATTTAGTGATAGACCAGAACATACTTCAGAATCAAAAAGCTTACGTAAAGAAGTTAGAGTAAATAGTCTATACATACTATTAACCTAAAAAAAGTTCAAATTAGAACATACGCAATCCATGGATCAACTTCTTCACAATTAAGCAAAACATAAAGTTCTACTACATTTAATTCTTTCGATGACAATGCATGCCTACGCATTTCTTCACCTAGAGGTTGACCTTTTTTTTTAAAGATAGATAAACAATTATCCATACCATCATTCCTACCAACAATGTTTCTTGGCTGACAATTCAATCTTATCTTTATGTTGGAACCAAAATAATGCAAGCAAAAATAAGTAATTTTTGAAAGAATGTTAGACTCACCAATCAAAGCTTCAACATGATTTTTATTCAACACTTTCTTCTTAAGGTCATGCATTTTTCTATTAAACAAATAAATAAGAAAACTAATTAATAAGATTAAATTATTAAATATGTTCATGAATGTTATTGTGGTGCAAATGCATTAGAAGAAATGTACCTTTCAAAAGGATACATCCAACGGAATTGGATAGGTCCTCCAACTTTTGCTTCATAAGGTAGATGAATTGCCAAATGCTCCATCGAGTCAAAAGATGCTGGCGGAAATACTTTCTCTAACTTGCAAATAGTCTTAACAATTTTTCCCTCCCACATCTTCATGTTACTAACTTGAATAATCGAAGCAGTTAAAGCTCTAAAAAAATTACTAACTTCAGTTAAGGGACCCCAAATTTCTTCTATAAGGAGATCACAGAAAGCAATTGGCAAGAGACGTTGCATGAATACATGACAATCATGGCTTTTCATCCTAGACAATCGAAGTTCTTGCATGTTAACACATTGCGCTATGTTGGATGCGTATCCATTTGGGAATCTCAATTCCTTCAGCCACTAACAAACAAGAGCTCATTGCTCTTGAGTAAGAACATATGTAGCATTGGGTTTTATAGCCGTTCCATCCAATTGAGGCATCAATTCTAATTTAGATCTATTGCAATATAGTTGTAAATCCATTCTAGTATTTGTGTTATCCTTCATACAACCCTTGTCATCCATGACAATATTTTTAATGTTGTCAAAAAAATTATTCTCACAATGCATGATATCGAGATTATGACGAATCAATAAATCCTTCTAGTATGGCAATTCCCAAAATATGCTACATTTCACCCAATTATGAAAAACACCAAATTCTGCAATTGAATGTTTACGAAGTAGCTGACTAAAGACTATGTTAAGGAACTGATTAACCCTTTCCTTCATTAAACTACCATCTAGTCTTGGGGTGGGGCTTTTTTCAACTCTATTTACATAGAAATTTTCTTATCTCTACGAAATGGATGTTTAGGAGGTAGAAATTGACGATGACAATCAAAAAATGGTGTTTTCTTCCCATGTTTAAGTTGAAAAGCCTAACTGGTTTTCCATACAATAGGGGCATGACAACTTCCCATGTGTGTTCCATCCAGATAACATACCATAACCTGGATAATCACTTATAGTCTAGAGCAATGTAGCTTTGATGATAAAATTTTGTTGCCGAAAACTATCATAAGTTTCAATCCATTTATCTACAATTCATTAAGTTCATCAATTAATGGCCTAAGCAAGACATCAATTTTTTTCTCTGGACTTTTAGGTCTAGCAATTATCAGGGCAAGGAATACATGCTCTGATTTCATGCACAATTCAAGAGGAAGGTTGTACACTGTAAGAAAGACATACCAACAAGAGTAAGGTGTTGTAGAGCACCAAATGGATTGAAACCATCTGTGCAAAGCCCAAGTCTAACATTTCTAGTTCATCAACAAATGTTGGGTAGGTTTCATCAAAGTGTCCAAGCCTCACTATCTACAGGATGAATAACTTCATCCGCATCCTCACAGCAATTTAAATTCCATTTCATGTGCTCTGTTGTTTTCCTAGACATGTATAGTCGCTACAATTTAGGGGTAATTGAAAGTTACCACAAAGACTTTTTTGGAACATCTTTCTACCTCATAACAGCCATATTCCTTGGCTCATAACGAGATTCTCCACACACTAGACAAGAAGTTAAATTCTTACTTTACTCATCATAGTACAAGAAGCAATCATTAACACAAACATCAATTTTTTTGTACCCAAGTCCAAGCACATTTATCATTTTTTGGGCACTGTAGAAATCCTTTGGCACCTTTTTTTGGTCCTCTAGACTCAACAACTTTCAACTTGATGATAATGCCATCTCTCAATTAACAACACTCATATTATAAAGAGTTTTCATGTTGAGCATTTCTACTATCCATGAAAGTACTGTGACATCCTGTCCCCTGACACCTATATGAACTTCTACGACATGCAAAAGATCATAAAATTCTCTTGCCATACTATTAGGCTCCTCAGCCATTGACTCCTCATTGTATTCAGACTGTGGACCCATTGCATCAACTACCATTTTACGGTACATTGAATCTGCCTCATTTCTAACAAACTCCATGTTAGAAGATTCCCCTTCAGAGTTTCTTACTGTATTATTGGATATCTCTCCATGAACATACCATGTATAATAGTTATTCATAAACCCATGCTTATACAAATGCATAGAGACAACCTTCGGGTTCCCCCGTTTCCTACATTTACATTTTGAACAAGGACACTTATCTCTAATTTTGCTTTAGGTTTAGAGAATGCAAATCTCACAAAAAAATTGTACCCTCGCTTTAAATTCATTGGTAACAAAACCACCATCATCTACACAACGATCTATCCAACTACGGTCCTCCATCATTTAATTACCTAATTTGAATTTCAATTTGACAATGTTTATTATTATATCAATTGAGAACCATACATGTTAATAACCACACATGTTAATCTTAATCTTAATAATTTTAAATTAAATTTCTTTATGTGTATAAATTCAATATATACAAATACTACTAAAGTTCAACAATCATACATATATTAATATCAATGTAAATAATTTCAAATAAATAGCTTTATAAATATATATATTAAATATAAATAGTACCTTAGTTTAATTATCATACCGATCTCAATCTCAATAATTTGAAATAAATAATTTGATATATAGAAATTCAATCTAAATATCATTTTAATTCAATAATAATGCACATCCCTATCTCCATATCAATCTCAAACTCAATAATTTGAAATAAATAACAAATTTGGATAATAGAAATTCAATATAAATATCACTCTATTTCAATAACTATAGATATCTAGACCTCAATCACAATATCAATCTCAACCTTAATCTCAAATTCAATAATCCAAAATCCCTAACTTTGTATATACAAATTTCTTAAACACAATTCTTTAACTAGCATACATATCTCAATCTCAAAAACATGAAAGAAATAATTACAATTCGCTGACAATTCATGCAATAATAGCAATAATCTACACTAATTCACAAGTGAGACAGTATAATTTTGTATAAAAAAACCACAAAAACCCCAATGACCTTTGGCAGTGGGGACGGTGATGTTGTGGTGGCAGTGAAGGTGGTAAAGGCTAGATTTGGACCTACAAAAAAGGAAAATTGGGGTCTTATAAACCCAAATCCAAGGAAAAAACAAGGAAAACCAAAAAAAAAAAAAAAAAAAAAAAAAGAAGAAGAAAAAGAAAAAAGAAAAGAAACAAAGAAACTTCAATGGGGTGTTGCAATTTGCAAGGAAGCAACAACAAGTAACTCCTCCAGCTGGTGCGGTGGCTTGGAGGCAATGAAGGTTGGACCAAAATGCACAAATCTACAAGAAAAAATGCAAATGCCAACTGTAAATCCAAGGAAAAAGAGGGTTAAATCTCCAAATCTCCAATTTGGTCCCTAAATTATTGTACAAACCCCCAATTTGGTCCCTAAACTAACAAAATCCATGATTTGGTCCCTAAACTATTGTATAGACCCCCAATTTGATCCATACTATTTACCAATTTACCTCAAGTTGGTCCTTCCATACAAAAACCAACTAATGTGTCTTATTATTAACATGACACATGGTTGTTAAGTTACTGCTTTTCATCATTAAGTTAATATTTTTTGCCATTAAGTAACAAACATGTCAGTTGTTTTTTATACGGAAGAACCAACTTGGGGCAAATTGGTAAACAATAAAGACCAAATTGGGGGTTCATACAATAGTTTAGGGACCAAAACAAGGGTCCATACAATAGTTAGGGACCAAATTGGGGATTTAACCCAAAAAAAACCTAAATCAGCCGGGAGAGGGGCCAAATCATCATCACCAGCGCTGGGATTCCGACAAAAGGGGGCATAAAGACTAGTCCCTCAACTAACCAGCAATAGCAATGGCAAATCTCACCAGAGAAGAACCCAGATCCACTACAAAGGGAGAAGGATAAAATGGGGAAGAATAAATGGAGAAGAAGAGATGGGGAAGAAAGAGGAGTCGGGGGGTTAATGAAAGAGTATATTCGATAGCTTGGCTATCGAATATATAGGGAAATGGCATCATTTCCATATGTAATCGACATCATTTCTATCGATTATGTAGAATACATAATCGACATAATTGACAACGTAATGTTGTTGATTAAACATAATCGACGAAAGGGTTGTCAATTATGAAATTTGTCGAATAAACACCTAAATATTGGACATAATCGACAAGGTATTATATTCGACAATTTTTCTGTTGATTAAATGGATACAATCGACAGAAACTAAGCTGTCGATTATAATGTTGTCGTTTATAGCTCGTTTTCTAATAGTGTGAACCATCTCATAGGTAAGACTTAATCAGGTTTGTCCAACTCGGAGTCTTTGGATTTATGCTGATCTATCACCTTTGGTCTCTAAAAGCTTAGTTCATTAAGAACCTTAACATAGACTGACCTCATGGCTTTGGAACTATTTGAGGCAAACTTAGAAAGCAAGTCTGGTTATTCATTCTCAAATTTGGATATTTTACTAAGGCAAAATTTCTCAAATTTGCACTTCAACTCAAATACCATAGCTACATATTTCATCAAGGTGGGCTCTACCACTTCACAAATTGAATTTACTTGATTAACCACAAGTTGAGAATCACTGTAAATTTAGATCGCTTTAATGTTTAGCTCTAATGCCAACTGACGACCAAGCAATAAAGTTTCATAGTCAACCATATTATTGGTTGCGTAAAGTTAAATTTCAGTGCATGTTCACTTTGGAACCTGTCAAGCCCAACCAACATAGCTCCAACAATTAACCCCTTATGGTTTTATGTGCCATTGACGTATAAGATCCATGTATTCAGCTTGAGTGTAGAACTTAACTGATTTAGAATGCATTCAACAACAAAATCTATTAACACTTGAGCTTGAATTGTTGACCTCTATTGGAACGTTATCTCAAATTCTCTGAACTCAACTACTCATTTGATTAATCTACCAGAACATTTTGGTTTTTGTAGGATCTATCGAAAGGGTTTATCTGTGAAGGCAATTATTGGATGGGACTAGAAATATGGTCTTAACTTTCTAATTAAGGTAACAATGCGAGGGCCACCTTTTCAACAATTAAGTACCTTTGCTCCACCCCATGCAATACTTTGCTTGTATAATAGACTGGTTTCTATTGTTTTCCTTCTTCTTTCACTAGCATAGAATTGATTGCCTCATTACAGATTCCAAGGTATAAATAGAGGATTTCACCATTTGCAACTTTGGTCAATAAGGGAGGTGAGCTCAAATAAGACTTAAGCTCGTTGAATGCTGTCTAGCATTCCAGCATCTATTGAAACTTCTACTTTCCATTTTCACTCTTCTGAGTTGTTGACTTTATTACCTTAAAGAAAGGGAAGCACTTATCGGCTAATTTAGAGACAAATCTATAGAGAGCTGCCACCCGTTCAATTAAATGTTGAACATCCTTGATGGACTTCGGAGGTCCCATCTCTTCTATATCTTTGATTTTCTCAGGGTCGACCTCTATCCCCCTTTGAGACATCATAAAGCCCAAGAACTTTCTTGACTCCACACCGAAGATTCACTTGGTAGGATTCAACTTCATTCTATTCTTCCTTAGATTATTGAATGTTTCCTCAATGTCAACCAAATAATCCTCAAACTTCAAAATTTTTATGATGATGTCATCAACATAAACTTCCAAGTTCATGCCAATCTGAGATCGGAATACGATGGTCACCATCTTCTAGTAGGTTGCACCAACATTCTTCAAACCGAAGGGCATCGTCACATAGCAATATATTTCATCTCCAGTATAAAAGGAAGTCTTCTCTTCATCCTCATGAGCCATTGGGACCTAATGATAGCCTAAATATCCATCTAAGAGGCTTAATCTCTCATTTCCAGAAGCTACTTTAACTAACTTACCTATATTAGGCATCGAATAACAATCTTTAGGGCAGGCTTGGTTGAGATCAGTGTAGTAGATGCACATTCTCCATTTGCCGTTGGCATTCTTAACCAAAACAAGGTTTGTTACCCATTCACAATAATCAACTCTTTTTATGAACCCAACTCATAAAAGCTTCTTAACCTCTTCTTTGATTACTTGCAGTCTCTCACCCCTAAAGAGATGCCGTTTCTAGGTCACTCGCTTCTTTAAGGGGTTGGTGCTTAATCAGTTCATAGCTACTAAAGTCAGAATTCCTAGTATATCTACTGATGTCTATGCAAAAACATCTTTGTTAGCTCGGAGGAAGGCAACGAACTTTTCCTTGTCTTTTGGATCTAACTTAGTCCCAATCTGAGTTGTCCTAGCTGGATCTCTGTCATCAATCTGCACCTCTTCTACATCTTCCACTAGGGCAACTTGGGTTCCATCATTAGGTCGATTATCAATTAACTCCACTCCCATTACTTGTTGGTTATTTGGGGCTTGGGGCTCTGATGTCTAGCTTGTGCTTTTGTTCTTTTGAGGTTATGTGATGAAAGTCATACAATAATGTCTAGTTACCTCTTGATTGACTTTTAATGTTGCTACCCCCATGGGTGTAGAAAACTTCATGCATAAGTGAGATTGTAACACAATGGCCTAAATTTCTGTCAAGGTGGGTCAACCGATAACAATATTAAAGGATGATGCCATTTTAATGACTAGGAGACAAACTGATAAAGTGACATAAGTTCGACCTCCACAAAATGCTAGGCTGAGTGTAAGTACTTCCTTTACTGCTGGCTAGTTATTAAACCTATATATAGGGTCATCATACTTTTGGAGCAGAGTTGGGTCCCTAGACTCTCAAAGTAGTGATAGTACATTATGTCAAGTGTACCGTTAGCGTCAATAAGGACACGTTGTACCTCGCAATTGTTAACTATGATAGAGGTAACCAATGGGTCATTGTGAGGTGTTACAATCCTGTCGAGGTCGACAAATGTGAAAGTTATAGGCTAATTCTTCTAGTTTCTATCATCAAACTTCCTTTTCTAAACTCAATTCTGGTGCTTAACCTCCCTAACATACAAGTTCCAGTGCTTAAAGCTTAATCTTCCTACCTTGAGCCCACTAGTTATCATATGGATAATTCTTTCCAGAGGTGGAAAAGGTGGTGGCGCTTGCTACCCCATTCCCTCTCTGCTGTTCGTATTACGGGATCCTTAAGATTGCAAATCCTCTTTTTTGACAAATTTAGATTGATCTATTTTTTGGATGTACTCATTCAACATTCCTCTTCAAGCCAAACCTTATAATTCAGACTTTAAATTATTATACTCTTATATTGTATGACCATGATATTGGTGGAAATCACAATACCTAGTATGATAAGGTGTAGCAACGAAGCTTTTCATTAGGGTTGGTCTCTTCAGTTCCACCGTATTCTTAATCTACATTAGAATCTACAACCTTCACATATTAAAAGGAGTCCATGTGATTGGTGGCTTTACAAATGATGGTTGGGAAACTATTAATTCGATTTTCCCAAATCTGGGTATAGAAGCGGAGATTGGACCTCAGTTTTGAAATACCTTCATCCTTTTCCTACTTTGTCCTCTTCCCCTCCAAGCCAAATTCTAGTTCTCAACAAGTGTTGATTTCCAAGACAAAGCATATTCCTCAATTGTGATGAATTGTCAAGATCGATCATTTACTTCATCAAAAGTGGCAATAGGATGTTTGATTAGACTATCTCAAAATCACTTGTGGTTTAGTCCTTGAATTATGGTAGTAATCCCAATAGCCTGATCAAAGGAATTGATCTCAATAACTACATTGTTGAACCTGTTCATATAATTTTTCAAAGATTCCCTTTCTCTCTATATCACCCTCATGAGCTCAAGTGTGGTTTCTTGATTAACCTTCTGCTGGAGAATTTTGTAACAAAGGTAGTTACCATTTCCATGTAAAAGCTAACAGATCTTGGAGGTAAGCTATAATACCATGTTCAAGCATTACCTCGAAAGGTTAAAGAAAATATCTTGCACATTAATGCATTTGAAGCATTCTGAGCTTGCATGTAGGAGTAGAAAGCATGTAAATGGTCATCTTGATCCTTGGTTCCATCATATGTTTCAAACTGAGGTATCTTGAAAGCAACTAGGTAGGGTTCCTGAGTGATGTTGGTGTTCAATAGGTATGGCATGGAATTAGCATTATTTTGAAGGGGTGGCACACCACGCTACTCAGCTATTATTTTTTCCAAACTATCTAGATGTCTAGTAACATCATTCGGCAAAACTAGCTGAGGTGGAACTACATAAGATTGACCCTGGGACTCATTGAGGGTTGGAGCATCTCTATTATCATTGGAATGAGTATTGTGTGGCTCCTATTACTAGATTGAAGGTTGTTAAGTTGGATTCAATAGATGATGAAAGGGTCTCTAGGGTTGTTTCTGGCCAAAAATCAAGCTAAAACTAACTAAAAAACTCTAAATTGTTGTTGCATTGCTACAAGCTGCGCCGCTACTACATCTCCTTAGGTAGGAATAGAAGCTGGGTTTTGAGGTTGGTTCTCATCGCCTCCTTTAGTATGTTGTTCCATATGAGTAGCTAGGTTTAGAGTACGTTGTAAGAAATTATTAGTATTCTGTGCTTGACCTTGGCCAAGAGGTTGAGATTGACTTTCAATACGAGCAGATCATGTGTTAACCATGTTAGGAAGAAAACAGCAAAGCTTTTAGTTTAGATTCCCACAAACGACGCCAAAATGTAATTTCAACAAACCAACAACTCATTTTTAGTCCAAGCCTTCTCTTCGAATAGACCTGCAAAGCCTTGAGATTAGTCCTCAAGGTAGACACTCCAATGCTTAAATCAGCTACTCTTAAAAAAGAATGGAAAGGAAGCTCTAAGTTGGTTTTAATTACCTTTTGGAGGTGACCTTTAAGGGTATTTATAGCCATTAATGAGGTATCCACGTGACCTACTTAACAAGATAATTGGAATCTGACGTATCCACTAAGACGATGATCTTCGGAATGGAGGACTAGGTGAAGGCATGCTCACTATAATTATCATGCAACTGGGAAAAGCTTGACTTAAGTCTTGCCTCAGTTATTAAATAACCAAACTCAACAAATTTAGGAGAAGGTTGAGCTTAACAAATACACAGACCTCCCCTTACAACACTTTTGGTTAAGACAGAGAATCTGTCCCCCCCCTAAAAAGAAAGGTGCACATTTGTGATTTTAAAAATTTTCATTTGACGATTTAACAACTTTTGAAAAATTTTACATTTGAGTTCGATTATTCGTCTTAATTAATGTGACAATTGAAAAAAGAAATCTAATTATTTTCAAACTAATTATTTTCAAACTAACTATTTTATTTTTATCAGAATTGGTATTTATACAATATAAAGTATTTTAATGTCAGTCCTAATATTGATACGATAACAAAATAATAACAAATAAATTTTATTAATATATATATATGATACAAATTATATTAATATAAAATAATTTGAGTATAATTAATAATTACTTATACATTTCAAATAATTATAATTTTAATTATTAAAAGTAAACAACAAATTACAATTAAAAAATAGTTTTAATATTCTTAATAATTAGTTATACATTCGAAAGAATTTTAAAAAATGAAAGGAAACATATTTATTCCTTAATATATGAATTCAACAAAGAACTAAATTTTGCAAAATATTAATTCACAAGAAAAATATATTGTATATATTACAAACCACAATATTTTTATTACTAATTCTTAACAAATAATTCCTGCAAAATAAATAGAAATTCATTAATATATATACCTCTTGAATTTAATTAACAAAAAAATTAACATTGATATATAGGGGAATAGAGTGCCAATTATCTCTTCAATTGGATCCTTTTGTGTAGATATGAATTTGCTAAGAAAAAATGCAATTAGTTAATTAGTTTAACCAGAATTATGTAAAAAAATGTTAGAATATGTTAGAAAGAATAGAAAAGAAGTAATGACTCTTGAAATGAAAGCATGATTGATGACATGAAGAATGTTGGATAAAAGAAAAAGTTTGAGAAGAGAGGAAATCTACAAATTGACGAGAAGGGAAAAAAAAAAAAGGAGAAAGAGAGGAAGAAAAGGAAATGAGTTGTTTAGCTGCTGAGGGTAAATATAGAGGCAATTTTAACTCAGATAGATAATTCGTCCAAAACATGCTAGCAAGAATTCCAAACTTTTCATCTCTTCATCTACGTCCTTTAAATTGCTACTATTTGAGAGTATCCGTCCCAAACACTATCTCTTTGTGTAAGAAACATTGGCAAGCATGACAGGAATGTTGTTGGGACAGATTATCCCCCCCCCCAAAATGATTACTGTTGCTGTAATACCCCGAAATTTTGTGATATTTAGCATTAAGTTAAGGACTTTTATGAGAGGAAATATTATGTTGGGGCTTAATAGTGAATATTTCAAAAGTCAAGGGGTTTAAAAGAGTAGAATTTGGATAAGGATGGCTTATTTCTTTTCTCCCTTTTCCTCTTTCTTCTCCAGCCCGTTTCTGCTCTTGTCTTCCCGCTGCAACCCGAGAGGAAAAAAAAAAGAAACCCAGCCAGCCTTTGAGGAAACCGGTGAGATAAGCTTGATTTCTCCTTCTTTTCTTCCCCAGCCATTTCCCGATTATGCTCTTCTTCTTCCCGCTGCAGCCGAACAAAGCCCCTAAGCTGCTGGCGACTTCCTCCCTTGAAAAACCGGTAAAGCTTGGAATTTCTCCTTCTTTCTTGCCCAAGAACCTGATTTGGAACCCAGAAATTCTCCCCCCCTTTCTGGAAATCCGGATCTGCTCTGTTCTTCCTTCCTCACCGCCGGCTGCTCCTGCTTTGTGGGGGCGAATTGCTTTGAATTTTCGGTAAGAACAGCCCCTAATTTCCTTTTTTCTTGCTTGAATTGGCTTGGGTTAACTTTGATTGCTCTTATTTCCTTCAATTTTGGGTAGATCCGTGAGTTTCTCCCCTGCACTGCCGCCGGCTTCTTCCCCCTGCTAGGTCCAGTTCTTGCTGGAAAATTCTGGTATGTGACAGCCATTTAAGGCTTAAATTATCCATTTAAGGTTGCTGCTTTGTGATGTCCGAATTTGGCTAAAAATGGGGGATAATTCCGGTAACTTTAGGATGAGATTTAAGCATTGATTCAAGTGGAATTTATATGATTGAGTGTTAATTGATTGCTATGTGATTTTTGGAGAAAATCCTGTGGATTAGTTAGTGTTTTGGCCAATTTGTGGGAGTAGAGATACTGTTTACATCGTGGTTACTGTTCACGGGCACTGTTCACGGGCACTGTTCACACACCGAGATTAACAATTAACGAGGATTTAAATGATTAGTTTGTGATATAAGAACGAATTTGGAGATATCTGATAATGTGGAGATTTATGGAAACAGCATTGTGATTAGGAATGATCCTAATGATAATTTCAGTGTGAATTTGTGATAGTCCAGTATTAATTCTGAGGTGTTTTGATTAGGTTCTTGATGGTTCTGTCAGTTTAGTACGTGAATTGAGTGCTCGGTTTTGCAGAGTGAGGTAAGTAAATTATGGTAACGCCCTTTGATTTTTAAAAGCATGTTTTGATTTGTTTTTGAAGTGGTGGCGGGACTAAACCCGTTTTACACAAGTATGACTGATTTGAAGTGAAATGTTTTATGCTTTTCATTAAATTGAGCATGCCTACTTGAAATTTAAGTGACTGTCCTGATGATCTTAAAGTGATTGTGAATTGTGATTTTCCTGTTAACTTCTGCCTGTTTTGTCTCCGATGTGATCATGTTATTAGTGACCCTGCTAGTGGGGGAGGTTATAAACTCTAGCACATGTCGACATGTTATTGATAGAACCGGTTCGTTGAGTGACCCTACTTGTGGGGTTATACACCAACAAACAGTGACCCTGCTTGTGGGG
>BPVZ01000034.1:2377044-2403568 GCA_020521535.1 Rubroshorea leprosula
CAATCTTTAACCATATTAAAGGGTCATTTGGTATAGCAGTTTAGAGATAGTGGTTAGCGATTCTTAGTGGTTTTGCCGCTAAGAATCGGTGTTCAATAAACTTATTTATTTTGAAACTACTACAAATTGGATGTTTGATAAGATTTTTTATTTAGAAGTTTAGACCTAACGAATAGCGATTAAGGTCCAAACTGTTAACAGATTAAAAAAATCACATAAGGTAGCTTCTTGTATGAAACCGTTAGGAAATTGGAATTTTTTAATTATATTGACAAATTTATTCTTTTTAATTTTTTAATTTTTATAAGATTTTTAATCAGTATTTATTTAATCAATTTCAACTTTACTTTTGTCTTTAATAATATTAAGTAGTTATTATATTTTTTTTTCCATTAATTTATTATAAAAAAATATTAGCTTAATAAATAAAATTTATTAATTAGAGAAAAAGATTAAATTTTTTTGTATTTTATTTAAAACTAATATAATTTTTTCTTTATTAAAAATAAATTATTACACTATTATAATTTATTTATTATTATTTAAAAAATATAAAAATATATACTTAATTATTTTTAAATATATCCTTATCAGTTATTTAATTTCAAACAACAATTACTAATTATCATATAACTAAATAGCTATATTAATTGTTTTTACTATCTGTTTACACCTAAAAATAAACCAATAGAGTAAGGCCACATGTCAAGGTGAAGCCCAATTATCATGAAAAGTCAGCAGGCTGGATTTGGGTTGCGCTGGATTACAATTTAAGGGCTCAGACAGAATTTTAAAGAAGATGGATTTCAAGTGGTAGAGGATAAGATAACTTCTGGTATTTAAGTGTAATTTAAGTTAGGAAGTTGAGAACTTTTAAGAGGAAGTTATCTCTAGAGTTTTATTGGAGATAAAATTGATTAAAAACTGTCAACTGCCAGACAGCTACTAGACATGGAACCCCACTACTCGATCATGGTGGGAGAGGGCCAAGAAACATGAAGGAGGTTTCCTAGCATCGAAGAAAAGAAAAACAGAGAAGAAATCAGTTCGAGACGGCCTGCCCTACACACACACACACTACCTAGAGCATGTTTTTCAACTTTCAGACTGCTTTTTCCAAATTTCAGCAATAGTTTCCAGATTAGTTTACCAGACTTGTTCTTGGTCATAGCCTTAGGTTAGCTTTTTTCATCCTTGTTCATTTCTTTCGTCAAAGACTTCAATTTAAGTTAGTTTTTAAGCATTTGGAAGCAATTCAGCCTGCAAAACAGGTCTGCCCTGTGGATTTGGTTAGTTCCTCTTTCTTTTATGGATTCAGTTATGTTATTTGTTCATGTAAATAGGTTGAATGCCTTCTGCCTTTGTTCTTTTGTTTCTGCACAACAGCCAGACATGTAGTTTATTTAATTTCAATTTCTAGATTTAATTTTATAAGTTTCTAGACTTTAATTATTTCGTAGATTCTCTTTCAGTTTTAGTTATCAAGTAGTTTAACTATTTTTATTTTAAATCTACAAGTAATTAAGTTTAATTATTATGGATTGCATAGTAGAAATCATTGTCTGCGATTTTACATTTTCTACTATCTGCGAATTTTATTTTTATGGCATGTTGTTTCCTTTTATTGATCTCATATTAGATAAATTGCCTTAAGATTTTGTGTTAATTTAAGATTTGTAGCTTCTATTATGCTCTTGTGGTTGTAAAGTCCTTGGAGGTTTCCAAGGCAATTAGTAACCCATTTTGCATAACTCCACCCTCTGTTTTGCAACATCATCTGGGGCACAATTTATTGATGGAGTAGCCCGTCACAAAATTTTATCTTTCATGGATGGTCATAGTGGGTACAACCAAATTTTTATTGTAGACGCAGACGTTCCAAAGACAGCCTTTTGATGCCCAAGTGTTGTTGGAACTTTTGAGTGGGTTGTGGGTTGTGATGCCATTTGGTCTGAAGCATGCTAGAGCTACCTATCGAAGAGCCATGAATTCAATTTTTCATGATATGATTGGTAAATTCATGGAAATCTACATTGATGATATTGTGGTGAAGTCACATGAGGAAGAAGACCACCTGGTCCATTTGAGGAAGGCTTTTGGGTGGATGAGGCAACATGGCTTGAAAATGAACCCACTAAAGTGTGCCTTTGGAGTGTCTACAAGTAATTTCCTTGGATACTTAGTACATGAGCATGGTCTGGAGGTTGATAGGAACAAAGCCAAGCCAAGGCTGTGATTGAGGCAAAACCACCACAGAACAAGAAGGAGTTGCAAAGATTTCTTGACCAAGTTAATTTCTTAAGACGTTTCATTTCTAACTTGACTGAGAAAACCAAAGTCTTTTCTCCTCTATTGAAACTCAAGTTTGGGGTAGATTTTAAGTGGGAAGAACAAATCAGTCTACCTTTGATACGATAAAGCCGTACTTATTCAGACCACCAGTACTTGTACCACCGCAGACGAGTCCATAGGATGCTTGCTGACGCAGGAAAAGAATAAAAAAACAAGAGCAGGCTGTGTATTACTTGAGTCGATGTTTGACCCAAACCGAAGTGAAATATTCTTCGGTCGAAAAGTTGTGTCTTGCTCTCTTTTTTTCTGTAATAAAATTAAGACATTATTTGATTTATTCCGAGATCTATGTGGTTACTAAGACTGATATTGTCAAATATATGTTGTCTCGTCCTTTGTTAAGAGGCCGAATAGGTAAATGGATTCTAGCCTTGTCTAAATTTAATTTGAAATACATACCACAGAAGGTTGTCAAAGGGCAGGCACTAGTAGACTTTCTTGTAGATCATCTATGTCTGGAAGTGGAAGCAGATGAAGAAAAAGGGATTAACTTGATTTCAATAAGTTGAGTTCCTTGGAGACTTATTTTTTATGGATCTAGTACAAAAACCATGTCTAGAGCTAGGGTCGTGATAATCTCTCCGTTTGGGCTAAAAACACAGATGTTTTTTCAACTGAATTTCAATTGCACAAATAATCAAGCAAAATATGAAGTTTTGATTATTGGTCTTGAGATATTGGTGGAGCTTAAAGTATCCATGGTTGAGGTTATAGGGGACTCACAACTAGTCTTGAAGCAATTGTCTGGTGAGTACAAATGTACTAGCCTTGCTTTAACCCTTTATTTCGCCTTGGTTTTGCAATTATTGGAAGAATTTGATGATGTGCCTATTAGACACGTGCCTAGAGACCAGAATTATGAAGCTAATGAAATGGCCTAGATTGCTTCAGGTCTGCGGATTCCTAAAGGTGTAATGTAGAAAGTTGTAATAGTTGAAAAGCACAGTCTGCCATCAATTCATTAACGTGGCATGATAGTTTCTACTTGCAGCATTGATGTCACCCAGACAGACTGGCGCTTTCCAATTATTCAGTACCTTAAGGATCAGGGCACTAAGGTATCTAGGAAAACCAAAATGCAAGCTCTCAATTATGTCTTGATTAAGGATGTGCTTTATAGGAGAGGCCATGATGAACTACTGCTGCGTTGTCTAGGTCCAGATGAAAGTTTCCAGATGTTAGTTTCCAGATGTTGTCTAATGTCCATGATGGGATTTTTGGTGCACACCAAGCTAGAATCAAGATGCGTTGGCTAATTCGCAGACATGGTTTCTTCTGGCCATCTGTCTTGAAAGATTGTATTGCTTATGCCAAGGGTTGCAAATCTTGTCAGATCCATGGACCACTTCAAAGAGTTCCAGCCTCTGAACTCAATCCTATTGTGAAACCGTGGCCATTTCAAGGCTGGGCTATTGACTTGATTGGTAAAGTGTACCCTCCTTCATCAAAAGGTCATTCATTTATTATAGTGGCAATGGATTATTTTACCAAATGGGTGGAGGCTAAACCAATGAAGAAGGTAAATCAATCTGATGTAATCAAGTTCATCAAAGAGGACATTATTCATAGGTTTGGTCTACCAGAAACAATTACAACAGACCAAGGTACAATTTTTGTTAGCCATCAAGTGGAGGCATTTGCAAAGGAAGTAGGTTTCCGTCTGCTAAATTCTACTCCACATTATGCACAAGCTAATGGGCAAGCTGAGGCTTCTAACAAGGTGGTGATTAATTTACTTGAAAAAATGGTGGATGACAATCCCAGAAACTAGCATGAATTGTTGTTTAAAACACTGTGGGCTTATATAACTTCACAAATGAGTTCAACCAAAATGACACCTTTTGCTTTGACATATGGCCACGATGCAGTCTTGCCAATGGAGTTAACAGCTAGGTCTTTAAGAATTAGCGATTCAGCATAATCTCTAGTCTGGGGAATACGATAAGGCCATGATGCTTGAGCTTGAGGACCTTGAAGACACACGTTTGACAGCTTTGGATAGATTGCAAGCTCAAAAGCTCAAAATTGCAAAGTCTTTCAACAAGAGAGTGAAAGGTAAAAATCTGGCAGTTGGTGACTTGGTCTAGAAAGCAATTTTACCTCTTGGCAAGAAAGATCACAGATTTGGGAAGTGGTCCCCAAATTGGGAAGGACCATTCCGAATTCATGAAGTGTTGAGAGAGGGTGCTTATTGGCTAGAGTCACTTGATGGAGAGCTTCATCCTAGAAAAATCAATGGAATTTACCTCAAGCCTTATTACCCCACAGTTTGGGAGGCAAGAGGAATGGAGTCCCAAGAAGCTATCTGAGCCAGGTTCGCACTTCTTTTTGTGCATAATTAAATTGGGTTTCTTTCATTTATTTCATTTTGAATGAGAGAAAGTTTGATCAAGCGGCCATGACTGGCTGCGGATGGCTGGATGCCCTCAGACAGAGTTAGCTGTGAAAAAGTTGGGAATACTTGCTGCAATCATCTTGGGATTTAGCAGATTCTGCATGTGGCCTTTGGAGTTTGGAGTTTGGAGTTTGAAAGGTAATTTAAAATTTAAACACTTGGATTTATTCCCATAAAACCAAGTTTTAGGGGGCATTGTTTAAACCAAAAATAAACCAATGAGAGAAGGTCACGTGTCAAATTAAAGCCCAATTATTAAGAAAAGTTAACAAGTTGGGTTTGGACTAGCCTGGATTACAATTTAAAGGCCCAGACAAAATTTTAAAAAAGCTAGATTTCAAGTGCCAGAAGATAAAATAACTTCTGGTATTTGAGTTTGATTTAAGTTAAGAAGTTGAGAGTTTTTAGTATGAGGTTATCTTTAGGGTTTTATTAGAGATAAGATTGAGTAAAAACTGTCAACTGCCAGACAGCTACCAGACATGGAACCCCCACTACTCGATCATGGTGGGAGAGGGCCGAGAAGCATGGAAAAGGTTTCCCAGCACCGAAGAAAAGAAAAATAGGAGGAAAAGATCAATTATAGACGGCCTGCCTTACACATACACTGCCTAGAGCATGTTTTTCAACTTTCAGACTGCTTTTTCCAGATTTCAACAATAGTTTCCAGATTAGTTTACCAGATCTGTTTTTGTTTATAGCCTTAGGTTAGCTTTTTTCATCCTTACTCATATCTTTCATCAAAAACTTCAATTTAAGTTAGTTTTTAAGCATTTGGAAGCAATTCAGCCTACAAAGCAGGTCTGCCTTGTTGATTTAGTTAGTTCCTCTTTCTTTTATGGATTCAGTTATGTTATTTGTTCATGTAAATAGGTTGAATGCTTTCTGGCTTTATTCTTTTGTTTATGCACAACAGCCAGACATGCAGTTTATTAATTTCAATTTCCAAATTTAATTTTATAAGTTTCCAGACTTTAATTATTTCGTAAATTTTCTTTCAATTTTAGTTATCAAGTAGTTTAACCATTTTTATTTTAAATTTGCAATAATTAAGTTTAATTATTATGGATTGCATAGTAGAAAGGAAAGAAGAAGGGCCGTCTAAAAAATCCTATTTTCTTGTATGTAGACAAAGCAAGTGGCATGCCTAACAACCAAACTCACGTGGTAAAGGTCGGCTGAGGATTTTTGGAGAAACACTATCTATTATCTTTTACCCATTTTTCGCCATCCATCATCTGTTATCCGCCATCCACTATCCGCCATTCACTATCCGTTATTTACCATCTACTATCTGTTAATCGTTGTTGATGGCTAATTTTTTTTTAAAAAAAGGTCAAACTTGGACTCAGGCCTAACAATATCTGATGCTGTAATACATGGTTAAGCCTAGCGGTATCTAATGTTGTAATACATGGCTAGGCCCAACGATATTTAATGTTGTAATACATGGCTAAACCCAACGATATCTAATGCTGTAGTACATAGCTGAATCGCCATAAACATATAAGGAAGTCTGTTTCCTTTATTATCTCCTTATTTATTAAATTTTATCATTTTCATCAACTGATCACTATTCCTTTATGCAGGTCATCAATAAACCCATGAATCCAAACTCATGGGAATATTCAAGATAAACTATGGGAGTAATGGCTTGGCAAGCATAGATGGGTGAATGTTGCTTGTTTGATGAAGCAAGGTAGCTTGGCGCTGGCGATGTTGCCCGACTTCGCCAAAAAGGGCTAGGTGGCAAAGATGTGGACGCTGAGCTTGGTTACAAAACTATACTATTTGATGCTAACTAGAAGCTTGGAATCTCGTTCAAAACCAACTAAAGAGATTGTTTTGGTCACCACCAACAATTTGCAACCATATTTAATGCAAAGGTGGCTGCACAGTGTTGAAAATTACTGAAAAGGGTGGTTGCACAAGTTGGAAACTATTGAAAAAAATCTAACTTTGTTGGGAAAATCTACCAAAATCTTGGACAAACGTTGGGAATCTTCCAATATCTCGACCAACCCTTGGAAATTTACCAAAAATCTTGGCTAGATATGATTTTGCACTCAATTATCTCCCTAAAAATGGTATTTCGTATGGTTTGAGGAATTCACAGAAATAAGCAGTTTCTAGTCCATCGCTAGAACCAGCAAAGCTTCACCAAAACCACTGGGCAATTCATGATGCCATCACCAGAGAGTTGTCAACCAAGTCCAAATTCATCCAAAACGTAACAGCTCACCCAAGCCCACTTGTACACCTTTGACCCATCAACCAAAAATTACAAAAATGCCACTGGCCATATATATATTATCCTTCCTTCATTTTTCAACACGGAGATACACAGAAGAGAGACATACAACAGACCAAATTTTCCACTTCCACTTTCTTCCTCACATACCAAACTTCTATTTTCCCTCTGAAAACTTCTTCATCTTCAACCTCTCACCTTATACACCAAAATACCCATAAATCACCATTTTTACTACATTTTCTACACTTCCAACACTGCAGAATATTTTCCAGACTTGTAGAACATCATGGTTAGGAGACAGCATGTTACAGCTTCAATTTCTGAGTTATTTTCTTGAGCATCAGAGGATCAAGCTGAAGAGTTAGCATAAAAAATGGGATCAAGCCCTTCATTCACAAGCCCCCATAATGGTCACCCTTTCTTCTCCCATCACTACTTTCAAGTTTATTTTCTATCCTTGTTGCTCCTACAACAATGTACATTTCATTTTCATTATTTTTGATAGTTGTGAAATCATTCTTGTTATCTTGGGAGCACTATCATCACTCCACTCTTTCTAGCTTGGCTGGGGACATTCTATTTCCGATCTTTGTTGGGGAAGCTCTAGTTTCGAACTTCATTGGAGAAACTCTAGCTCCTAGCTTGGCTAGGGACGTACTATTTTTGAACTTCACCAGAGACTCTACTTTTGGACTTCGCTAGAGAAACTGTATCTCCGAGCTTGGTTGGAGATATACTATTTTCAAACTTCGCTAAAGAGACTCTACTCCCAGTCTTCGCTAGAGAAACTCAACTTCCAGACTTTGTTGGGGAATTTACTGCCGACCAACATCGCTAAACATCTTAGAACTCTATCGTCGCTGCCAGCTTTCCCTCTCAGCTTGGCTAGAAAACTTACACCTTCAAATTTTGTTGGGGAATTTACTGTTGATCAACATCGTTGAGCAGAACGAGATGGCCCGTGACACGTAGCCTCTTACACGTGAAACAGGTGCTGCCAAAAGGACCCTCCTCATCATTCGTGGATGGCATCCTAGTTAGCCTCCACATCATCGTTGCTGTTGACTCATCAACCTACTTCACCAACACACCCCCAAATAATCGTTACCTGCTATTTGCTACCAGTATTCACTATCTGTTATCTACTATCTGTTATATACTATTTGCTATTCGCTAAGTTTTTACAGTTATACCGAACAGACCCTAAAAAAGAAAATAATTTTTAAAGTTATTAGACCATTTTTAAAGAAGATAAACTTTCTATACTAATGTGAAAAAATGCTTATAGTTAATAAATGAATAATTTTTTTTTTGTTTATAAGAATAAATGAATTTAGAACATAGTTGGTAAAACAATTAAATTTCACTGCATAATAAATAATAAGTAGTGGGTAACGAATAACGACAATAGGCAGTGGGTGTTAGTTAACTACCAACAGATGGTAAATAGCGAAAAGTGAATAGCGAAAAGTGGATAGTAAATAATAGATAGTAAATTCGATTAATATAATTGTTTAGTTATACAATAGTTAGTAATTGTTATTTAAAATTAAATTATTGATAAAAACATATTTAAGAATAATTAAGTGTATTCTTTTCTTTTTATATTTTTTGTTATTAAAATTATTAATTTTATAAAAATAACAATAATAAAATAAATAAATAATAATAATAATATAGTCATATACTAATTTTTATTTTTAATAAAGAAAAAATTATATTAGTTTTAAATAAAGTATAAAAAAATTTTAATCTTTTCATCTACTTAGTAAATTTTATTTATTAAGTCAATATTTTTTATGGTAAATTAATGTTAAAATAAAAATATAATATTTATTTAATATTATTAAAGATAAAATAAAACTAAAACTAATTAGATAAGTAGTACTTAAAAATTTTGGTACGAAATTAAAAAATTAAAAAATATATATAAATTTATCAATAAAATTAAAATTTTCTAAATATTTTATCAAACATCTTATTCATAATTTACCAGATACCTTAAACGCTGTCGTTTTCCCCTGCAGAGCAAAAGCAGTGGCTCAAAACACCTGCTCATGGCTGTAGGGTTTGGAAAGTCGACGATTGGCTGATTGCTGTTCCAGCTTTGGAGTTGGATCGAAGAAATCAAATAATCAGGTTTGGTGAGGTCATTTATTCTTTAATTTCATATTTTTCAGTTTTTTCCTTAGGCAGTTAGCATGAACTACTGTGAACCAGAAAATGAATTGAATAGGAAGATTTGTTGAGATATTAGACTTATTTAATCAAACTAATTTCTTCTCGTGATGCTTTCCATCTGGATGTTTAATTCTCTTTCTTCCTGTGTCATATCAGCATCCCAATGATTGGGAAACTTGTTTCTACTCTCTGTAGAAAATATACTTCAATCAAATTCAAAAAATGCACAATTTTTCTTGGCATCAGAGGAGAACAAAAATTCTACTCCAATTCAATGGCCAATCAAAACACCACCTCTTCCACTGCCAAAAACTACAACAACCTATACCATCTTCATTAGCTGTTCTGGCATGTTGGTCGGGCTTCTTTTTGGCACTGCAAGTTTTTCCATCTATGAAGTATAATGTCTCGTGTTCTACTCTTTTTTTCTTTTTCTTTTTTTTTTTTTTCTATCTCTGTATTTTTATGGTGATCATAAATTTGTATTGGGTGTTAGGTTCTGGATTTTCAGCAATGAAGGTTTCTAGTAATGGTGAGAGTGTTGTTTTGTGTGTTTTGTGGATTTAGTGGGTTTAGGTAGCGATGCTTCTTTGAGAAGATCTTCTCAAAAGGGGAGCTTGTAGAGGGTGATAAAATGAGGCAAAAAGGGAATGACCAAGTACATAGAGAGAAAAGGAGGAAAAGCAAAATATGACATTGGTTAGTAAGTAATAGTATTTTTGATTTTGTCATTGCTGGAATGAGTCTTGGAATTAAGTTTGGGTTAAAGAAACTTGGGGATGTATTGGTTTGTAGTTTAGTGGATAAATTAGTTATTATCTAATTTTAGATTTGTTTCTTACAATGTTAGGTTTGCTACATCCAAACAAGTTTTTTAATTTTTATTATTTTTTTCTTTTTGAATCTTTCCTTATTTTGTGGTCTATTTCTCATCTCTTACATAAGCTGCTGCTCATTTCAGTTATGTTGGAATGTCTGTTAGAGTTCTACATTGACAGTACTATGTAGGAGTTGATATAAAGTCCGTTAGCAGAAAAACCATTACAGATCCTATACCTCGGCTTGTTTATATTCCTTTTTTTGCTCTACTTTCTTTAGCAGGAGATGTCATTGTGGGAGTATCTCTGGGGTAAAGTTGGAACTCAGTTTTCAATATTGAAGCTTGGCATTGCATCTTTTGCAGGTTTAAAGTAAAATTGCAAAGAATTTCTTCATTATCCTTCACTGAAATTGAGATTGCTCCAACTACCTGCATCAATAGCTTGTGTGGGATATAGAAATTGATTTGTGCTATTTAACAAAATGACAGAAATCTTCAGTCATGCAGCAACACAGTTATCTGAGATGGTCTTGGCAATAATCTTCTTTCACAGTTCAGAATATGCATTAGCAATTGCTATACATGGGAGATCAAATGTCACTCTTACCTCACTTCTCATCAGCAAACACTATGTTTTGGCAATGATCTTCTCGTTACTTGAGTATTTCTTTGAAATCATTCTATTTCCTTGGTTGAAAGAATTCTGGTGGATAAGCAACTTTGGGCTTGCAATGGTTGTAATAGGAGAAGTTATTAGGAAACTGGCTATTATAACGGCTGGTCGTGCCTTTACACACCTTATCAAGATTCACCATGAGGAGCATCACAAACTAGTTACTCATGGAGTGTATAGATTTGTTCGTCATCCAGGATATTGTGGCTTCTTAATTTGGGCAGTTGGCATTCAGATAATGCTATGCAACCCCATGTCTACGGTAGCATTTGCAATTATTGTTTGGCGCTTCTTTGCAGAACGAATACTTTATGAGGAATATTTCTTAAGGCACTTTTTTGGATCAAATTACGATGACTATGTTCGACGAGTGCCTTCTGGGGTGCCATTTGTGAAATGAAGAGTAATTCATTTTGTCGGTATGGCTGGCTTTCTCTTCCCATAAACTTTTCGATGAGCGTGTAATTGGAACTTCTAGACAAGTAAGATGATTTCTGTTTTGCAGCCTAGTACTTTTTTCCAGTTGTAAATTTCTGGACTTAATTTAATTATGTAAATTGGCAATGGAATCCCAGATGACAAAAGCTTCCTACTAGTTTCCCATCTGCATGTGAAATTGCCAAATTGTTCCATGAGATGTTCAATGATATGCAGTTGGACCATGCTTTCCAGCCATGTTTATTGTGTTTTTCTTCATCCATCTCAGGACCATTTGTTGATCCTATCGTGTTTGCTTGGAGCAAAAACGAAAATGAGTATGTTTCCATTCCATAGAACCCATTTGTACCAGCAATTTCCACCCGAACTAATTTAAACCAATTAAAAAAATTTTTGCAATCAGCTCTGATTTTGGGTCAATGCAAATCTCAATACTTCTCCTATAGCTAGCCATTAGTAGAATACAGTATACCTTTCCCACTAGTCTTCTACTCTGGACAGAAGATCACAGCGTATAAAAAAAGGGTTAACAACTTATCAGAAGGCACCAGCAAGAAGACCCTAAGGACTCGATAAAGACCATAAAGCATTCGCTTCATCATTGTGAATTCCCAATGATGTAGAGTACCAAAATGCCACTTAAAAAATGGGATTAGTCTTCCGAGGCGCAATTTGCTCATTGTAATATTCCATTCGCCATTATGAATACAAAACCTCTAGAGGTGGAAACCGACAAACTGATCGCTTGTTTTTTACACTGATACATTAGAGGCTGCTGCTTCTTCAGTGAAGAATGGAAGAGGTTTGGTTGGAGCAGGCAGGCGGCCAATGCTATCAACTTTATCCTTCAGTTTGGGAGGTGGTCTAGCTGCTCTTGGCAGTAACCTTCTCTTCTTTGCAAACCACTCAGGCTTGAGCAATGCCCGAATGCCTAGCTTGTTGTAATACACTCTTCGGACGGACCCCCCTGCTGCCTCAGTAGCTGCTTTTGCTCTAATTGTCACCCTTGAGACCTGCAACATATTCACCAATCAAACCACCATATTTATGTCCAGACTCCAGATGCAAAGGTAACAGAATGCAAGTTTAGGATTCACACCAAGGTTGGGAATCACTGCTTGGTAACTAGAATCTCACTCAATTCAATGTAACAAAACATCGTGGACATGACATTTTCAGATGAATAATTAGAAAAAAGAGTGAAAAAATAATAACCACTTGAAAAGGTAGAAGTCATTGATAAAGTTCATCCATAGGAAGCCGTATATTTGTTTAATTAATACATAACCCTCTCTCAGACTACTGAAATCTGAAATTCTAAAATCATAAACCTAAAAGAAAACTTCAAACTAATAATGACCCCATAGCATATGACATTATTTCTAAACTCAAAAAAAGAGGATAGTAGATTATCATCAAACAAAAACAATTGCACCATGATGGATGCCTTTTTATTATTCAGTGCAATAAATAAATTTTGAAGAGTCAAAGATGAAGCATAAATACACTTGTCAATCTCATAGCTGAATTCAATATAGCTTTATTTATCAACTTTTCTAGGCGCAATTTACCTCCATGTTAATTGGCCATTTGATTTGGTCAGCACCGCGTCCCATCAACCTTACACCGTCTTTTATCTGCTTCCCTACAGCCCCAACATCCTATTATAACAGTAACAAAGTCAACCCCTGTCAATTAATGGGATAATTTAAATGGGATATTGAGAGTAGCAGGGGAACAGCTACCGTACCTTGAGAGTTTTCATTGTGATCAATTCATGAGAATCTATTTTTCCAGCATTAATAAGTTTGGCAATATTCCCCAACCCAACTGGCTGTCAGAAAGAAACTATACAGTCGTTTAACATATAAAGGTAATTCCATAATTAAAAAAATAAAAATAACAAAACTGCCTGGAAAGAAAATATAAAAAACCAAGGCATAAGTTAATATTCTAACTGAAGAAGGAAATAATATAAACTTCTAAAATTTTCTTCCGGTCATCAGTAACTGAAAACATCCAGCTAAAAACGGATCAAACATCCTGGAATGAGATGCAACATCACAAGCTTCTCATTCTGATAAAGCAGCTTCACATCATTCCCTTATGTTTGCCTGGAATATTAATCATAGTTGCATATGTTCAATAATACACAATCCATAGGTCATCTGAATGCGGGAATGAGGTTAAAAGCATTTAGACACAAACTTGACACTCATTCAACGAAAAACAAAAAAGAAAGAAGTAGCCATTTTCATTCAATACCCTTTATTTATTTATTTACCTTTTCTGATAAACCAAACACAGTAGTAATTAGAATATGTAATCAAGCAAACAGCAGGGCTGAAATTGTCTTCAGGAAGAATTGAAGAAAGCATAAAACAATCTCAGCACTTGAAATCCCCGAGGGTACCTGAAAAGTGAGGCTGAACGGATTCTTGAAGCCCCGCTTAGGCGAACGGCGGCGCATAGGGGTTTGCCCACCTTCAAACCCCAACCTGACACCTTTTCTCGCCCTCTGTCCCTTATTGCCTCTTCCTGCAGTCTTCCCCATGCTGGACCCAATCCCTCTGCCCTTCCTCGTTTTCTGCTTTCTGGGAACATTGTCTCTTAGATCGTTTAAGCTCAAAAGACTGTATGCCCTAATCCCTTGAAGCCACAAGGGGCCATTATTGTTAATGCTGCCGGGACTGTGGAAGTAAGTGAAGGAACGGAATTGGAAGAGTGGTGAGGGGTTGGGAATGGGCTTGGTGTTAAGGAGGAATGAAGATGTTGAGAGCAACGAAGAGAGTCTGCTTCTTATCATTGTTGATCCTTTGAATGTTTCAGGAGGATTTGTTGCTCATTTCAATTAGGATCTGGGGATTTTGGGAATTTCAGTGATCATTGTCCAGAGCAAGGGGTGAACATATTCGGGCACAGGTGAGTTATATCTGGTACTAAACACTTTGTTTGGGTAAAAAAAGGTAAAGGGTAGGGAAGCAAGGATAGATAAAATGAAATAGACAGGAACGAAAGGGAGGGAAAGGAAACAAAGGGAGAGAAGAGAATAGAAAGAAATGATTTACGTTAATTTTGTTTAGATAAATAAAAATAAAACGAGAAAAGAAAGAGGAAAACTGTATTATTTTGTATTTAGATAATTAATATAAAAGGAAGAAAAATATTTAAATAATTTTAAATTTATAAATTTACCTCTTTAATTTAACATTCAATAATTGTTGTTAGTTTTTGAATTTTAAGACAAATATAACAACAATTCTAAAAAAATTAAAATTCTACTCTGCAGAACTCATTGAAGAAAATATATATAGATGTAGAAAGCTATAAAAAGGAACATGGATCCATGGTAAAAAAATTGTTTGTTGGAAAAACAATTCAAATAAAAATAGAAAATGGTCGTTTTCCGTAGCAAAGAACTCGAAAGTGGAGCAACTTAATGCTTTCATGCCTTTAAAATAATTTTGGGTTTAAACATTTCAAGCTACTTTGTCTCAACTCTCAAATAGGAATGACATGGGCTCATAACTCATGTTATTTTTATGGACAATTGATTTGTGCCAAGCATTAACACCTTATCCTTGAGGATGCATGGTTCTCATGTCAGTCTTGCTTGATTTGTTGATACAACAGTTCAAATGTGCAGAATTCTTGTAAGGATGGCAATGGCGCCTTCTTAAACACCAAATGCTCAAAATTTAACAAAGAAATAATAAATGAAGCAATAAGCAAACAATGAATCCGAAAATACAGAGCAAATGATTTTATTACAATATAGTCTTAATGATGCCAATAAATAATAAAATAAAATAACTAATAAAAATCAAACCCCAAAATTTTATTCAAACATGAATTCCAATTGATGCCAAAGCAAATTAGTCAAATTTAAAAAATAAAGCTAATTATAGCACTCAAGAGCTTGATGATTAAGAAGTACCAAAAACAACCCTCGTAACAATATCCAACCGTCTCCTAGGTGGACATCCTAATACTGCTGTTAATTTATCTAGATGCTCCAGTAGATATAAATAAGTAAAGGTAATTTGACTTGAGTTAAGTCCCAAATCCTTCAATATATTCCAAACTTAAACCTCTAAAAGTGAAGGACATGAATTCCCTTCAGATAAAGCTCGAGCTATATTATTGATAGCTTCTTGAATGCCCATTGTTTCATTGTCAATTTTTTGTGACTTCTTTATTTTTTTGGATTTTGAGCTAGTTGGCACATTTGAAGGACCCCCAAGACATGTTAAAGGATCAAAATCAGTATGATTAGTTCCAAAACCATCCAAAGATACCTGATTTTGTGATACCATATGATCAATTTCCTCAATGGTATCGTGAGACTCATTATCATGTTGGAATAATTGCTTTTTCTTTAAATCTTTTGCGGTCTCTGATTTTTCACCTATAACTCGATCATTTCCAAATAAGATCACAAATGTGTCATAGTGCAACACTGGTTTTGTCATCCACTCTTTAGCATCCTTATTTACCCACAAAACATCAACATTTTAAAATAAAAGTAATTAATTTAGGTCAAGCAAAATCTTAGTAAGGAAATTTAAATTAAAAGTCTACCTTTATTAATGCATCCCAAACTTCAAGCTCGGCACTCCATAGCTTGGTAACAGGGCACCCTGAAAAACCACTAAGGTTTTTGAATAAATCATGAGATTTTGAAAAGTTTGCCTTTAAAGTTTTCATTCAATTTTTAACATTATCTTTGTCAACATCCTTTCCCAAGTTTTTCTTTCAATTCATTAACAATATTTTCATATGCTTTGGTGGTGAAGGAACCATTTACCCTATTGCCCAAATTATGTTGATGTAAGAAAGCATCCATAAGAGCATCATCCATTATAGGTGTCCATACTAATTTGCCTTCTTCACTTGCATTTTCAATATTACTATTTTTCTTTTTCCAAGCCAAACCTAAATAAAAAAAGTTATTAAATAACTTTATTCAATTAAAATTTATTACAAAGAAAATTTATTATTTATAACATTAAAAAAAATAAAATAAATAATTCAAGAACAAAGAAATTAACTCAAGTCAAAGGAACAAACAAAAAAATTACAAAAAAGGAAAATCTAACTATCCATAAAGTAAACTAATGACATCTCTTAGCATTTCCCCCCTGGTGGCATCTTCTTCTTCCTCTCTAGAAGTATGAGTTTTTTGGGAATTATCTTGATTTCTCAATTCCAAATCTACCTCAGCTATAAGATCTTCATCAAGATCCACACCCATTAAAAAATTGTGAATAATGCAACAAGCTAAAATAATTAAATTTTGAGTTTCACTCCATAAAATGGTTCGATTCTACCCCTTAAAATCTCAAATCTTTTTTTCAAAACACCAAATGCTCTTTCAATAGCATTATGTGGGGATGCATGCCTAAGACTAAATAATTCTTTAGTATTTTAAGGAGGATTATTTGAGTATTCTTTGATATGGTAACCAACTCCTCTATAAGGAGTTATAAGGCTACTTTTTAGCATAAACCCAGTATCAACAAGGTAAAATTTTCCCTTTGGAATTATTAGCATATCTTCTCTTTTTAATGCATCCTTAATAATTCTAGAATCTAAGGTAGTCCCTTCCTATCTTGTTAACACATAAGTGAACTTTAAGTCAAATGTACAGGCAACTAAGACATTTTAGGCTGGATACTCTTTTCTACCACGATATTTAAGGGCATCTAAGGGTGAGACTTTTACATCAATGTGTGTTCCACGTGCAATCCTTAAAGTATGGGTAGAATCTACTACTTGACATTATCTCCATAAGAATTTGTGAACCATCTAGTTGTTTAATAAATTTTTCTTCAACTGCTATTATAGCTTTCAACACACTATAAAAATGTCGGCTAGTAGTTTCTCTAGAACGTCGAAACCAAAACTGGACTAAACGGTTTTTAACATTCTTAGCTAGAATATAAAGAGTTTTAGCTACTTGTTCCTCAATAGTTGCTCTCCTTGTGGGTTGGAGACCTCCCTCCCTTTCTACTATGTCATAGAATTGTAGAAAAGCTCTAAGGCCCATTCCTATGATATGACAGCTTCTATCACTACCCACAATTTTGTTCATTATCTCATCTTGAACTCATTCTGTCATTAATTGTATTATCATCAAAAAGCTTTCTTTTTGGTCGACTTCAAAGAAATTGCCAATATACAACTAAGCATATTACATGAGCAATGGCCCTTCTACACATGTCTCTCAAGGCATCCATCTATATTTACAAAATACAAATTAAAATTCTTATAACTAAGAAACGAAAGATTAATCAAAGTCTAGCAATGTACAAATATAAACTAACAATTTTTAAATTAGAATTACCTTGATCAATACTTGAAAGCCAACAAACCAAACCTCTATCTCAGCTTTGTCCTTGCAAATCTAACTGTAACCAAGCAAGAGAACAATAACTCACTTAACACACAAGCAACATGGTAAAATATAACCAAGCAAGAGAACACAATCCAACTTAAAATACCTTTTGGAAAAAGCAACTTAAGAAACAATTAAAACTGGTTGCAAAGCAACAAAACCAAAACAAAAGCTAGTAAATAGATTTTGATAAAAGAAATAAACCATAGAGGTAAAGATGCAGCTTTGGTGCTCCGGGCAGTTGCTTCAGTGGCCAGGTGCAAAATTTAAATTCTGCTCCGGCTAGTTAATAAAACCTTAAAAGTTAGTGGTGATCTCGCTACTAATTTGCAGGGTAGAGGTTATTGCCTTGGGTCCATAGTGGTGATCTCACATCTAATTTGCATGGTAGAGGTTCAAGGTCAAGGAAATATCTAAACCAAATTATGAGTATGGCAGCTTTCCCTTATTCTTCTCTCCTTTTTTTTTTTTTTTTGGCTAGAATTGTCAACGAGAGTAGTTATGATCAGAAGATGGTTTCAAATCGATGCTTGGCTTTCATTTGCAATGAATGCAGCCAAGCTCAAAAAGACAATGCTTAACATGTCTAAGTGACATGTTTCTTTATTTACTTTATAGCTTTTGGTTCATGACTAGATGTTAGCATCATTATAAATGATAATACACATTTGAGCTCATAGCACATACAACATGAAACTAGGTACAAAAGCACGACACTAATTGAACTCTATTCATGCTACTGAACTCTCATTAAATTCACATTCATTTCAAACATACAAAAGCATTAAAGATACAGGAACATAAAAGCGTAAGTTCAGTAGGCATGGATAGCGTAGAGGTTAAGATTATGTCTTAGAAATTCAATAAGGCCAAAGAGAGATCTAAAGATCTACCCTTCACAATATGAAAGCAACAGACCTCAAATAGCAATTTCTTGAAACATTCATCCAATGGCATAAAAAGTAGGAACCTGAAATAATATCCAATCAAGTCTTTAGATTTAAATAACAAACATAGGTAGATGATGCATTACAGTCACATAGTACTACTAAAGCAATGATAAATCAAACACATGAGAAACAAGTACCATAGACATCATAAAACCAAAGCCACAAAATAGACATACAAAATAAAAGCTGGTAATTATTATGTATGTTTTAATATAAAATATGTCCAAATTTTAGATGTTGGCATAATTATTTTATATGGGCTGAAAGATACTCATCAAGCAAAAATGGCCACAACAACTAACAACCCTATATTGGCCTACCATAAAAACAAGGAGAATAGTTATAACATAGTAGTTTTATTAGATTAGCCAATAATAACACATAAGGACTAGGAGAGTGCGGCTCCATTAATCACATCCAATTTATAAGCTATTTATGGAGATAAAACAATATGCAACCCAACAAGGGCTTGATATCCTAAGTATGACAATTGTTCTACCCTATTCATGCTATTGAACTCTCGTTAATTTAGCACGACACTAAGCACCTCAAGTTGTAACATGTCTATAATGAATGTGAATTTATCTTGCTTTTTGACCTCCCAAAAAGAGATGAACTAGCAGCTTCTATATCCTTTTGCTCAACTGGAACTGCTTCAGCCAGTGAAGCAACTGGAGGCCATTATGAAACAAAAAAGACATGGCAGCAGGGTCATGAAAGAAGATAAAAATAACAAGGGGAGAAAACTGGTATTAACATGTATTAATCTCATTTATTTCTCTACTAGATAGATTTAGACTATAAACAAATGCAACAACAGACTTGGAACTAAAAAATAGAGAAGCAAAAATATGATGAATAACAAGGAGTCTTCAAGCTATACTTACTAGTTTATGGCTTGTGTTGATTCTTATGGGTCTGGTGCTGATGCCACAAGAAGGAGGATAATTTTATGGTAATAGATAAAAGGGTTAATTTTGTAATTATCTTTAACCCAATCTAAACAGCCTCTAAAATCCCTCCCAAACCCCCCAAATCGAGGGGATTGCAAATCAGAAAAGTTGATGGTGGTTGAAAGGGTTCTAAATCGGTCGATCTCCCTCCCCTTCTGCCTCTTTGGAAACCCAAACACGAGGGATGAGACAACCTCCCCTCACTCCCCCTCCCAAATCATCTGTCCCTATCCCTTATCATCTGTCCCCATCCCTTATCATCTGTCCCCATCCTTTCCCTTCCCTTTCTGGCCAACACCTCCAATTCAAATAGTACGTAAGATATGCATGGAGTGAGGGAAACGGAGAAGAGGGATACAAAGAAATTATATCATTTCATATCCTTTTATTCTCTCTCTCACACACACTTTTCTACTCATTTAGATCATCTCCTCCTTTTTAGTTATTTACCTAAGTAACTAAATCTTATATTTAGGTTGAGAAAAATGAAAATGAGAGGAAGAAAGAGGAGGAAAATTATATTATAATATTTTTTATTTTATATATTTAGATAAATAATTAAATTAAAAGAAATGTTCTCCTTTAATCCTTTTTAATTTTTTTTAATGAAATAAAGAATTTTTTTCCCCTTTCCTTCTCCTTCCTTCTTCTCCTTCTTTCTTCTTTCTTCTTTATTCCTCTTAACCCAAACATATTGTAAAAAATATAAGGAAAAGATAAATTTTTTTCGTTCCTTCCCTTCCAATTTTTTTATAACTAAATAAAGATTTTTTTTTTCCTCTCCTCTGCTCCCCTTAATTTCCCTTAGCCCAAACATGCCATTAGACTTGAAAATTTTTAGGTACAAAAATTTTTCAATACACTTTTTTTTTTTTGGTCTAAATACTTATCTAAATACTCAAAAACCTATATTTGGTACTTAACTCAATAGGTACTAAATAACTTAAAGGTATAGGTATTGAATTTAAAGAAAGTGGTGGCTTTGTATTAGTTGCTATTATTGTGTGTGTGTTATATGTTTGATTTAACGTTTATTATTTATATAAGTTGTTATCGATGTACATGTGATCTTTTTAACTTAGAGTTTATATTTATTATTTTTATTTTTAAAAATTATTATTATATAAATGTAAAGTATAATAAGTATAGGTAAAATTTCAATTATATAAGCATAGGTAATAAGTTAGTTAAATAAGTTGATTAAATAAGTCAAATAAATAGTTTTGAACCATTATATTTGCTATTTAATTTCACTTGACACTTCGAGTATGTTGTTTTCATATTCACTATTTACCCAATTTTTTTACAATTCAAGTATGATATTTATTCAAATGGTTATAGGGATAATAATTTCTTCCACGACCTGTGAAGCTCTAAGGGATCCTGTTGTGAGAACAAAGATTCTTAGAATATTCTTTCCAACAGGGTGGGAATGGAGGCTTTTTTCCCCACAAAATTTTGCAATGAATTTTCTCCATCTTACAAATCCTTGCTAGGAATGATAAATTAATAAAAAAAATTGTAAATTATAATAAACTCAAATATCTTAATTTTCAATCTCTAAACACTTTAACTTTCGCATCTCTCTTCTCTACTACCTGAGTTTCTCTCAACTTCACCTCTTTGTTTAATGAGTTTTTTTAATTTGCATTTAGCTTACTTTATTTATTTATTTATTGTTAGGCAAAGTTTACTTAATTTTATTTAATTTGATTTCCTTTTGCAAAAAAAAAAAAATAATTAGAAATAACTAGTTTTTCTAAAATGCTTTTGGACTTTTTTTTTTAATGGGCTAAAACTTGAATGAATCAAAGTATTTTCACTTATAACCATACTTTCCCATGATTCCCTATATCTGCAAGAACCCTTCATTCCTCACAAAAATAGGGATGGAAAACATTTTTTACCTTTCATAAAAAATCCCTACAAAGATTCCCATATCTGCCAATGGTGGAAATGGGGATGGAAAGAAGGTCCACACCCTCACGGGGACTCATTGCCATCACTAAATGGGTAAGGTATTTGCAAGTAACCTAATGCTCACCCTGATCTGAAACAATCAATACGAATGAAGTTGAGTAACTGAACAAGGGAAAGAAACATGGTGGGCAATTTTGGGCCCAATTAGTGATTGGAAAAACTTTGGACCATATGTTTGAAGACTAGGCCTCTTCAAATAACATCTTCTCTCTTGGGTCTTGGCTCACATGTCAATAGGTGAATGAATGAACTCTATTACATTATTAAACCATAGGTATTTGCTTCCTTTATTACATTGTCATAGTTTCAGTGTCTTTTAATCTCCACTACATTATTATTTTGTAAAAATGTTTTTATTTTGGAGACAATTGCCAAAGGTTATCGACATTCATTCCTAAAGGCTTGAACTCTATCAATTACGTCAAGTCTTTACCAACAACTTAAATTAAATTATTAGTGTAATCTTTTTCTATTAGAAATAAAAGGGTTTGAATTCAAGTTCATAGCATGCGAATGAGATGGGTTAAGGGATGGGAAAAGGTTGTTTTCCATTGTGCAACTCAAGATTAAATAAAAAAATTACGTCAAGTATTTTACATGTATATAAGACACTATATTTAATTAAACAAACATATCATTTTTAGTTTTTAAGATTTTCTTATGGGAATCAAGACGACAACATGAGTATGATGTCAAGTGATCTATTGTGTATTCAAGGAAATTCGATAATGAAAGTTAGAGCTAAAAAAATGCAAGAAACTGCAAATGGACTTATTAAGGAAAGTTAGGCTAAAAGTAATGCACAACAAGTAAATTAAAGCTAGAAGGATCATTGAGGCTTACTAAATATCATTCAAATCCAAGAACAACTTATTTAAGGTCATTTGGACCGAATTGCACAATTTAGGTCAAATTGCTCGATTTAGTCACAATTTGTTGCAAGTTGATGTTTTGTGATATTTTGCATTATTTTAAGTTAGTGTTGCTTTTTTTTTTTTTTTTGAGTTATTTGGACTCAATATCTTTTCTCATAAACTCGAGAGGAATGAAATGTATCTTAACTCACCTATTACTCTCATGTAATTCGTGATGCACTAATAACTGTATTGCCTGCAACCCCTTGTAATGATTGTTTTTCATAACATCAAGTATACGGGTTTTTGTATAGAATAATGATGATTACAAGTTAAAGCATCACTTACACCAATATTATACTTGAGAAGCTACTAATGACATGTGCATTTAGAGTTCTCATCATGGATAAGTTAAGGGTACTCACTTGCTTTGAGTCACTCACATGTGATATATGACTTCATGAGAAAAAGTTTTGTCACCTAAATAAAGAATCACACATTTTAGTTTTTACATTATTGATGTCTCATCTCAATAATATATATGACTAACGAATAATTTAATAATGTTACTATCACATCATATAGTTCTTATCAATAGCAATGGCTGACATTACCTTTTGATACAACAAACATTCTAAGGACTATCGATATTTAACATATGAAGAAGAATAACAGTTAATATTCAATAGAAAAAATATCATAAATATAATTAATATAATCACAAATATATAAGATTGTTTTGTCATACTCCAATACAGTTGCAATTTGTAAATGACATGGTCATTATGGGTGAAGCTTCATCAGAAAACATTCATGCTATAAAAGGAGTATTGAGATGGCTTGAGTTGGCTTCAAGATGAAGATTAACTTGAAGAAAAGTGTGTTGTATTGCTTGAATATAGAAAATCAATAGGAAATGCTTGCCGCAACATCACTTAATTGCAAGAATAATTCAACTCCTTTTTATTTCCTTGGTATACTTGTGGGGGAGGTAATGGATAGAAAGAAATTGTGGTAACTGGTTTAAGAGAAGTTCAAGAAAAAGTTGGGGACTTGGATAGTGAAAGAAATGTCTATAAGCGGTTGGTTATGCGATTAAGGTTGGTTCTTTCCACTTTGCCTATTTATTATTTTTCTTTATTTAAAATGCCAAAAATGTCTTCAGTGATCTCATTAGCATGCAAAGAATATTTCCATGGGGTTGTTGTTGTAAGGAAAATGGAAAAATGACGTACGTTAGTTGGGATAAAGTGACTCTAAATAAAGAGTTAGGGGTTTAGGTATTCCTAATCTTAAGTTAAAGAACTTGGCTATAACATGCCTCCCCTAGATTCCCTTAGTCCTAGAGGAGTCCTGAAATAAGAACTATAATAAAAAAAGATTGCCACGGAAGTAGAAACATTTCTAATATAAAATGTTTCCTTAAAAGGAAACTTGCATTCAAATCAAATTAAAATTTTACAGAAAGAAAGTCAATTACCTGTAAAGGAAAATTATTTTAACAAAAAAATATCTTAAAAAAATGTTAAAATACTCAATGTTATAAAATAAATTAAGCTAAACTCATTTTAATTAATTTAAATATTATATACATAAAAGTAATTTACACAAAAATTATATGAGAGCAAATTCTTCTCAAAAGCTTTTCAAAATAACAAAAGCAGAATCATCGTTTTGATAACACACTAATTTACCTCCATATCAAAAGCATGAGGTCCTAACTTCTACGTATAACGAGTATACAGGACCTCTGCCGAAGCTCCTAAGTTGGTGACGGCTACTACAATCTACAGGTTTGAAATGGGGGAAAAATATTATGAGCTAAAAGTCCAGTAAGTAATAAGTTAAAATTACAAACTTAGGTCCTACGACACTTAGACCTATACACATAAAGGGCATAAGAGACAATTGAACCAAGCCACATAATATTATAAATCTCAGTATTTAAATAATAATTTAATATCCCAAATCAGCTCATTGATAATCAACATGTCAAGAAATAACTAATGACATTTAAATCAAATTCATATAATAAAAATCGCATCCTCACAAATATGACATCACAAGCATAATGCATAAAACAAAAATCACACAATGTTATGGAGTCCACTAACATGTGCTAACAACATTTGTACTGAAACTAATCACGGCACCCACCCAACTGCGCAGAGGTCCACTAAATACCCCGAAAGATCCACTGAATACCCTAAGCTTTAAACTTAGATCCACTTACTCCATAGCCACAAACACATACACATGTAAAACAAATTCAAAACTCATCCAAAATAATATAGAACTATTATTTTATTTAATATTCTACTTAGTCAGTGCATTCTAAAAAGATTCATATTAATATCCACATGCATAACTCACATATTCCACAAGATTTCCTACTCAAAATAATTAAAGTTTAGTGCATGAATAGTAATTGAGAAAAAGAAACTAGTTCTCTTCCAAATTCACGCACAATATAAGCAACTCTAATTAAAAGTGCAAATTCTCATTAAATCTTGCAAATACCCAAGAGATCATCACACAAAATATGCAATGAGCATAAAGCAACAACTGCAAGTTAGTTAACCATAAAACCCACAGTAAAACAAGCATGAAAAAAAAATAAAACTTAGTAGGAAGTCTATCCCGTACAAGCCCCAAAAAATCATATATTTCTAATGAAATTTTAATGCTCAAAAAGTCTCCTAAATTAAGGATTTGAGGCCAAATCTCCCTAATTTAAACTAATTTTTAGTGTATTGTAATAAATTTATAACCTACCCAAACCTCTAACCCAAATCCATAACTAAAACTTATACTTACTTAAAAATCAAAACACTAAATTGAAGAGAACAATGGAAATTGAAAGGGATTTCAATTGAAGAGTGCGTCCCTACACATCACTCTTGGTTGAAAACAGAAGGAAGAAAGATGCAGGGGATCGACTAGAAGAAAGGAAGACGCAAGGGAAATAGAGGTTTCTAAAGACCTTTATTTTAAGTCCAACAGAATGGTTCTCGGTTGATATAATGCCATTTGGAAAAAAAAAGAATTGGAACAATTGAGTTAAGGTCTTTCAACTCTTACTAAGTTCTACTTAAAACCCCCAAACTTTATATCTAATTGATTTAATCCCTAAAACTATAAAATAAAGAACTAATTTTTAATCTATTCACTGAAGTATATGAGGTGTTACATTGGCTCTTCTAAGAAAATGGTGGGATTGTTTTTCTAAGGCTAAATGTGCAAATTATCCCTCAAAATTGTTGCGTTAAAGCAAGTCGCCATAAAAAAAAATGTTAACTCAATTTGCCATCTTAAATTTTCATTTTCAAGAAATTTTCCAAATTTTAACAATTACCATTAAATTCCTTAAACTATTGCTCTTAAAGTCTGACAGAAAGTTAATGGTAATCATTAAATTTGGACTAATTTTTTGAAATGGAAATTTGGGGTCATAAATTGCATCAATATTTCTTTTAGATGACAATTTGTTTCAATGCTACAATTGGGGGTGATACAAACTATGCCAACCTGTGACGAAACCCATAGACAAGACAAGGCACCAACACCGTTTTTAAGACAAGATCGAAGGAATGGAACCGTGACCCGTTACCTATGACAAAGTAAGAAACTTAGTATGGAGAAAACGCCACAATCAACTATGAAAGGGTTGATTAATAAATCGAGGATGAACGCCACAGATAATTCTGATAAGTTCGAAAAGTTGTTCAAAAAACTAGAGAGAATTCGTTCTCCCAATGATGATGAATAATTGTCCGTTCTACGATTAGGGTTACAGTCAAAGGAGTCAATACCGTACCGTACCGTACCGTATCGACTGGTACGGTCGATATGTACCAGTTTTGAAGGTTAATTGAAACAGAATATGTTAAGATTCCATTTCGGTCAAATTTCGGGTGTACCGGTCAAATTTCGGTGTACCGGCCAAAATTTCGAGTACCATCCAGTACATCGGAATTTGACTGATACATTATGCAAGAAGGAAAAAAAAAAAAAGAATCCCCAGCCAAAACAACGTCGTTTTGGCTAGGGGGTGGCGGCAGGATATCCAGGCGGTAACCCAATCAGGCGGCGACAGTCCCTCGAACCAGCAAGAGAGCCGCGGTGGGCGTCAAATCTGGCAGCTCTCGTGCGCCTACCACAGATCTGCCAGAGGAGAAAGAAGGCCGCTGGATCTGCACTGAACAGAACAAAAAACAGCAAACAAACAAACCAAAAAAACCCACACAAAACAAAAAACAAAGCCAGATCAGCAAGGG
>BPVZ01000034.1:2403668-2414918 GCA_020521535.1 Rubroshorea leprosula
TGGGCTTATGAGTTTGTTTTAGTAAATTTCATCCTCAGTTTTTTAATTTTTTCAATTGAGTCCTTTTCTTGTTTTTTTTCTTCAACTTCTCCCCCAAATTTTTCATAAAATTTTTTTATAACAATAAATCCGAAATGATACACGAAAAATTCCGGTATCCGATACGTACCGTTCCAGTAACAAAATCGGTACGCATATCGATACGCATACCAGTACGGTATTGACTACTTTGGTTACAATCCTATAAATAGCTAAAACTAATCCTAACCAAAATAAGAAACTAACAAACTAGGCCCTAACCCTAATAACCACAAATTTGGGCTTCAACTAAATGAATGTTTAGCCCAAATAACACCACAAAAAAAAAAAAAGAAGTAAAAATAAGCTAAAATAACCTAAAACATTATGAAATATCAGTTTGCTGCCAACTACGGCAGATTTGATGCAAACTGTGTAATTCAACCCGAGAAAGAAAAAAAACACTTGGCATGCAAACCAAAACCCAAAAAGGAAAGTAATGAATTTGAGCCAAAATGCTTTGCCGAATTCACACCCAAAGTTCATGACCATTATTTGCAAAGATTAGGCTTGGCTTTGACAGAGTCTTCTAGAACTTGGATTAGATTGTGTAATTCTGAGGCTCACATGGACTTCTCTCAATGGGCCTCCATGAATTGGCTTGAGTCCATATTTCTCGAATCAGCCCATTAGGCACTTCCTTGAACTTCTTAGCTCGAGCCCTCGTAACTAGTCCAATTGGAACTTAAATTGAATCCTTTAAAGTCAAACCTGGATTTACATCATTCCCCTCCTCTTAAAAAGGATTTGTCCTCAAATTGTCTACTGCATCAAAAGGACTCAAATCAGTAACGTTGAAAGTGGCACTAACATTATACTCACCTGATAAATCTAGCTTGTAAGCATTATCGTTGATGCACTCTAGGACTTGGAAAGGATCATCTCCTCTTAGAAGCAATTTGGAACACCTTTGTGCTGGGAATCTTTCTTTCCTCATGTGTAACCAAACCCAATTTCCAAGTTCGAAGACCAACTTAAAACGCCCCTTATCGGCTTGCCTTGCATATTGCTCTATTCTTCGCTCAATGTTGAGTCTTACCTTCTTGTGAATCTGCCTCACAAAATCAACTTTCTTTTTGCCATCATGAGGTTACACTCGAGATTTTGCTTGCCTACACGTGACACATCTACCATAAATCCTCTCAACATCTCTTTTCATGTGTGGCCAAAAGAAGTGTTCCTACAAGATAGCTAAGGTCTTAGCAACTCCAAAATGTCCCATTAACCCTCCGTTATGGGATTCCCCAACTAGCAAATCACGCAAAGAACAACTTGGCACACATAACTTGTATTCTCAAAACAAGAAACCATCATGACTATAGAACTTACTTGCTGCATTTTTCTCACAAGCTTGAAACTCCTCACAAAAATCTTGGTCTAGAGGATATAATTCTTTAATGTGCTCAAAACTAAGTAATTTTGCATCAAGGATAGAGATTAATGCATACGTGCAAGAAAGTGCATCAACAACCACATTCTCCTACCTTGCTTATACCAAATGACGTATGGACACGTCTTGAGGAACTCCATCCATCGCGCATGCCTCTTGTTCAACTTGTGTTGACCTTTCAAGTGCTTCAATGATTCATGATCAGTGTGTATCACAAACTCCTCGGGCCAAAGATAATGCTGCCATGTTTTTAATGCCCGAACCAATGCATACAACTCCTTGTCATAAGTTGGGTAGTTTAGAGCTACCCCAGTTAGCTTTTCACTAAAATATGCAATTGGTCGACCTTCTTGCATGAGTACTGCACCAATAACTACACTTAAAGTATCACATTCAATGTCAAACATTTTATCAAAATTAGGTAAAGACAATAATGAAGCATTAGTCAATTTTTGCTTGATTGGCTGAAATGCCTTTTCTTGTTCTTTGCCCCACTTGAATCCAACGTTCTTCTTAATTACCTCGGTGAGTGGTGCTGTCAAAGTGCTAAAGTCCTTCACAAACCGTCGATAAAAACTAGCAAGTCCATGAAAGCTTCAGACTTCACCTATACTTGTAGGACTCGGCCATTCTTGAATAGCTCGGACCTTTTTTTCATCAACTTGTATTCCTTGTGCTCTAACAATAAAACCAAGAAATACGAGCCTATCAGTGCAAAAAGTGCATTTCTTCAAGTTAGCAAATAACTTTTCCCTTCTAAGCATATCCAAAACTGATTTTAAATGCATAACATGTTCTGCTAAGTTTTTGCTATAAATGAGTATGTCATCAAAATAAACAACAACAAACTTGTCTATGAATGCACACAAAATATGATTCATCAATCTCATAAATGTGCTTGGTGTATTAGTTAAACCAAAAGGCATGACTAACCACTCATATAATCCATGTTTTGTCTTAAAGGCTGTTTTCCATTCATCTCCCTCTTTCATGTGAATTTGATGATACCCACTTTTCAAATCAATTTTTGAAAATATACCAGCATCATGCAACTTATCTAACATGTCATCTAAGTGAGGAATAGGTATCAATACTTTACCATAATGCTGTTGATGGCTCGGCAATCAACGCACATCCTTCAAGTCCCATTCTTCTTCATTAATTTACTTACTTGCCTTTGAAGTTCCTTTGTCTCCTCAGGGTTGCTCCTATAGGCTGGTCAGTTTGGAATTGTCACACCAGGTACAAAATCAATTTGATATTCAATCCCTCGTATGAGGTAATCCAGGTGGCGTTTCTTTGGGAAATACATCCTTGTAATCCTACAAAAGAGAAATAACACTACTTGGCAAATTTTCCGACAAGATCATTAGCACAAAAAAGCCTCTTTGTACAGAAGTACTATAAAAACTTGTTGTAAATGTAAAGCTCTCTTGATCTGGCCTCTTTTTGCAATGAAACAATGTTGTGCCTCTCTTAAACTCACTAAAGCTAAATCTAATTTCTTTTTCTCTCTCTCAATTTTGTTGCCCTCTCCCTCTTTTTCTCTTAAATTTCCACTTCTATCTTTTCTCGCTCTCCCTTTTCTGCTCATTCTCTTCTTTTAGATCCCTCTCTCTTTTAAGCCTCACTTGATCCTCATACAACTATTGTGGTGTTACAGGTACAAGAGTGATTGCATGTTAATTGAGTACAAAAGAGTATTTGTTGGTAAACTCATCATGCTTGACTTGTCAATGAAACTGCCATGGACGCCCTAACAACAAGTGCACAGCATGCATTGGAACAACATCACAAAGTACCTCAACTTTGTATTTTTCGATCCGAAATGCAATTAACACCTATTTGTTTACCTTTACCTCATCACCATCATTCAACCATTGCAACTTGTACGGACTAGGGTGTCTCAATGTGGGATATCCTAATTTTTCCACCATGGTTGTGCTAGTAATGTTCGTACAACTACCACCATCAATAATCACACTCCATACCTTATCTTTGACATAGCACCTAGTGTGAAAGATGTTCTCTTGTTGCACTTCATCCACGTCCTTTGCTTGCACACTTAAAGCCCTCATCGCCACCAACAACTCTCCATGTACAGCAAGCTCTTCCTCATAGGTGTCCTCCAATGGTGGCATTTCATTGGTGTCAGAATCTGTCTTAGGTCACAATTTCACCATTGTCTTGCATCACCATAACTCGCTTGTTTGGATGTTGACTCGTTATGTGACCCTTGCCTTGACATCTAAAGCACTTAATATCACGATTTCGAATAATAGAAGTGCTAGTTTTACCTTGAGAATTGCGGCTGGTGTTCTTGGTCTTATGCTCAAATTGGTGCTTAAGAGTTGAAGACAATTGTGGCTTGTCCTCCTTTCTAAAAGAACTTGGTTTCTAAGGATTAGACCCTAGGTTATGGCTAGCACGTGTACCTCCCCTCCTCTTGAGCTATTGCTCTACAATGATAGCCATGTGCACCATGTCTTTTAGCTCCACATAATGTCGCATCTCCACCCAATCATGGATGTCTAGATTTAATCCTTGCAAGAATCTTGCCATGGTTGCCTCTCGATCTTCTTCTACATTGACTCTAATCATGGCTTTCTCCATCTCTTGATAATACTCCTGCACACTCCAATGTCCTTGCCTAAACCCTTGCAACTTTTTGTACAATTCCCAGTAATAATGGCTGGGCATAAATCGCTTCCTCATCACCGCCTTCATCTCTTCTCATGTTTCAATTGGATGCTCCCAGTTTCGATGCCTATTCAGCACCAACTAATTCCACCAAACAAGAGATAGTTGGAAAATTCAATGACTGCTAGTCTCACCTTTTTAAGCTCGAAATAATTGTGGCAATCGAAGACTAACTCCCCCTTCCTTTCCTACTCAAGATAGGCTTCCAGATCTGTGATACAAACTACACCAACCTATGACGAAACCCGTAAACAAGACAAGGCACCAAGACCATTTCTAAGACAAGTTCAAAAGGATGGAACCGCGACCCGTTACCTATGACGAGGTAAGAACCTTGGTATGGAGAGGATGCCACAATCAACTATGGAAAGGTTGATTGATAAGTCGAGGATGAACTCCACGAATAATTCTGATAAGTTAGAAAAGTTGTTCAAAGAACCAAAGAGAATTTGTTCTCACAATGTTGATGAATAATGATCTGTTTTACAATTAGGGTTGCAGCCTAATAAATAGCTAAAACTAATCCTAACCAGAATAAGAAACTAACAAACTACTAACCCTAATAATCACGAATTTGGGCTTTAACTAAATGAATGTTTAGCCCAAATAGCACAACAAATGTAAAAATAAGCTAAAATAACTGAAGATCATTGTGAAATATTAGTTTGCGGCCAACTACAACAAATTTGACACATATTATGTAATTCAACCCAAGAAAGAAAAACTTGGCATGCAAGCCAAAACCAAAAAAGGAAAGTAATAAATTTGAGCCAGAATACTTGTTGAGTTCACGCCCAAAGTTTATAACCATTACTTGCAGAGATTAGGCTTGGCTTTGACAAAGTCTTCTAGAACTTGGATTACGCTGATGTAATTCTGAGGCTCACATGGAATTCCCTCAATGGGCCTCCACAAATTTGCTTGAGTCCATATTTCTCGAATCAGCCCATTAAGCGCCTCCTTAAACTTCTTAGTTCAAGCCCTCATAACTAGTTCAACGAGAACTTGAATTGAATCCTTTAAAGTCAAACCTAGATTTACATCAATCTGGTTTTCCTTGGAATGGCGGAATCTTCATCTTGATGCTGCCCAAACTATTGTCCTCCTGATTCTTAACTTCTCTATTCTCATTCCCATGCCTAAACCTACCCCAGTTCAATGGTGGCTCATTCAACTCTTCCAACTCCTCTTCTTCTTCTATGTCGCCCCAGTGTTCTCTTTGTTGTGTCTACCTAGGTCAATGTTTTTAAACATGGACCGAAGGTCAAACTATTTTGACCTCTGGTTCACAGTTTGAATGGTTTAACTGGTAAAACCACCGGGTTGATCAATATAGTATAAATATATTATTATACAAAGTATTTCACAAGGTGTTCATTGGGTGCAATGATGGGTGGCTAGGTAGTTATAAGAAAGATCACAAGTTCGAGTCCCCATGAGAACAAACTTTAATATAATTGTGGTTTTAAAAATAGAATAAATATATTATAAAACAAAAAATTACAAATAGAAGCTTGTGTCTCAAGTGGAAGAGACCTTGTTTCATAACATAGAGAATTGGTATTCGAATCCCATGGTTGTCATTCATAATTTAGTTAAAAGCTTTGAGATTTCTATTACATAAATATAATTCTAAGCATCCATTTACATAGGGATTGCATTGTCCTAGTGGCAAGGAATTGGAATAAAGGTTTCAAGGTTACAACTTCAAGCTTCAAGGGAGACAAATTTCTCAAGCTTTTATTCTCAAGCATTGAATCATTCGGTCGCATAGTTTTTCGGTTTGAGCGGTTCCAACGATTCTTACTGGTTTCAAATGGTTTAAAGGATGCACCTGAACCATTTATACTACTAGATATCGGTTCAATCGGTTCGATCAACTAATCTAATTTGATTTTCAAAACCATGGCCTAAGTGGTGGTCGAGCAAGAGAATTTTGTTGCTGCTTCCTATTCTCCAATTGCAACATTTCCAATTGCTCTTGCATGGGTTCAATTAACCTATTCACCATCCATCATACCTCTCCCACTATCGCCTGCACTTATAGGTTTGGAAGGGTTTGTTGTGGAAGTTCTTCACTCGAGTGTTCTTTTTGGTTGCGTGACATGTTTGTAATCTGCAAAATGGGGTAAGAAACAATATGGAAAAGACCTCACCACACTCCCTCATGTGTTTTGCTCAAAAAAATATGTATAACTCAATTTCGCTCATGTTGCATTGAATTGGCTTTTACCCTTTAATATGCTCACCACTCTTGCCTTTTTCCACTCCTGAATTCTCTTTCAGTTCTTTTCAAACTAAACAAACAATATTCAAAATTCCCAATAGCACTTCACCAGAAACTTACCAACCAAAATTCAAGTTTTGAAATAAGGACTGCAATGAACACTTACCAACTAGATTTTGGAATTGACAAAAAACACGAAAATTTTGGACAAAAAAATTTTGCACTTTGGGGTAAAATCATATTAGGACTCCTGGATATTAGAATAATGGAAGGAAATAATAAAAAAGTAAGAAAGACAAATCAGTTTGATTATTCCTAATAGGAATTGGATTGACGAATCCTTAAGACAGTAGGATTCCTAACTCAGGAAGAAGAAACAAACAAAACTGTTATATCCTAATTTGACCAGAATTCAAACAAATCTCAAACTTCTTATTTGACCAAAAATTTAAAGACAATCTCTACTCCTTATTGTAGTAGGATTCATTTCTCTTTAAGGATTTGGCCACTGATTTCAACTCTATATAAGAAGTTCAACCACAAATTTCTTGTCTCTCTAACTCACTTTTTTTTTTTTTTTTGCATCTTCTTCTTTTCTTTTCTTTTCTTTTCTTTTTTTAACTTCTCTTTCTTTTCTTTTTTTTTTTTAACTTTCGCGCTTTTTTTATTTTTAGAACCAATAACACAGATTCAAGAAATCAAGACAAGCAGAATTCTAGCAACAAAGGAAAGAATGAAACTACAAAGGAAAGAACGAAACTAACTTTTTTTTTAACGGAAGAAACTGAAAGATTAAAGATACACAAACCTGATTTAGAACCTTTGCTTTGATACCCAAACTGATATGAACTGCGTCAAACTGTGACGAAACCCATAAATAAGCCAAGGCACCAAGATCGTTTCTAAGACAAGTTTGAGAGGATGGAACCACGACCTGTTACCTATGATGAGGTAAGAACCTTGGTATGGAGAAAATGCCACAATCAACTATGGAACGGTTGATTGATAAGTCGAGGATGAACGCCACAGATAATTCCGATAAGTGCAAAAAATTGTTCAAAGAACAAGAGAGAATTTGTTCTCCCAATGATGATGAGTAATTGTCCGTTCTACAATTAGGGTCACAGCCCTATAAATAGTTAAAACTAATCCTAACCAGAATAGGAAACTAACAAAATGGGCCCTAACCTTAATAACCACGAATTTGGGCTTCAACTAAATGAATGTTTAGCCCAAATAACACCAAAAAAAAAAAACATAAAAATAACCTAAAATAACCTAAAATATTGTTCAAAGAAATATCAGTTTGCGGCCAATTGCAATAGATTTGATGCAAACTGTGTAATTCAACCCAAGAAAGAAAAAAAAAACTTAGCATGCAAATCAAAATCCAAAAAGGAAAGTAATGAATTTGAGCCATAATGCTTGCTAAATTCACACCCAAAGTTCATGACCATTACTTGTAAAGATTAGGTTTGGCTTTGACAGAGTTTTCTAGAACTTGGATTAGGCTGATGTAATTCTGAGGCTCACATGGACTTATCTCAATAGGCCTCCACGAATTTGCTTGAGTCCATATTTCTCGAATCAACTCGTTAAGTGCTTCCTTGAACTTCTTAGCTTGAGCCCTCGTAATTAGTCCAATGGGAGCCTGAATTGAATCCTTTAAAGTTGAACTTGGATTTACATCAGGGAAGAATTTGCATATTTTGCCTTTTTCTAAGGATAAAGGAAGTTTATGGAAGAGAGTTGCCAGGAATTTGCACCTTTTGCCTTTTTCTAAGGATAAAGGAAGTTTATGGGAGAGAGTTGTTGTGGAGAAATATATGAGAAAGAGTGGTGTTAGGATGTAAGACAGATTAAGTTAGGAGGGTGTCTGGTCTCAAGAAAAACATTTTTGTCATTGAGAGAATTTGATATATTTAGAGAGGGATTCAAACGAAAGTTAAGAAGTAAGGAAAAATAAAATTTGGTCTAATGGTATTTGGTCTTGGAACATTGCTTGGAGTTGGAGAAGCCCTCTTTTTGGTAATGAATTGAAAAAAAGCAAGTGTAAGGAGTTCTTGCAAACTTGTTGTTTAGTGGAAGCAAAAAATGATCATAAAATTTGGACATATGACTTGATAGCTGGATATTCTTCAAAAAAGGCATACAACATTGTAGACAATCAAACCAGCATCCTTGAAAAGAGGATTTATAGAATGCTTTGGAGTAAGCTTTTACCACCTAAAGTGAGTTGCTTCAGTTGGAGTCTGTTGCTTTAAGAACTTTCGTGCAAAGTCTTTCTCCAGTTAAGAAGAGTAGAATTAATAATGAAGAAGCTCTATGCCTGTTTTGTGAAAAGGTGGAGGAAACAATTAACCATGTGTCTTCAGTCATTGTGAAAACATTCAAAACCTATGGAAGAGATGTTACTCCTAGTGAAGTATGTTGGAACTCAATAGTCTCAATTCAAGCTCTATGTGAAACACATTGTAAGTGTATTACCAATATAACTTCTGGTGATGTATGGGCGTTCATGTTTTTTGTGATAACTTGGTCAATTTGTTTCTAGAAACTCCATCCTTCATTATGATGCTAGTTTGGATACGAGGGTTACATTTTTGATATGATTGTGAGACAATCTTTTGCTTGGTTACATGGGAAGTTGAAGAGACCATTCTTATGTTTTCCCATCAGTTGCTGCTTATCTCTTGCTCTGTGTTTTAAAAATATTTAATTCAAAGAGACTAGTTATTGAAACAAATGTAATATTAAAGTTTTATTATGTAGTCTAAAATTAAAATATAATGCTCATTATGTAAAAGGATGGAAGTACCCCTTGTGTTTTAATTAATAAAAAAGTTCTTTTAACAAATAAAAAAAATGAATTAGTAAGAACAGGAGAGATTACTGGCGGAGTAATTTGTTTTACGTAAATCATAATGGTAGGAATCACTTAAAAGATTTCTTAAACTAGTTTTAAATATACAGATTGTGGCATGTGATAAGATGGAAGACAGGCTGGGCTAAGGCTGGTTTTGAAACTACCTCTTCAAATCTTGTTGTGTTACGTGGAGAACTAGATAGATAATATGTGTTATTTTCCCCATATCACTTTAGTATTTGCAAAAGCATAAACACATGGAGATGTACCCAAAAGGAAGAAATTGAATTTAGTGGATACCAATTAGGTTGAAATATAGATGGTGTATCTCATTTATATCCAATAAGGCATGAAATGAGTTCCCCAACCCTTCATGTGCATTTCCACATTAGTTGTAGTTTATTCATTGCAGTGAGAAGAATGGATCAATTAAGAACTACTCCAATTTCAAAACCTCTATTTCTCTCTTTGTATGGACAGAAAGCCAATAATGTTGAAGGTGGCAATTAAGTCTAAACCCATTACTAGAACCACTCAAGAACCTAACTTTTTAGAGGGTCAAGGCAGTAAGGGACCCTTCTTCTCCATTACTCTTTTTCACTCTTTCTTTTTTGCCTTTACCAATCTCTAATAATAGTTATAGATAAGCCCTCATTCTAGGTGCCATCTTGAAAAGGTGAAGTAACATGAAGATTTCATTTGGAAGGCAAATTTCTTCTTCAAAAGTCTCTTTCTAATGCCAATCGAGTATTTCATAAATCAATCAAAAGCCTTTAATAATTGAGGTTGTTTGGTCTACCACACCCTTTCTTCTTCTTCTTCTTCTTCTTCTTCTTCTTCTTCTTCTTCTTCTTCTTCTGCTTTCTATTCACTTTGTTAAGCAAAGAGAACTACCAACACACATGGGGCTTTGGTGTTGTGTATACAAGTCCTCTATTATTATTCTTCATAGTTCATAGTCCAGCTGGTTAGATATTGTGTTTCAAGGGTTTGTTAGGTTGTTTTGATTAGTGATTGATATATAGTCTTTACCCAGGTTGGCTGGTTGGATTGTCAAGTCCAAACAAAAGCTTTTCATCTACATAGATTTATTTAATTAGTTCACGAACTCTTTTCAAAGACAATGCTCACCGCCAGCATTGAGAATGAAATTTTCCTTAATGCAATGACAAACAACATTGCTTCATTTTTGTTATCCTTGTTAGTCTGACTTGATAAGTGTTATATATCATGATTAATTAAGAATCTCATAGAGTCTCACCCAGTGTTATATATCGTGGTTTTATTGTATGTATAACTAACTATTTCTATCGGATTTGCAAAAGAAAATAAAATAGGTTAAATGCTAAATTTGGTCCCTTAACTTTAGTGAGTTGCACATTTTGGTCCCTCAACAATTTTTTGCACTTTTTTGATCCCTCAACTATATGAAATGCACTCCGTTAGTCCTTCTGTTAATTTGGACCGTTAACTCTGCTTATATGGCATTTTTTATATTTTTTTTGATGACGTGGAGAGCAAAATTTAAAAAAGTGATGCTATGCACAAAAACTTTTGCCATGTCATGCTACCGTGGCTAAAAAGTGCCAAATCCATCCAAATGGGTCCCACATCACCACCAAGAATTGCTTCTTTGCCCATTGATTACTGCTTTTGTTCTTTTCATGGACGATGTTCTTTTTATTTTCAAGACTGAAATTTTTAGACAACACTTAAAAAATATGAAGAAAAAAATCCCAAAAATCACTAACAACAACCTGTAATTTGTATAATCTCTTAATAAACAAACATATAACAAAAAAAAAAAAAAGTAAAGTTGGGTTCGATGGAACCCAGCTTGGGTTCCACCGAACCCAACAGATCTGGGTTCGATGTAACCCAGCAAATAGTCCTAAACATGGCAGATCTACCCATCGAACCCAGCCACTGGGTTAAAATTATACCTTTTGATCGAACCCAGCTCAATTCACTGGAATCCAGTTGCCCAAA
>BPVZ01000034.1:2437839-2452427 GCA_020521535.1 Rubroshorea leprosula
TTTTTTTTTTTTTTTGTTTAAGGAAATTTCCTATGTCTACTTTATGCCTCATCTGGAATGTAGTTTATACTTTCAGATCGTGAATAATATTCCATAATGATTGCCTATAAAAGTATGGGCAATCATTCTACTCACATAAAAGAGATGCCTCTTCTGCATTTGTCTCTTGGGAAAACAATGTCTTGATGAAGTTAATGATTTTGAATGATCATGTTTGCATTTCCTATATTATTCTACGTCCTAAGCTTCAATTCACTCTTTGATGCACAGAGAAGCTGAATTTGAAAAGTGTAGATGAGTATAAATACTTGAAGCAGAGTAATTGCTATTCAATTTCTGGAGTTGATGATGCTGAACAATTTCGCATCGTTAAGGTGCTTGTTCTCTCATCATGAGAATAATAATTTGTTGGACTTTTGTGTTGCTAACCGTATTTTGAAATCAAGGTCATTGGGTGTGTTATTTGCCGTCTCTAATTTCAGGAAGCTCTAGATATTGTTCATGTTAGCAAGGAGGATCAGGAGAGTGTATTTGCTATGCTTGCTGCAGTACTGTGGTTGGGAGATGTATCATTCACTATGATTGATAATGAAAATCATGTTGAAGTGGTTGAAGATGAAAGTAAGATTCTCCACAAACTATAGAAAATATTTTAGCTCATTCAGATATTTCAATTTGAGGTTGACATTTTCACATTTGAACAATTGTTAAAAAGTTTCACCTGTACACCAATGACTCTCTCCTTTGCATGCATAAGTCCATGACACTGTTTAAATTGATTTTAGAAGTTGTAAACTCTCCTAATAATCCCCCCTCCTCTATTTCCTGCTGCTCCATTGGTGTTGCTGATCAGTGCTCCTTTTGGAGCATAGATTTGGTCTTCCATGGAATCACTGAGCAGCATTTTTGGAAGGACCAGAACTGGTGGTTGAGGGGCATAAGTGGTAAAGAGGGCTGGGGAGATGAAATATGTAGACAGAAAATGGGAGTGAAGAGGACAATTGACAAAAGGCATTTTGTAGTTTTTAAGTTAATATTGGCACCATCATGTAGCTCTCATATGAATCAATATGCACTTTGAGTTAAAATAAATTCTACCCTTAGTTTATTTTTTCTATTTCCCTCTAGGCCAGAGAGATCAGAAGAAAACCTCCCCTGTAGCTCTTCCCACCCCTCCAAAGAAACAAAAGAAAGATTTTGGTGAAAGAAAAGCATATGAACAAATGTGACTAAGTCTAGAGTGTTTTGGCAAAAGTAGCACGAATATTGTCTGTGGATTTAAACGTCCATAAGCCATGAATGAGATTTGAATTTTGTCATTTTGATGGATTTGTAAAGCATGAGACTTGACTACTGTAAATGGCCTGGGTATGGATATGGCTCAAGACAGTTCAAGATGGTCAAAACTCTTTGGATAAGTAAAGAATTTAAGACCTACACGTGTTTTTTTTTTATCAGCCAGACCTACACATGTTGTATCTTTATCTTGGTTTGTAGTTGTACAATAAATGTGTGGAAATTGGCAATTTCAAATAGATAGGTGCCATTGATTTGCAGGCATCTGACTTAGCAAATTCTTCCATTATTCTTTATTGTAGAATATAGAGCCAGCTGCCACATTAGGCTTTTCTGCCATCAATTCATGAAATTCTTGTTGCATGATAGAAGGAAATTTTTGTGATTTTGTAGCCGATAAGAAGCATTTTGTGTGTTCGTGTCATATTATCCTGTCTACATGGCTCTTATAATTTGTGAAATAGGCAGCCATATTTTGTTCGTAATCATTTTGTTAAAGCCAACACTGTTTGCTTCCTGAAATTTGTTTATTGATCTAAGATATCTCAGTTTGCTGCATGATTCTTTTCCTCAGTTATTTTGTGTTGATTGTTGTAAAGCTATGGTGGCTTCTGAAGCTTCTATTGTAACTTTCAGGTCTAGTCACTGTTGCTAAGTTGATTGGATGTAGCACTGGAGAGCTTAATCTTGCTCTGTCAAGGCGCAAAATGAGAGTTGGTAATGATAATATTGTGCAAAAGCTAACACATTCTCAGGTAAAAAATTCATTTGAATAACATTGCATTCTCATCCTATTTTTCTTCAAATGACATTCATGTGAAAGAGGCTGCTGGAGTAGCACTTGTCTGCTAAATGCTAGGCTTTGATTCAAAATTCCTAAAACTGCTACTGCACTGTATCCATTTCTATGAACTCTCATTCCTTCAAAGTCGACAAACAGTAGTTTTGAGTTCTATGCGTGGTGAGGGTGGCTCATATGGTATTAAATACTTATTATTATTTTTTTTTATGAAAATAAGCATGTCGCAATCTTAAAAATTTCCTCAATTTGTTTAGTCAGGCACAGTGTTTCCATTTGTGAACATAGATATCAGGCTTTAGCTCATTATTTCTTGATGCCAATTGCCTCATCTTCTATTGTATTTTGATTATGGAATATTGAATAAGATGAATTATTTTTCAGTTATCCTTGTAAAGTTGGAAACCATTTTTCAATAAATAAAATTTAAGACTCTTTGGAAATAAAAAAAAATTCTCTTCCATCTTTCAGGCCATTGAGACAAGAGATGCTTTGGCAAAATCAATTTATGCTTGTTTGTTTGAGTGGCTGGTTGAACAAATTAACAAATCGTTAGCAGTTGGCAAGCGGCGAACGGGCAGATCCATCAGCATTCTTGATATTTATGGCTTTGAATCATTTCATGTGTGTCTTTGGTTATGCTTTGACTCTTTCTTGAACCTTCTTTTTCTATTGTATACCAGCCTTTGGTTATTATTATTCATGCAGCATGATTTGTTTTGCAGAGAAATAGTTTTGAGCAGTTCTGCATAAATTATGCGAATGAGAGATTGCAGCAGCACTTTAATCGTCATTTATTCAAGTTGGAGCAGGAGGTAACATACATTTATTCTTGTCATTAGAAGAAGACTTTAAATTTGTAGGTTGTTAGGTTTTCAGAATCATATGGGTCTATTTGATTTGACTTTTTCTGGTTTTGGGATGTTTTCTGTTTGATGAATAACAAGTAAACCAACTTTTAAAGTCATATGATTATAGGAGCATAGACATCAATCTTAAAGGTTAGAATTTATGTACCACTTGGTGCTTACTATAAGACCTTCGAACTGTGATATGGAAAACAATAAATTAAAAGACAAACTGAAACTAAAAATCAACAAGCTTTTTGGTTGATTCTTGAAATTTGAAAACATGTTTAGTTGCATGTTTCTGTTTTAGTTTATTTTTCAGTTTTAGGTTACAGAGAAAATGTTACCATGATATATATATATATATATATAGATAAAAGTTAGTGCGTGTCAGTTCAACTTTCGAAAAGAATTGGGTTCCCAACCTACATTTGGAAACCAAAATCTCAATTAAAAATTCAAAAATCCACCATATTAAATGTTGATACATGGATTTGGAAACTGATTATATATTCTAATATAATCAGCTTCCAAATCTACATATTAACATTTAATATGATGGATTTTTAAATTTTGAATTGAATTTTAATTAAATAAAATGACGTAGTTTAAGGTTGGAACTCTAATTTATTTTGGGAGTCAGGACTGATATGCACTTAACTTTTCTCATATATATATATATATATAGGTTATTCTATTTATATAGATCATTCACATTAATTTTCAAGTTGATCTAACATTTATAATCCTTTGATTAAAGAAACTCTAGTTATTGGTTTTAAGTAGTTCCTCCAAAAAAAATTTTGGGAGGAAATTTATTTATATAAGTAAATATTTTGCTTGTAATGGTTATATTATTCTTATATATTTGTTTTATCATTCGATATATTTAGTTATTTATATATTCAATATGTGTTGCTTTGTTTATTAGGAATGTTGTGAAAACTTATTCCTTCAAGAGGAGCTTTTTCTTCTCAAAAATATCTTAGAAAAAAGTTGCATTTCGTTCAAGAGAAGAAAAGATAAAATTTATTTAATCTTTTTGTTTTGCATGAACTTTCAGTTGACTTATAGTGCTCTCAACTTTTTGTTGATGAAAGAGCCTTGCGATATTTATCTGCATTCCTTTTCATTAGTTGAATTCTTTCTACTTTGGTTGTATAATCTATGCTAAAGTAGTTTGGTGGTGTAACAAGAGATTTGCTCATGTCAAATTTTTATTCTCATTCCTTCCTTTTAGGAATACATCCAAGATGGCATTGATTGGGCAAAAGTTGATTTTGATGACAACCAAGATTGTCTTAATCTTTTTGAAAAGGTAAGGAGTAAACTTTTCACTCTTTTGGGGCATGCTATAAAAAAAAGTTAGGCAAGTCGTGGAAGAATCTCTGTTGGGAATGTTATTGAGGTTTTCCTGTCTTGTGTTTTCAATTTGTGGTCATCATGCTCTTAATATTTATGGAAGGGTTTTTTCTTAGGGGAGGGGTTAAGAGCACAATAAATGCACACTTTTATCATTAAATGCAATCCGTCCAGACACTGGAATTGCTTAAATGTTCTTAATAAAACTCTTCCCTATATTCATTCATTAATGGTAACTGAAAAACATGAAACTCTTAAGTTATAGGGAAAAAAAATAAAGGTTGACTTAAATTAATGCCAATTTTTGTGTTTTACCATATGACGTAATGGCTAAGAGGTGCATTTGTTACACACTTAACTTGTGCTCTAAGTTAGAAAAACCCTTTATGAAATAACAAAAGGGGAAAGTTTCTGAATTTTTTACGTGCAGATGTTTGAATGTGTTTTTTGAGATGTCAATTTAAGTGATGGCCAAAAAAATTTTCAAATTAAGTTAAAAAAATTGTTTGGGATTAACTTATTTGTAACATCCTTCCCCTGATAAACCTCATGGCTTATCAGGTAAAGGAATGACTTGCTCAAAATATCTATTCAAGTGCACTCTTTTAGCAAGTAGTTCCGAAGTGTGAGTCATTTTAAGGTTAAAGTTATAACAAATAGAGAAAAGCTAGTGCAGAAAAGAAAGCTTGATGTATTAATAGGTATAGAATTTATGTAGTTTCCTGAAAGAAATTTAGAGTGCAGGATAAAAGAAACAAGGAATTTGAGAGAGTTCTTTGGTCGGTGCATAAGGAAGAAAGAACTATTTACAAGAACAGAAGACTTAGTTTTTGTTTACATACTTATCCCAAGCTCAAAAGCTTAGTACAAAATGAATTTGAGAATCATAAAGCCAAAGTAGAGTTTTGGGTAGATTCAAATTTGCCTTATTGACTACTTAGAAGCATAGCTCATTGTTTGCATGGGACATCCACCGAAAAGAATTTAGGATCAGCACATCCACCAAAAAGACTCTAGGATCAGCTACTACACTTCACTGGTACTATCTGAAATGGTGGAAAAAACACCATGACCTCACTGACAAGTAAATATAATCCCTAACTTTATGCTGAAAATTCCAAACACTAGTTCCCAACTTGTTCTGATCATACGGAATTAAGATATAGCTCTAGCAGAACACTCATACAGACATAGCACATTAAACAAGAATAACACAGGCTATGGAGTCCACTGAATGTGCATGCACTCACATTTAGGTGCCAAGTTAGTTGGAGCACTTACCAACTGTGCAGAGGTCCACTAGTTCGCTGTTTTAACTCCTAAGCCTATGCTGGGGTTCAAACTCTCCATGGTTTCTAAGGCAATTATAAACAGAAGAATATACAGTATAGAATCATGCATAAAATGTTCCATATTTACTTAACATAGTCTGTAGAATCAATAGAATACAGGCATAGCATATGCTCAGATCATTTGCACTGAAATTAATCTAAAAAGTGTTGTATACACATAACATGTTAATCTCAAACTTGGACTAATTAAAAGTATAATTGTGGCATCACAATTCATTCCAGACCTTAGTTATCTAACTCAAACCACAATTTCACTGCCTGTACAAATATTCTTTAGAAATGAGACTCCCTGGCTTAGGTTAATTCTGGTTCATTGTATTTCTTTGCTACCAGTACCTAAGTTATATAGCCATGATTTACAAATCTTTAATTTCTTTTGTATGTCTTTGTAGCTTATTTATATACTTCTTACTATGTTTGTCATTCTAGACTTCAAATTAAGAATTATACTTGCCATAAACTTGTTCTAAATTCTGGACTTGGCAGAGCTCCTCAAATCTCCAAGTCTGCTTGTCTGCATATCTGCAGCTTCTTTCTCCTTCCTTTTTGGCCCAGCTACCCGGATAACATAGAAAATGGCTAAGTTAGTTTCAAGACACTGATATACTTCCTGAGACAAGGTTAAGTGGGTTTTAAATGCTTCCCACTTAGCCAAACTTCATCTTAGACACCTGTTATTGGCATTAACAGATTAATAGACACCGGGACTCCACTAATCAATTCCTAAAAATGACATGCAACCAAAACTAATAATTCTTATGGATTAGTCCCTAATTTTATACAATTAAAGACCCTATCTTTTGACTTAATGCAAATGAGGATAGGGATAGGAATATTACAATAGTGATCTTGACCAGTTAATAGCGGGTAGTAATGATATTTTGTTTGTGGAGTCTGAGTTGCATATACTACACATCTGACATGGTATCATATTCTTGATATCTATGGAAGGCTTTGGCAGCTGAAAGTTTGACAGAAAATTATTGTTTTTTTCTCATCAGTCATAACGTCACAAAGAAGTTAGGCAGGCAGATAATGGTAATTATGGTAGCATGAGCCAGTTGAATTAAACGAAAATCCTTTATTTGCTTGGAAATGAAAGGCCTTCCTTCCAGTGGAAGAAAATTGGCATGCTAACAACAACTATATTTTAATGGATCCACAATGGTCATTTGTTCTCTTGGATACTTTTATTAGTTTCATTTTAGAGTAAAAGGCTATTTTGTTCGAATCAACATAAATGAGGACTCATGGTTGATTTTCATCAAATTTGCTTTGGCTGGATTTTAATAATCCTAGTGAATTGAGATCATTATAAAAGAGATCCTTTATCACTTGTGAGGTGACTTTACGTGTGAACTACCTTCAGTGATCAATTGTTCAAGGTTGTTTTCTGACCTTCACTGCAGAAGCTAATGAAGATAATTGTTTTTGCAAAATTGAAGGTGTTGAAGATTGCTTGTTTTCTAGTTACTCAGCCTTTTAATGCTTTAGCTTACAGCAGTTGGATATTCATAATAATTTATATGTTTAATTTCTTCCGGTTATATTCATGTCAAAGCTTAACAATCTGTTATATGAACCCTTTATATATATATATTTTGTGATCAAATTGTGCTCAGAATACATGTCTTAGATGTCTGGACATTTGGTTCCGAAGAGAGTGTTTGCACACCTGGTTTGGAATTATGAGATACTAAAATCTTTATATAGCCTAAGGTTTATAAGTGTATATACATTTCTTCTTATTTTATTGACATCTTTGCAAAGAATTCTACATATATAGGTATAGTTTGGCAGGGAGAAGGGGGATGTTTTTGAAAATAAGTGAAATCAGGATACAATTAAAGAAATTTATAAAGATTACAGAGCTAATTGCAACATCTAGGAGATATATATACCTGGTCTAACCAATCTTAAAAGGTTATTAACTATCCATACAATTTACCCCATTGTTCTATAATATTAACTAAATTTCAGATTTTTGTTCCTTTCTTCTTTAGAACATAAACATATAGAATTCGCTTCTTTCAATCTCATATTATAAGTTCTATGCAGAAACCACTGGGTTTATTGTCTTTGTTAGATGAGGAGTCCACTTTCCCCAATGGCACCGATTTGACATTTGCCAACAAGCTTAAGCAGCATTTAAATTCTAAACCTTGTTTCAAAGGAGATAGAGGGAAAGCCTTCTCAGTCTCTCATTTTGCAGGAGAGGTATTTACCTTTTCCATTCATGAGGTAGTTTAATTATAGAATTCCTTGTTTAATCTTGAACATGATTATTCAATGCACACACTTTCGTGGGAGGTGTGGCCCTTTTTTTGTTGACAAATACATTGCTTTATCATCTGGAGCTGAATTTTATTGAACATCCTTTTTTATGATATTATGAGATTTTGTGTGTATTTCCAAGTATGAAAAGAATTATTTGATTATATATATATGTATATAGAGGAGGAGGGATCCACTTACACACAAGTCTTACACACCACATTTATATAAAATCTTGACCATTCATCTCTTCACTTTCAATGGTTGAGATTTATCATGACCTTTTGATGAAAAAGATAGTTATCTTTAATAAATGTGAATAAATCTCAACCTTTGAAAGTGGAGAAATGAATAGTTGAGATTTTGTGTAAGTGTGGTGTGTAAGACTAGTGTGTGAGGCTAGGTGTAAGTGGATCCTTACTCGTATATATATATATATATATATATGTATGTATGTATGAATGAGTTACTATACATTAAGACACAACTCTTACACATATCACTTACACAAATTTTGACCATTAATCTTACCATTGTGAATGGTTGAGATTTATTCACTTTTTATCATATTTTTTAAATATAGTTATCTTTTTTGTGGAAAAAGTCATAATAAATCTTAATCATTCATAGTGGAGACATGAATGGTCTAGATTTTGTGTATGTGATGTGTAAGAACTGTGTGTAAATGGATGTTAACTCTATACGTATTTATTATACACATACATTTGTCTATGCTACTACTTGACATAACGTCTGCTTGGTCCTACGCTCAGGTTACATATGACACGACTGGATTTTTAGAAAAAAACAGAGACTTGCTACATTTGGATTCCATTCAGCTTCTTTCTTCATGCTTATGCCACCTTCCTCAAATATTTGCGGCAAATATGCTTGTTCAATCTGAAAAACCAGTAGTTGGCCCTTTACATAAAGCCGGTGGAGCAGATTCCCAAAAGCTAAGTGTTGCCACAAAGTTTAAGGTGCATAATTTTCCAAATTTTGGAGCCCATAATTGAGCCTGAATAAGTATATGCTAATTTTTGGATGAAGGAAGTACAAAATTGGTTTCTATGTATGTCATAATCCTTACTAGTTCTCAATAAATTGAGGATCTACACTGCCTCAATAAATAAGCACCTTTAGGAAATGATAAGTTGCATACTTCATAATAGGATTCTTTTGAAGAATTAAATCTAATCCATCCTCCTGTTTTGTTTTTTTGTTTAGAGTCAACTCTTCCAATTAATGCAACGCTTAGAAAACACCACTCCACATTTCATACGTTGTATAAAGCCCAACAATCTTCAATCTCCTCGGTTATACGAGCAAGAACTTGTATTGCAGCAGCTGAGATGTTGTGGAGTTCTAGAGGTTGTTCGAATATCACGGTCGGGCTTTCCTACAAGAATGTCTCATCAGAAGTTTGCCAAAAGGTAAAGGATGAGCTTAGGCCATGTCAATTTTGATGGTTTATATTTCATTTGTATCTGACTCTTTCTCATGGTTGGGTGGTGGTGGTGTCTTGAATCTTGCCTCAGGTATGGTTTTCTTCTGTTGGATAATGTTGCATCACAGGATCCACTTAGTGTTTCAGTTGCAATTCTTCATCAGTTCAACATTTTGCCAGAGATGTATCAAGTTGGTTATACAAAATTGTTTTTCCGTACTGGACAGGTATGGCAAACAATTTTGATCTGAGTAAATTTGTTGGGTGGCTGGTTAGTGTTTTTCTTTTTTCCTTTTCCTTTTTTGGTTGGGTTGGGGATAGGTGGATTTGTATTCAGCCATTGCTCAAAATTTGGAAGATAGAGGGTAGTTGAAGCAGCTGAGCCCTGCTTTCTGACAGGCTGAAAACATAATCAGCTGAGCCAGGTGAATGCATTTGTGCTACGCATGGACATGCGACACAGACACTGCATGATACAAACACTTTAGACATGCATTTTTCTTAAAAGCTTAGGAAGCATGTTAAGGAAATGTAAATTAAAAAATATATATTTGAAATATATAAATAGAACTCCCATCAAATTTCAAATCTAACGTTTAAATACATCGGGAATCACTAATGTAGCACTTAATTGCTGTTAAAAGAAAACTAATTTAGCACTTAATATGTCAAAACACTAATTTTCATTAAGCAAAAAATTGTATGTGCAATAATAAAATCAATCGATATGTAAATAAAAATTAAAATATGTGAGGAGGTGATGTTATAGATTTAGGAAAAGATTAAGGGTTAGTTGATTTTATTGACTTATTTTAATGTAATAGATTGTTTTTATTTTGTTTGGGGACCTTTGGGTTTTAATTATTTTATATAGACCTTAATTTAAATTTGTAAAAACTTAGAAATTAACAACTCTTTAATTTAATTGACTTATGTGTCCCACATGTCCAGTAACATGTCACAATGGTGTCCAATAATGTGGCCAGACAAAAACTAAAAGATCAGACACTTTAAAAGTGCGTGTCTAACGTGTGTCAGACATGGACACTCTGGCCAACAAATAGTGCCCATGCTTCATAGCATCCATTAACAGAAAAGCAATGTTGCAAAACGTGCAAGGTGATGGTGGGTGTTTGGCCACCGCCTAACACCTAATGCCTAGGTGGTTGGTTCTAAGCGATCTAAGCGTTTTTCCTTTCTTGATAAAAAAATTCAAAATTAATAAGAAAATCTAAAAATTAAGAGATTCCTAGCTTCACCGCTTAGGGCCCAGGCGAAGCAACAGAGCACTGCCTAGTGCTTAAGTGGTGCCTAGGCATGTTTTTTGCAACACTACAGACAAGTGATCAAGGATTAACTCACCTCTTAGATTTTGAAAAATCTTTTCCTTTTTAATAGATTACAGTTGTTATTGGCTGTAGCCATTGAATATGACTCTGCTCCCAAACTTCATGAATTAATGTAACAATAAAAAACTATGCAGATTGGGGTTCTTGAGGATACAAGGAACCGAACCCTCCATGGTATTTTATGTGTCCAAAGCTGCTTTAGAGGTCACCAGGCTCGCTGTTACCTTAAGGAGCTTAGAAGTGGAATTGCTACTCTCCAGTCATGTATTGCCTTTTCTGACTTTTCTTACAAAGTTTAATTGTCAGTTTTAAACCATAAGAATGAGAAAATGATCTTCTCATTTGTTAACACAGTTATTCGAGGAGAAAAAATGAGGAAGGAATATGCTGTGTTGCTAGAAAGACATAGAGCAGCTGTTATCATACAAAGACAGATTAAAGCAAGTATTGCATGCAAAACGTTCAAGAACATTAATGATGCATCAATTGTGATACAGTCAGGTAAGTCTTTTGGAGATTTTTGCTTCTTTGCATATTCTCAAAACTTGAATTAGAGAAGTACTAGGAATGGCTTGGATTTCTAAATTACATGATTAGGTTTTTCCAGGCTTGAGCTTTATCACAATTTTTCATTAATCCTCACCATTTTTCTATACTGAATTCTCAAGTATAACTGTTGAAAAATGCATGGTTGGAAATTATTTAGCTCATCTATGAAATTCAACTTATAAAAAATAAGAAAAAGAGGTGGGTGATTTACCCAGCTATTTAGTACGTACTCTTTGGATGGAGTTGGGACAGTTTTGGCAGCCAAAAGACCAAATTCCAGATGACAAATTTGCTTAAGGGTCTGCTTTGAGCTCAATGCTTGCTGAAAGTTGGTTGTACAATGTCCTTAGTTATCTCTACTATTTGTTGCAGTTATTCGTGGCTGGTTGGTCAGGAGATGCTCTGGGGATATAGGACTAATTAAATCTGGTGGCACTAAGGTACGCTAGATTGTTTATGACTTAATGTCATTTAACTATGTCCATCTTCTTTGACTGTTCCACTCTTTAATGTATAGTTCAATTGTCCAGATTTTCTTTGCAGTAACATCCATTCATTACCAATGCCTTGTTTCTATATTTTGGGAAATAATGATTCCAGATGACTTTCTTTTTCTGGTTACATCTTTCTATGAGGAGAGTATTGTGATGCTTGGAGAGATTACTTTAGTGTTAGAATTGAGCTTGATAGCATCTCAACTCTTCCCTGAGTATATATTAACTTGGTTCTGTTAGTCACCAATTGAAACAATTATGAATACTAACATGTTTTCCATGAAGGAAGGAATGTGTCTGCACTTTTAACGATCAAACTATTCTCAATTCCTACTTATAGGACTCAACTTCGTCAGTTTTAATTAGATTTGGTTTTCATTGATAATGCTTAGGAAATGGGGGTTCAATGATGCTCGGGAATACTTGAAAAATGTTGATAACACAAAATCTGTAACACCCAGAACCAGGAGCGTACAGATGCTGTACACCTGCAGAGTGTCTACATGCACAAGGCTCAAAACCTGCTAAACTAATAATTCACACTTTCTATGTCCAAAAAGACCCAAAATCAAGCTTAGTTTACTAAATGGTTTACATTCTGCAATTATTCACGTAACAATAATCATGCTTCCTGAACATAATATCACGTCTCAAATAATTAATTCTAATCTTCCAGCACTTAAAGGACAACTAAAGCTCAACAGAAATTCTAAAGCACAACTAATCTAGTCTATAAATTTAATACTAGAACATGAGTTTCTCAAAATAAAACATAGGCTTACTAAAACCCCTAAGCTGAATCTCTAAGCGTCACTCTCCCTGATTCCCAATGTTTTGAGCTTCTGCATCTGAAATGGAGAGAAAAATTTAACGAGTATAACTCAGTATGTAACATAGCACTTCCCTTTTCTACAATTTTCAAAATGATGGGGAGAACCCAGACCCAAGTTTAGTTCACATGAAAACAAGGCTTCCTCTCTACTTTCTTTTTTTGGCCATTTCTTAAAGGTTCTATGAGACCAAGCTGTGCAAATTCCACCTCAACTCCATTATTGTATGTTCAGGTCAATTTCTGTAGAGTCTGGTGTGTGTGAATTTTGTTTGATTGTATCTCTTTAGTTATTGTTTCTTGGTTTTTGCATGCAAGCTTAGACTCATCCAATATCTTTTCTTGTTAAAAACTAATTAATTAAAATTTCCTCTAGGCAAATGAATCAGGTGAGGTGCTGGTGAAATCATCATTTCTTGCAGAGTTACAACGCCGAGTTCTTAAAGCCGAAGCTGCTCTGAGGGAGAAAGAAGAGGAAAATGACATCCTCCACCAACGGCTCCAACAATATGAGAGCCGTTGGTCTGAATATGAGCTGAAAATGAAGTCCATGGAAGAAGTGTGGCAAAAGCAAATGAGGTCGCTCCAATCAAGTCTCTCAATTGCAAAGAAGAGCCTAGCTGTTGATGATTCTGAGAGAAATTCTGATGCTTCAGTTAACACCAGTGAGGACAGAGAGTATAATTGGGATACTGGGAGTAACCAGAAGGGTCCAGAAAGCAACGGTGTGAGACCAATGAGTGCGGGCTTGAGCGTTATAAGCCGGCTGGCTGAGGAATTCGAACAGAGGAGTCAAGTATTTGGTGATGATGCCAAGTTCTTGGTGGAAGTAAAATCAGGTCAGGTTGAAGCAAGCCTGAATCCAGATCGTGAGCTTAAAAGGTTGAAGCAGATGTTTGAAGCTTGGAAGAAGGATTACAGCACAAGATTAAGAGAAACAAAAGTGATCTTAAACAAGCTTGGAAATGAAGAAGGTGCACTCGACAGGGTGAAAAAGAAGTGGTGGGGAAGAAGGAACAGCTCAAGGTATATATAATTAGATTATATATATTCTTTGTAGTAGTGATATTGTTGCAATTTGGAACAGCTAGCTCCAATCTATCTATTACCAGGAATGTGTGTAGAGAAAAATTACGAGTTCTTGTTACGACCAGTTCCTCTATTGCTGTTTTCCTTTCCAGGGCTTGAGAATACAATACATAGCAAAAATTGAAAATTTGAATATATTATTAAAAGACACTGTATCTGCAAAATTTGAGTTAACTTTGGCTGTAGAAAAGGCTGCGTATTTGGTATGAATTATGAGGGCTATTGTCATTTATGTTATTATGAAATGCGGAGTTGTGTTGGCCCCAAAACAAACGAAGGATATGGAATTGTGGATACTTTGAAATGAGATGTACTCCGTTTTCTGCTACGTCTTCTTCATTTTTCCTGGAGTTATGTTCTGTGGTATATTTTGTCAACTATGTTTTATTTAGTTGTTTTACTAATTAAATGGTGGTATTTTTCTCAACTTTTTATTGGTGGAAAGGACAAATTGCCCCCAGAATTTTTCTAATGAAACAAATTAGCTTAAAAAAAATTCAACCAAATCGTCACTTTAAAATTTTATTTTAAAGAAACCAGTACGAATTTAACAATTAACATAAGCTTTCTATTAAACTTCAAGAGCAATACTTTAATGGGTTTAACAAAAGTTTATGTCAATAGTTAAATTGAGATTGATTTCTCTAATAATATATTTACTCTAATAATATATTTAAGTTGAGGTGAGTGGAGGGGATGATAGGAGAGATTTTTTTAATAATCAAATTGTAATATTTAATACTATTATACTTTTTTTTTTTTTTTTGGTAAAAGAGAGTAAGATAACATTAAACAAAAATAAAATAGTGCATCATCGAGTCCTGGGGACTTCAAACCCCATAATATCTAAAACACAAAATGGTTTAACATGTCGGGGACATTGAGAAAGAATAACAAAAT
>BPVZ01000034.1:2529248-2544020 GCA_020521535.1 Rubroshorea leprosula
AAAAAAATATAATTTTTCATAAAATAATATTATATGATGCTAAAATGAATGTTTTTCATTTGTTTCCATTTTATATGCTGTTATTCTGAGTAAACTTTTACAGTTGAGAGTTAAAACTTAGTTTGACAATATTGTCTATAGTATTTTTCACATAACCTTTTGTAATTTATATATTTGATAAATTATTTACCTCTATTATTTCGAAAAGGTAAACAAAAGTCATTTTATTTAAAATTAATAAAATTCTTAAATAATTAAATAAAAATTTCAAATTTTTATATTATATATTAAATTATTAATTAATTTAATTTTAAATAATAATATATCTAATTAAATAATTTTATAATAAATAATTATTTTGAAATATAATTATTAAATATTAAAATAATTTTATGATAATATAACTCAATACTTCTAACACCTAGGACGGCAACTGACCCCCTCAACTTTTAAATTGAGGCGAAGATAACGAGTTTAGGGGTGTTTTAGAGGTACCACCCAAAAGAATTCAACGAAGGATTCAACGAAGGAGATGCTAAGGAGAAAAGTTTCCTGCCTTGTAGAGAAACGGAAGGGTTTATGAGCGGAGTAAAAGAGTTTGGTTTGTATCATCAAACTTATTTTATAAATCGTCACTTTCTCTTAGTCAGAAGGAATCTATGGAGAGCGATTCAGAGATGGTGCCATTTCCGTTGCTCATGACGCCGATCGAATCCAACTACAGGGCTTGCACAATCCCCTACCGTTTCCGGTCCGACAACCCTCACAAGGCCACTCCGACGGAGATTGCCTGGATCGATCTCTTCCTCAATTCCATCCCCTCCTTCAAGTACTTTCTTCTCTGCCTCTTGGTTTTTATTTTTATTTTTTTACTTCTTGGAGTACAAAATGAAATTAAATTAAGTCCCGCCCCTTGCAATTCCTTTGTATTCAAGAATTTTAGGTTTTAGAAATTTGTTCAAATTAGATTATTTGAGTTTGTACAATTTTTGTTTCCCCTTTTGCTAGAGAATTTTGATCGTTGCTTAAATTTCATGCAGAAAACGAGCTGAGAGTGATCCTACCGTTCCAGATGCTCCTAGTAAAGCTGAAAATTTTGCTCAGAGGTATTTCTACTCTGTGGGTATCTTGCTTCTTTACAAATGGTTGTGCTTTGATTTCCGAAGAGAATTTCCTTTGTGGGAATATGTTGCAAGCGGCGCTGCAAAATGGACTTGTTATGATCATACTACAATTTGTTAATTATCTCTACCTTCTCCTGATTTTCATAAATTATATTCGCTATTGCTGTCTTACATAACATGTATGCAATTAGGCAAAGTATTGGGTAAGAGTCACAATTGTTTGAGACGATTTTCTTTCCTGTCCTCTAACTGTATTGGTTATTCTTCATCCATTACTACCCGTGATAGAAATGAGTTCTTTGAGCACACTCAGTTTACCAACCACTTGTTTATGAAATGAAATATGTTTCTCTAGAACTTCAATATTATAATTTGAGTAGATAAGTTCCAATAGAAAGATAGATTGGCAGAGTTTTTAATTATATATTTGTGCTATAATTTTGGGGAAGGTATATGGAGATACTGGAGGACATGAAGAATGACCCTGAAAGCCATGGTGGGCCACCTGATTGTGTTGTAAGTCATATTTCATAAAATTATTTTGCACAATATGTTCTGGAATTTGCTATATTCTTAAAGATATACCATAATTTCTTTCTAATGAATCGGGATGTTCCAGCTTCTCTGCCGCCTTCGTGAGCAAGTTCTTAGAGAACTGGGATTTAGAGATATATTCAAGAAAGTGAAAGTAAGTGTAAACTGTATTGCAGTTTTGTGGATTATGTAACTCGATTTTTTTGTGCTAGGATCCCAACTACTAACTTTGAACTATATAACTATGAAATATTAATATTACCTTGAACCCATAAGAAAATAAAAAATATATATTACCTTGAAGAACAATACCAGTTATCCTTCTTTTGGGATGTATATCGGCATAAATTTAGGTTTCCTTTAACCATTCCTGTTTTGGCTGGCGATGGTTTGTTTTCTTTATTTTATGTATGTCCTTTGATGATTGTATACAATAGGATGATGAGAATGAAAAGGCCATATCCTTATTTGGTCATGTGGTTCGTCTTAATGATGCAATTGACGATGAGGGGAAGCGTGTGGAGAATCTGGTTAGGGGGATATTTGCTGGAAACATATTTGACCTTGGTTCTGCACAGGTACTCAAGTTTTTCATTTTATAGTAATCTTATCGTTTTTTGTCTAAAGTCTTGTAATAGAAGATTATGTTTGATGGTAAGTTGTAAACATAACCATGTTCATTGCTCATCTCAACCAGCATTCTAATAGTTCTTTATGGGATTAGAAACTTGAATATACATATATATATTTATATGTACATATATATATATATATATAGGGATTCATGTATTGCAATCTGACTTGTAAAACACTAAATATATATGAGAATATTGCATATCAATCCCGATTCCCAAAAAAAATTAGACTCTCAACTCTAAAAACACCATCTTCCCATAAATATTTTCAAAAACCAACCATTAGATTTAATTTTCTAATCATATAGATCATGCATGAAAACTTTCAGATTGATTGAATATATATAACTAGTTTATTAATTACAAAAAAATTTACCACTATTAATTACATATTTAGAAAATACCAGTTTCTTAATCAAATAATTATACATGTAAGACCAACTAGAAAATTGATATGCATGATCTACACCAATAGAAAATTAAATCTAATGGTTGATTTTTAAAAATATTTATAAGTATAAGAGGTTAGCATAGTGTACATCCTCCCAACTTTTTTGGAGGACCTAATGTAAACTTACCTTTTAATTAATAATTTCAAAAATTAACTGTTGGATTAAATATTCTATTCATGTAGGTCGTAATTGATCTAACATTCAGAACTCTTTGATTAAAGAAACTATATTTACAGTCATATATTTAATGACTAAATTTTGTGTAATAAACAAACTGGTTAGGCCTACTGGATTAATCTGAAAATTTATATGTATGATCTATATTAATAGAACTTGCAATCTAACAGTTAATAAACACTTTCTCCCCCCCCCCCCCTCTCTCTCTCTCTATTGCATTAGGTCATACAACTTTTACATATATTGTTGACATAAAATCTTTGATCATTCATCTTTCTACCATGAATGATTGAAATTTATTAGACTTTTTAAATTAAAAAAAATTATTTTTTAACTCAACTATTCATGGTAGATAGATAAATGGTTAAGATTTTGTGTAAGTGATGTGTAAAAGTTGTTGGAATTAACTTACACTAGTTTTAAGTGTTTCATTGATTCTTAGCCACTCATTTTAAAATTTTAGAATTAGTGCAACACTCCCCTTAAAATTTAAAATGTGGCTGAAAATGGTTAAATTTAATAAATCATCTACTAACTATGCACTTTTTACCAATTTTGTTTAGAATGTTTATTTTCTCCCAAAATAATTGGTTAACTTTCAAAAACACATCCAATTAGACTACCCAAGCCATTCCCCGTTAGTTAGGAGGAAAATTCTTGTCAACGCTTACATGGCGCTGCCACATAAAAACCACATGGCTAAAATAGAGGGAAAATTCTTGCCTCTTTAATTTTCCTTGATTAACAACTACTAATTACTTAAATCTTCTAATATAAAAGAAACTTATTGAAACTAACTAAAATAAAACGCATGGGGTCTTCTTTCTGCTGCTATTTCCCTTCTTCTGCTCCCCTGTCTGTAGACCTCACATTTCTTTTATGGTCTTCTTAGAAATTCAGGTTGGTAATTTTAGTTTTCCCCCTCCGCACAAAAATTTTGAAATCTCAGATTCTAGGTTCTTTCTCTCTCTTTTGCTCTCCACCTCTTGAAATCTTTTATTTGTCACCTGTCTTTGTCTTCTTCATCAGCAGTTCCAAGCATTGATATATTCATACTCTGGCAAGCAATGATATTGATTACATTTTTTTTTTTTGGAGATTCTATTTTTTCGTTATAATTTCCCCATTTCCGTGATTAACACTATCATTTTCTGCATTTTGGGTTATTGTATGATTTACCTATAGGTGCACTATTAGGTACTTCAATAGCACAAAATTTAATCCCATATTTCTATTTTAGGCCCAACTCCTTTCCCCTAACCTGATGAGTGACCGATTCATCCCATGTCAAACTTGACTCATACTAACATTAACACTTCCTTGAATAAAAAGGCCATAACTCATTCTCTAACTATTTGTTCATCCCACAACGCGTTTCATTTCAATAAAAAAATGCCTACATTAACATTTTGACCAGTGGATAATACAAAAACCTAAAACTTTAAATAAGAAAACCTTTTTGGTTAAGAAATCTAATAATACACTTTAACATTACCCCAACCACATGTTTAGCCAAAAGTCACATGCACTATCACAAGCTACGGATTCATATCTTTTTTGAAAATTCATAACAAATTATAATTAATAGTTCAAACACTTTACATTCTTTATAGGCTTTTACACACATTTTACCTATTAACTAAAATTAGTAACTATGCCACTCGAGTACATTGTATATGGAAAAAATGTTTATCAACCAAACGTGTAAAAAATTAGGGGGAAAAGCAATTAAAAAGTACATTATTTTAATAAACTCTCATTGAAAAAGACTAAAATAACTTATTTTTAAGTAAGAATGATGTTGTTTTGGTCTTTTTCTATAATGCTCTATTAAAGTAATGTAGAAGATTTCAAGTGTTTTTCTGTCTAGTTTTGTGCAGGTCTGGCTAATAAACACTAATCTCTCTCTATATATATTAGCCATGAGATTGGAAACTTGAAGAATAATTGTCTTTTAGCTCTATTGGGGATTTTTCTAGACTGTCATTATGAAATAATATGTTTGTTATTCTTTTCTCATGGCTGAATCACATTAATGAATGTATTTCTTGTTTCCTCACTCTATGATAAAACTTTTCCTTCTTAATGCTGGTTTATAAGAATATGAATCCTATTAGACAGGAATAATTATTTAGGACATAAATTGTAAGGGGATATGAATAATTCTCTGTGGTAATTGCATTTCATGTACACTCATTTCCCTTTCCATTTCTTGAAGCTTGCGGAGGTTTTTTCAAGGGATGGAATGTCCTTTTTAGCTAGTTGCCAAAATCTTGTCCCTCGACCTTGGGTAATTGATGACTTGGATACCTTCAAAATAAAATGGAGCAAGAATCCATGGAAAAAGGCAAGCAATTTAAGTATTTTAGGTTTTTGAAATCTTGAAAATATCATCTTTGAAAGAAGTTTGTGCTGTTATACACGTGTATCATTGCTGATCAATCTGTTTGCAATGGCAGGCAGTCATTTTTGTTGATAATTCTGGTGCAGATATAATTTTGGGTATTTTACCATTTGCAAGGGAGTTGCTCCAACGTGGGACCCAGGTATGTGTCAAAAAGGCAAAAATTTTCAATTTAAAATTTTAATAAAAAATATATTGGGTTTCAGTTATTACTTTAACTCTGTACTTTGCTTATTATAAGATTGTAAAAACAACAAAGAAAGAAGTGCTGAATATCTTTGATACAGATATTGCTTCAATTAAACACTCACATTATCTGATTTAAGCCAGCTTTTTTTCTTTTTGTGATATTTATTTAGTAATGTGAACCACCTTTCAATTTGATATTGCCAATTTTCCATGCATCTACTTTTATAATTAACGAAAGTTCTTTGAGTGTGTGTGCTTGTGTTTGTGCACATTATTAGTATCAGTTTGTCCTTTGGGTTAAAATTCCTGGATTTTTCTTTGAATGTGAACACACTCCATCAGTTGCTCATATTGAAGACCAAAAGATTTGATAATTAGCTTCAGTATTATTTTTGGTTACTATTTGTATCAGATGGGATTCCTTCATGATCACAATGTCAAATGTGGCATTAATTTTACTTCAGATTATGTCAGTTGGGGGGGACAAAAAATTGGAAAATGTCATTTCCCTCTTCAATCTCTCCATTTGTTATAATGAAAGTCTTCGGTCTGTACCTTCTGAATGCATGTCATCTTAACTAATGTTACATGTTCCTTTGATTATATTGGCAAAGGATCATGCTTTCAAAAAGTCCACTTAGTTTCAAAGTTTTGTATTTGCCATGCTGGGCATTCTTCTACACGTTTCTTTTTCTTTTTCCTTCCTTTCTGGCTTAATGCAGGTTGTGTTGGCTGCAAATGAGTTGCCTTCTATCAATGATGTAACTTATCCTGAACTGGTTGAGATTATCTCAAAGGTGTTAGATGATCTTTCAAAATTAATACATCTTTAGCCTTTTTTGTTTATATTTTAATCTAATGTACTATTTGTTGGTTTACCAGTTGAAAGATGAACATGGAAATCTCTTGGGGGTGGACATGTCAAATCTTTTTATAGCCAATTCTGGTAATGATATGCCGGTAAGAGATGGGTGTTCTGTTTTCTGGTGGCCCAGCTCCTTAAATTATGGATGTATTCATTCTGTGACTATAGCCCCATTTTGCAGGTTATTGATCTTACAAGAGTGTCACAAGAGCTCGTCTACCTATCAGGTGATGCTGACCTGGTTATTTTGGAGGGCATGGTGAGAGTTCTTTGCATGCCTGGAGATTATGAAGTTATAACTAGCATATCAATTTTAGTTGACATGTTCCTTTATTAGTTTATGCTAAATCCTTTTCAGAAAATTTAAAATGTGAAGGTAGACCTTAGACAAAATATAGCCTAGATAACAAAATTGTATTATATGCTGGTGAACTACTTTTAGTGACAGTTTTAATCAGTTATTTTATAGTTTCAGTTCATTGATTATAATTAGCAATGAAAATTTTATATCAAGATATTTCATCATGTTTAATGCAAATGTATAAATGATAGCTGTTCTCTATTAGAGTGTAGTCCGGTTATCATTGTTCTAAAGTCTGACCGATTTGCTCTTGTTTGGTTATTGCCATTTGTGGATAAACTAATTGTGCAATTAAAAGACCAACTATATCAATACCGTCTAAACACAAATATATTCATTGCTTTTGGCAGGGACGTGGAATAGAGACCAATTTTTATGCGCAGTTTAAGTGTGATTCCCTCAAGATTGGGATGGTAACATTTTATTCTTATGATCAGTCATTGCTGCATTTCAGTTAATATCGAGCACCATGTTGTGCAGTTTTATGTATTTTCTTGCCATTCTTCTGTTACAGGTAAAGCATCCAGAGGTTGCCCAGTTCCTTGGAGGACGGTTATACGACTGTGTATTCAAGTACAATGAGGTTATCAGTTAATTGATAATCATTCGATACACATAGTATTAGGTCATAGTGCCAGAAACTTGTGTTTGTGACTCTCAAAAAGCTTCATATGTTACTCAATAATCAAGTTTGAAAAACTTGGTTTGATCATTCAGTACACAGTATATCTGTTTGTGACCTTCAATAAGCTCCACTTTACTCAACAATCAAAGCTTGAAAACTTTACATGCATTGTGTTTTTAGTTTTTACTCCATGAATGTCAACCAGGATGCTTATTGAAATTTTGAACCGGTCAAGCTTTTTTCAATGGACTTGCTCATAGTATTAGGATCTTGCAACTCGTCTTGACCCAGCAATGTTTTTGTAAGTTGGAGGAAGCAGGTTCCCTGATCACATTCTTTTGAAGCGCTTCCATTTATTCTAACTTAGCTTCTACGCTTTTAAGGTGGGGTCTGGCTTTATATTTTACATTTATGAAAGACTTGTGCATTAGTCAAGACGCTATAAAATAATCGATGAATTGATCGATGGGAGAAATGACTTGTCCTGTTATAATGGGCTAAATTTAACAAACATTATAGTAACTATTGTTTTTTTTTTTTCCTCTTATTTTGTCCATTATCTTTGAATGCTTTTCAATCATCTTTTATATTTTATACTCATTTCAATTTGATTTAATCTGTTAGTTTTTGGCTAAATTCAATAAATGATCTATTAACTGTGGTTTATTTCAGTTTAGTTTAAAAATAATTTTTTCTTTCAAAATGATTTATAGACTATCAATTTTGTTTCAAAATGATTTATAGACTATCAATTTTGTTTCAAAATGATCTATTTGACAAATATTCTGTTAACTAGACTAACAGAACGTTTGTCTAAATAAGCTGGTGTAAACAAGTTGCTTCCTAAACTTTTAAAAAATGTTAATATAATACATATATTTTATTTTTTTGCAACATTTTGTTTTTTAAATTTAAATTCTATATTAAATGTAATAATTAATTAAGATAATAATTTTAATTTACATTTATCAAGATTCTAATTGTAATTTACAATAATCGATATTATAATTTAAATTTTATTATTTCATAAAAAAACTTAATACCATTATTAAATTACATACTTTTTCACTAATTTGTATAGAAAAATAAAAAATTTTATTTTTATTTTTAACACTAATGATACATGCATGATTTTAATTTGGGGATTTACAAAGTTGAAATGAATTTTTAATTATGTGTGGGTGCTCATTTAATTAAATTAAATTTTGGAAGAGTTTATTTATTAAAAATATTATTATATTTAATAAAAAATTAGATTTTTTTAGAAATAATAAAATTTAAATTATAATATTATTGTAAATTAAAATTAGAATCTTAATTAATGTAAATTGAAATTTCATCTTAGTTAATTATTACATTTGACAAAAAATTTGAATTTTAAAAATAAAATGTTGTAAAAAATAAAAATATATGTACTATATAAACATTTTTCAAAAGTTTAGGGGAATTCTATTAGTACGGAATGTTTGTCAAGTAGACCAATTTGAAACAAAATTGATAGTTCATAGATCATTTTGAAAGAAAAAATTATTTTTAAACTAAACTGAAATAACTCACATAGTTAATAGACTATTTATTGAATTTAGCCATTAGTTTTTCAACAATAGTTTTACTCTAATAAGACAAATTGAGCTTTAATTATAACTCTTATGAATCTTTAGTCTTTGAAGTTAATTTTGTTAGAAAATTAACTTTTATCGTTCTTGTGTTGCTTAAAATGCTAAATTTTTTAATCGTTCTTTTATTGCTGATATTTGTATAGGATAAATATGCTTCTCCCATAATAGCTCATTAGTTCTATATGGTATGATACCATTCCTTCTACTTTTATTATTTATGAGATCAAATTTGTTTTATATTCATTGAATCTCATAAACTTTTTTAGTTCTTTTGTTAATTATATTAATTTTATTTGGTTTTAACACCAGATTTAGAGGGGGTTTTCAAAACTAAGACAACAAACTAGTGTGCAATTAGTATGTTAAGTTCAATAGATATGGCATTTTCTTATCATGCCCTAACCCATGAGTGAATTAGATGCCATTTTCTTCTTGTCATGCCTCAAACCCAAAAGCAAAACAAACACCATATACTTGTGAGTAGGCTCCAAAAGTGCACAAGGCTCAAAACTAAATGTATAAGTTATAAAACTCCAAATAAATTTAATATCCATGAAATTACCTGAATGTAAATCCAATATCCAAGTTATAAGTTCTAAATCATCATAATTTAAAATGTTCCCAATTATTCTAAGTTATCATAATATCTAGTCTAACCATAGTTCAATGTCTATCTAAATCAACTAGTCATAAGACATCACACACTCTAAATCTATCATCTCTAATCTCGTTGTTTGAAATGGTGGATAAGGAAAAATGTGAGGTAAATCCCCATAAGTAAACTACAGTAACCCTTTTGTTTAATTTAAGAGAAGGCATGCCTAATATTAATTTCTTAAAATATATATCAAAAAAGAAAAACCTAGTGCCATGTGGAAAAATCAATAAGTGATCTTCTTTACAACCATGGCCAATGTTTAATACCTCCAACTAGTGAGCACAAAAATAACTAGTGTTTACACTCCTACTAGCAAGTGACAAAAATAACAAAAATAAACCGATTCACAAATAACATGTCGTCATGGCCAATGTTTAACTTTCCACTAGCAGGCATAGAATTATGACCATATCAAAAATAAAATCATGCAAGATATATATATATATATATAGAAAAATGATTGATACATACTTGATTCAACATATTTTTGGACACACTTTCGGTTCAACCATTAAAATATATAAGATAAATATTGTTGATTTAGTCGATTCCTACATCTTGTCTGCATGATTGTATCTTTAAACTTCTCTATCTTTAATTTTAGATCAAGAAATAGTGATTTTTTTAATGAGTGTGATATGCAGTGTGTTGAATTGAGTAGATACCAATTATTGTCCATATATATATATAAGGGAGAGCTTAAAAAATTAGGACGTCCTACACTCAAGACATTTATCATAGCCATCCATTGAGTGGATCCCAAGGGTAAGGTCCATTCATGGATGGTTGTGATAGATGTCTTGAGCGTCAAGACATCCTGATTTTCATATTTCTGTATATAGGGATTAGTAGTTATCAACCTATATTGTAAAAAATTAAGTAAAAGAGACCCTACAATTACATTGTTTTTAATAAAACACCACAAGAAAGAATAAAACAACTTCACTTCTACTTTAAAAATTAGGATATTATAGTTTTTTTTCAATGTGACTTAATTAAAATAATGTAGTTTTGAGATTTTTTTTTACCTAATTTTTTGCAATAAAGGTTGATACCCACTTTTCCAAATTTCGACATATATAAACTATATTTCTTTTCAACTAAATGTTTATCTTAAAATAGTACTAAATCATGTATAAATAGGCATGCTTATTCTTCAGAAAATATAAAACTAGATATTCAAAAACATTATCATGTCATACAAGCCATAATAAACGAGTTAACTCCTGTTACTACCTCAAAATAGTTCAAAGTCATGCTTTAAAAGCTTAGTTTAAAATCAAAGGTAACACCATAACTTCACTTATCTCACATCGTAGAATATAAGATAACACTAGAACCAACACTAAGATGATTAGAACGATCAAGAGCCTAACAAAATAAGAATGAAATGTTCCATTATAATTAGGACAACCAACCCCAGCATTTTCATGGCTCGCAATCATTAATTATGAATTCGTTTTCTTAATACCGTCAACAAGTAAGAGAATAAATTAAATATGACTTCATGGAGTACTCTTCAACTCAACAAGTATAAAATTATTCAATGCCATTCTCATTGCAATCTCTTCCCCCACTATAACCTCTTAATTTAATTATATCAATAACTCTTTATGATAGAACTTCTCACATCTTCATCCATTTTCTTAGAAAATTAGATTCACCCAATACTTCAATATTTGCAAAACACCACTAGTTTAGACATGTCAATTAAAAAGAGATTTTCTCTTTAATTAAATTAAATTTATTTATGAAATGACTAAATTATCCTTAGAGTGAAGGGTATTTGAAGTCATTTGGCAAGCTTTCTTTGGCTATAAATAGGCCATTGATTTGGGAAGAAAGGCAAGAAGAAGAGGAGGAGAGGAAGGAGAAAATTGCAAGCTTTAAGGACCTTGACAATTCTCAAAGTTCCAAATCCTAGCTAAGGGATGCCTCAACTCCTTGTTAAGGGTAAGTTCCAAATTACTATTAAGGAGAAAAAGTTTGAAAGACAAATCTCAAATTCCTTGAAGCACAAGATTTAGCTCAAGCCCTTTTCTTTTTGAATCCAACTATTAATTAGAGGATGATGAGAACCCCAAAGAGAACAATGAGACTCACAGCATGACAAGGGATTTCTAAACTCCAGAAAAGCCAAATCAAGTTTATAATAGGACCTTGACCCGTTGTTTATGTCACAACAAAAACCAAAGGTAAAACCCTTGACCCATTGTCTATGACACAACAAGAACCAGAGGTATAAAGTTGGTTGACGCCACACCCTCGAACGATTAAGAACGAGAAAATAATAAGTGAGGTTATAACGCCACAAGAATAATCTTAATAAGTTCTGTAAAAATCTGAAACAAACCAAAGAGAAAAAAGTCTCTCAAAAACTCAGATTAGCTGTCCCCAATTAGGGTTACAAGTCCTTTAAATAGGGAAAAATAATTCTAATCAGAATAGGAAACTAACACCCTAAGCCCTAAATCCTAATAACCACAAATTAGGTCTCAAATAAATGAATGTTCAGCCCAAAATTATATAAAAAACGTGAAAATCATTAAAAGTAACCTAAAGTAACATGAAATATCAGTTTGTTACAAATTGCGATAGAATTGCGGGATTTTGACGCAAACTATGTAATTTAGCATAAATGACCTCAATCATGTCAAGCGGTGATGACAGAAAACACCAAGTGGATGATTCCTTCATGCTCAAAGCTACTCAACAACAATTTCAAAGGCTAGACATCATGTTTGGTGAAATTAAAGACAAAATGGAGAAGAAAGATGCAGCCATTGCCAAGTTATACCAAATACAGAATGGAAGTCCAAATTTGCATAATCACGATCTTGATGACAATGATGAAGATGCATTCAACGATGATGCCCATAACTCAAATTTCAGCATGGACAGATTTATGAGAGGTAGAGGGGGTCAAAGATATAGATTTAACAAAGGAGACCAAAATCTGGCAAGGTGGGGAGATCAGCAAGATCACGACTTAGGCAGCATCAAGATGAAGATTCCTCCATTCCAAGGCAAAAATGATCCAGATGTGTATTTGGAGTGGGAAAAGAAGGTGGAATATGCCATTGGTGGAGAACTGCTTGTCACTAGGTGAGCTTTGAATGTGCAAGCCAAAGAAGATGATGAAGTACAACGTGACAATATATTTCACACGAGGTGCCATGTCAAAAACAAGGTATGTAGTGTGATTATTGATGGTGGTAGTTGTACTAATGCAGATAGCACTGTTTTAGTTGAAAAGCTCAATTTACCTATGATGAAGCATCCAAGGCCATATAAACTGCAATGGTTAAACGATTGTGGAGAAATCAAGGTAAATAAGCAAGTTCTGGTTTCATTTTCTATCGGATGATATAAGGATGAGGTACTGTGTGACGTGGTTCCCATGCCTGCTGGACATTTACTTTTGGGGAGACCATGGCAATATGATAGGAGAGTAACACATGATGGCTTCAAAAATCACTATTCATTTGTCATGGAGGGAAAAACAATTACTCTTGCACCATTGAGTCCAAGGCAGGTTTATGAGGATCAACTGAGAGTGAGCTGAGAAATGAGAGTGACCTTGAGGGTATGAAAAACAAAGAGAAAACAGCAGAAAAAGAGTCCAAAAAGAGAGAAAAGATTGAGAGTGTTGAAAACAAAGAGAGAAATTCAGTGAGTGTTTATGCAAAAGAAAGTGATGTCAAGGCTGCATTCTTTGCAAAGCAGCCTATGTTTGTGCTTCTGTATAAAGATGCTTATTTCAACACTAATGAACTTAATGATTCTTTGCCTAGTGTTGTTAAATCTCTTTTGCAGGACTTCAAGGATGTGTTTCCAGATGACGTTCCTAATGGTTTACCCACCAATAAGAGGAAAGAACTTAATGAGCATCAAATTGACTTCATTCCTGGTGCAACAATTCCAAACCGACCAGCATATTGAAGCAATCCCAACGAGACGAAAGAACTTCAAAGGCAGGTCGAAGAACTCATGAAAAAGGGACATGTGAGAGAAAGCATGAGTCCATGTGCAGTTCCAGTGCTACTTGTGCCTAAGAAGGATGGGACTTGGCGTATGTGCGTTGATTGTCGCGCGGTCAACAAAATCACTGTAAAGTATCGTCACCCTATTCCTAGATTAGATGACATTTTAGATGAGTTACATGGTTCTTGCATATTCTCTAAAATTGATTTAAAGAGTGGATATCATCAGATTAGGATGAAGGAAGGTGATGAATGGAAAACAGCCTTTAAAACAAAACATGGTTTATATGAGTGGTTAGTTATGCCATTTGGATTAACTAATGCGCCTAGTACATTCATGCGATTAATGAATCATGTTTTGCGTGCTTTTATTGGCAAATTTGTGGTTGTTTATTTTGATGACATTCTGGTATATAGTAAGAGTTTAACTGATCATATTGAGCATTTGCAAATGGTACTTGAGGTTCTAAGAAAAGAAAAGTTGTTTGCTAACCTTAAAAAGTATTCCTTTTGCACAAATCAGATTGTCTTTTTAGGGTATTTTGTTGCAGCTGATGGACAAACAAAAGTGGTTAATAGGACGTTGTCAACCTTATTGCGTTCTATTATTCAGAAGAACTTGAAGAACTGGGAAGAGTGTTTGCCGCACGTTGAATTTGCATATAACCGGAGTGTCCATTCAGCAACTAACTCTTCGCCATTTGAGGTTGCATATGGTTTTAATCCACTCACTTCTTTGGATTTATTGCCATTACCTATTGATGAACAAGCTAGTTTGGATGAGAAAAAGAAAGCTGAATTGGTTAAGCAACTACATGAGAGGGTGCAGAAAAACATAGAGCGACGAATTGAGCAATATGCAAATCAAGCCAACAAAGGGCAACCTGGACATTGGGTTTGGGTGCATATGCGGAAGGAGCGATTCCCTGCACAAAGGTGTTCTAAGTTGCAACCAAGAAGCGATGGACCATTTCGAGTGATTGCAAGGATAAACGACAACGCATACAAGTTGGAGCTTCCTGGTGAATATAATGTTAGTGCTACCTTTAATGTTTCTGATCTTTCTCCTTTTGATGTAGGTGATGATTTGAGGACAAATCCTTTTGAGGAGAGAGGGAATGATGGGAATCAAGATGACCCCACATG
>BPVZ01000034.1:2557807-2569733 GCA_020521535.1 Rubroshorea leprosula
TGAGTTTAAAAATCCCTTGTCGTGCTGTGGGTCTCATTGTTCTCTTTGGGGTTCTCATCAGCGTGTATTGCCTTCAGTAAAGCATTTGAATGCTTGTTTTTGGACAAATATAGGAGCTAAGGTCTTTTGTCATATTTGGCAGGGAATCTAGTATAATTTGCGTATGATTTAGACTTTGACTGTATGTATTTTGTATATGACTATATATGCTTCATAATTTTTGCATTAGGATTAACCAAATGCATATATAGACATTAGAATTCTCATGTTAGTGGTTTTGTGAACTGTTTTAAGTAAATGACCAATTACCAAATTTACCTATCTTGGATACTAGAATGCCTTTGTGCATAATTTATTAATTTGGTATAGAAATGCCATTGAAATAACCTAGAAATTTCATTCATTTCACTTTAAGATAGCAAGGAACATTGTGCCACCCAAAAATTTCATGCATTTCAACATTTGGGAATTGACAAAAACATAACAACAACATTACATATATAGATACAACTCCTCCTTATTCATTACATGAACATAGATTTACCAACTAATATGCAAGAAGTACAGCCACGAATACAACAAAACATACACACATTATGTGATTAAGTTTATTTGATGTCCAATAATCCTTATCCAACCTTTTCACTTTCTTCTTATTTGTCTTTATCTTCTTCATCCATAATTACACACTGATTTGTCAAATACCCATTATCGTTCTTCAACGTGTCATTTTCATTATTCAAATTCTCATTATCATTCTTCAAATTCACATTTTCATTCCTCATTTTCTAGCACCAAAATAGTATTTTCCTTGGGCAATTTCTCATCTTCTCTCTTTAGAGCCCTTGTCTTTTAATATCAAAAGCAACTCCCTTGGTCTACCCTTGATTATCTCTTCACCAAGAAAAAAATGAAAGTAGTCGCAAGGTTTCTAGCAAGGTTAAATCATTAAACCAACAGACAAAGACAACTCAATGCAAATGAAAATAAGTTTCATTAGAATGGTAGAACCCCCAAATCTACCCTTTAAATAGATTAGCAAGGACAGATCCACCCCTCAAAAAAATGCAGGGACAAATTGTCTCTCCAAATTATAAATAAGACAAATCACCATTTTTTTAACGTTTTTTGTTAAAAAATGCTGACGTGGCAAATAAAAATTTGACATTTTTTGTTAAAAAATGGGTGACTTGTCTTGATTTATAATTTAGAGGGGTAATTTGTCTCTGCATTTTTTCAAGGGTTGGATCTGTCCTTGTCGATCTATTTACGAGATGGATTTGGGAGTTTTGCCCATATAGAACATACCACTAACTTAAGGTACCCACAAAACCTTTTTGCCATGTTTTGGTAAGTGAACGACATTCCCACCACAACATTCAAACCACAATCACAAACATATTGTAAGGATTCACCCCCACTAGTACTAGAGGCAACCTAATTTGAGCAAATCTTATAATGAAATCCCTGCATTTGGATCTCCTAAAGTTGTGCTTAGAAAAGATGAAGAAAAGGACATAAATTAAGATCAATTTTGTAGATAGAGTAGAGATGAGAGAACATTTTAGGGTTTATAGAATAGTCATGAATTTTTTACCCCTTTATTTAATTCTTTTCAAGCAATGTGAGACCTACCTATTTGAAGTGCCTTTTAACACATTTGGTTAGTAGGTCCATATCAATATATTTTTTAAGTTGTATTATGTCATTAAAAAAAAATTCAAAAATGGCACATGAACTAAGTTAACAGTCCTAACTGATGGAGGGACTAAAATTGTGTAGCTTTTAGAGTTAAGGAATAAAAGAAATATAAAAAATATTTGAAAGATAAATTATGTAAAACTATATAGTTAAAGGACTAAAATTAACACTTAACCATTCTAGAATGGCAACCGAACAATGTCATTACGTTCTCGTTGAGAGAAAAAGAAATTGTCAATCACCTCAAAAAACATGTCATCACATCACATTCTCAACTAAGGATTTTTTGTCTCAACTGTAACAATGCATCCTAAATTTAAAATAAGAAAAAAAAATTGAAAGAAAAGACAACCTCCAACAATGCATGATACATTTTACATATATATTAATGCCTGCTTTTCTAAATCAGAATCTTCAACCTTTCTCTGTCATCAGCAGAAGTTAAAAGCTTCACCCTTTTGTCATCAGCTAATACTAATAGCAAGACTATACATATTTCCCTCTGTATTTTGGCTTTGATTCTTTCCTAATTTTTGCATCAGCCGATGAAACATCAGCTGGGCTGAAAACAGAAGAATGAAGATTACTATCTTCTAACCACTTAAGATGATTCTCTTTGAACTCCAAATGTTTTATTCTTGCTGCCTCTGCAAGTTCTTCAGTATACGAGCATGTCTTTACCATAGTGAGTAAAACTCTACTGTAACGTGAGCTCAGTATCTGCTCAGAAGCAGCAACCAGTTTGAAGCATGGATGCTCCAGAAAATGATATTCTCCAGAATCATCTTCTCTCAGTACCGGAAAGAAGAACACAAGCCTGCCACCCATTATAAGCATCCTAGCAGCAAGATCAAGCAAATCATGCACGCACTCAGCTAAGCTATAAGGTGCAGTTGATGGGATATGGTCTGCCCTTTTCTCATCAGGAACTATGTAAGGATCCACAACCCCCTTAAGCAATTTTCGGCCACCTGACTTACGTCCTCCAGCCCGAACTCCATAAGGTGGGTCACAAATTATTGCATCAAAAACCTAGCCAACAGACCAAGAAAAAGAAAAAGAAAAATTATAAATCAGAGCATAAGCTGCAGAATAACAACAGGGATAACAACAGGGATATTTGAACGGATTTCTTATGCATCTCTTCTAAGGTGTAGGCACATGCCAACTACTGTACTTCTTTTTACCCTCAATCATGAATTCCTAATTCCTTTTCTCACCAATGCTTAATGTCCAGCCTCCTTCCACAACTCTATATCCAATTAGAGTAGCATATCAACCTACAATGACTACCATAAATTAAGTAAAAGTACCAGCTATATTGGCAACTAAAAAACCTTAGCAAGAAAATTTATAAGAAATTACCTCCTTTAATCCAGGACGCCAAGGAGGTAGGTTGTTGTCTGCTCGTAAGAGTGCAATTGGCATTGGTAATCCATACTACAAGATAAGAGCAGCATATAAGGACAGCCCCATACAGGTCTTAAGCAAAAGGCTAACACAGCCCTCAAAGTGCAAATTAAATTTTCAGAACTCGAAAGTGGAATGAAGTGAACTATTTTTCAGTAACAAAACACCAAAAGACTATAGTCTAAAATATCTTACAAAAATAATTCAACATGAAAGGAAACTGTCAGAAAACTGCCAACGATGTTCATGCTGCTGGAAGAAAGCAGGTTCTGAAGGCCTTTCCCATAAATAAGATATTAAAAAATCACACATACGACTGCACATGCGAAAGTAGGAAGAAAAGGCTTGCACCTGCTTGAAGTTGCTCCAAACATTACAGTCAGGGCCACGCCCATCACGAACTACTCTGATGTCGATATCTGCACCCTAAATAATTTCAAATATGGTTAATATTAGAAGAAACTGCTGCAGAGAAATAGTTATGATGTATTTCCCAGATAATACTAGGAGAGAAAATTAATGCTAAAGCAAGAAAGTGCAAACCATTGTCATAGCTCCAAAGTGAGCTGCAGAAACAAGAATGCTCCCCGTACCAACAAAAGGGTCAAAAACAAGTTTCCCTGGTGCAGCCTGTGCTTGATTGGACATTAAGAAAGCCATTTCTGCATCCATAGCTGTTGGCCCAAGATAAGTACGGCTTTTTAATTGATACATTGGTAAAAGCTTCCTATCTGCACTCCCAACCTCCCTACCAAAAAAGATTCTCCTTTGTACTACTGGTGGAAGCCCACTATTTGTAATATCATTCTCTGTTTCTATAAGCCAGAACTTGTGATCAGGATTCTTTAAATTGACTCGCCCCTGCACCATTATTAATTAGTACTTAACATTAGGAAAGTTTTAAAATAAAAAGTACCATCAAGAGCCAAGAGAAGTTATTTACATTTAAGACACAAATCATAATAAATGCAATTATACATAAAGATCTTGCAAGTGCCAAATTCATTCAACTTGACAAAACTAAATATTTCAAAGTTGAAATAAATATGAACAATATTTTTAACTTGTAACAAGAAAGTATGCGATGGGCCATGTTGACAGCAACCCCCAAAGGTTTACAAAAGGCGAGCCAAAGTTGGCTCTGAAGCCCATGCTTTAGTTTGGCACATGGCCAATGATGAGATGCTTAGCTGGGAGCTTAACTAAGTCTTTTACTAGTTTTTTTTTTATATTATTATTTTTAAAAGTTATTTAATTATTACTGAGTCATAGTTGGATTAGTACTTCTAAATAAGAGTTCTGTTAGTAGTTTTAGTAGTTGTTCATATATATATATATATATATACAAAAAAGTGAAAATTAGGATGTCTTGGCATTAAAATTGCCAGGACATCCAATCACAACCATCATTTAAGTGGGGCCCCAGTTAAATATATATATACATGTTTGTAGTTTCTTTAGACATTCAGTTAATAATATTCAGACTTTTCCAGCAAGTTTTGCTCTTGATTGTGTGAGGCAATCTACCTTAGGAGTTATTCCTAAGGGTGCCTAGGTTGATTCCTAGGGTTCTTTATTCTTTCCTCTTCTAAACTAAATTCCTAACCTTCTTTTTACTGTTCACGCACACTATTGATAGCCTAAACTACCTTCAAAGAAGTCGTGAATTCTCAAACCCACTAGATCACTAACCTGCACCGTGTCAGTTTGTGGTACTATCAAGACAGATTGGAATAAAAAAGCCACAAAAGGGTAGTTTTATGGCAATTACAGATTATTTGGACACTAGGTTTCCAAGAAAAGAAAAAAGAAACCTAAGCAACCTTAAGCAGCATCCTTAACCCATGGTAACCTCAACAAGCCAGTGACAAAGGGAAAAGAAAATGAAAATGGAAGAGGGCAGAGGGCAGAGAAAAAGGAAATAAGCACTGGAACTTAGGTAGGATCTTGTCACAAAAATCACTGGAATTTCAATCAAGATTAAAAGCCACCAGATTGATTTAAGAATGAAAATCAAAGATCCATGCCTTGATAGCTTAAATAAAGAAAGAATTGTACCTTGAATGGGATATATGTAAGCCCTCGTATTCGATTATTTTGCTCCTGAAGACTTATTACTTTTCCAAAGCTGTCAACAATAATCTTAAATGTGCTGTCAGATGTCAAGTATGGCAACTTCTGCTCATCTGGATAGCTTTTCACAGCCTCTTCCAGTTCCTCATAGTTACTTCCTTCTCCCCAAAGTTCATAGATTCCTTTCACAAGTATACCTACAATTTCACACAGAAAGAGTAGACTCAAGTTTCCCACGATGAAAACCTATTGTGCAACTTTATTAAAATAAAATATCAAGAAAATTATTAAGGATGCCCTAACCATCTTGCTTTCTAAATTAACTATATTGCCAAAAAGAGAGATAGTTCTGAAAGATTGAATCTATCATTTAAAAGTCTGATAAACAGGAAAATGATAGAAAGTTAAAATAAATATACAAGCAATTCACTGAAAGTTATACAAACTATTATCAATGACTATAATGATTGTCAATAATGTTTAGTGGAAGTGCAGTTCCGCATCCTGCAAGGCATCAAACAATTTGACCAGGCACTCCTGCCTATGAAAATTACTTCATTCTTTTAGTTGAAACCAGGCCAAAATTGATTATAACATAAAGAATACAAATTCAAGTACCAAAAACATGATTCATTAGAACAACATTGGTAAGTAGATTCATAGCCAGGAGATTCCCCCAATATGAATCATACATGATAGTAAATTTGCCTCACAAGGGAAGGGTTATAGAAAAATCAAACTTTGCAGTCTTCCATCGCTTTATGTTCTGATATAGACGAGTTCATGCAGTAACATTAATCAAAATCAAATAACATCCCGTCTTTATTGCTATAAAGATAGCAAAAAACCAAAGATGTTAGCACAATTAAACATACATTTCTTCAACTACCTAATATGGAAACATAACTTGAAATAATCAGGTTCCCTTACTATGAATGGAGCAAAATTTTGCAACTCCTAAAATTTCAGAGGAAAACAGTAACATAAATTTGAAGAACGGTATACTTACTCCGGTTAGCAACATTCCGGGCAACATCTTGGGAAGGTAAATCAACGAAATGAAAAGGGGAGTCCGGGTGGTGGTGCTTGGGAAGCCGCCATTCAAGAGAATTGCCCCGGTTATCGAATTCGAAGCAGGGTCTATCTCCAAAAGCTCCGAACAGATCGGCAAGAGATTCAAGTTCTGGTTTCCGGTAATCTAGCAATCTGTGGTAAAACACACACAAGTACCACATCGAGTATGGTTATTGACAATAGCTCAAGCGGAAGGAACAAGAAAGCAAAGAGCAGCAGTCAGCAGGAAGGCGAATGATCGTAGAAGTGTAAAACACAAAACCCTCAGTACCACCGGTTGTTGTACCTATGGGTACAATCCGATGAAGCCACAAGAATGATGAATGGCCCGATTATTATTATTACCCGTATTAATATTTTTGATATATTTTATTAAGGTGTCTCTTCAGTAAATTTTAGGTATTTTAAAATTAATTTATTTTTTTAAAAATACATCTCATATCAACTTAATGTCTTTAATAAAATTAATTTTTTTAGATATTAAGTCCAATGTTATGATTAATGGTGGCAAAAAAATAGTAGAAATGAAAAAATGATGGCCGAAAAAATATTATAGCTTTAATAATACAAAGAAGGTCAAAAACATTTTTTAAAAATAAAAATTATTACTTAAAATGTCAACTGTACAGAATTAATAGATGAAATCAAGGGAAGGATAAAAAAGAGCATATTTTATAGTAGAGGGATGAAAAGTGCAAATATAGTATAAGGATTAAACTATTCAAAATTAAAAGTTTAAGGGCTAAATTTAGCATTTAACCTTTACCCCATATGTTTAACTTTAATAGATATAATTTTATTTGTCTAATAAAATAAATATGTAATAATTAATTGATAAAATTTCATATTTATTCCTCATTAATCACTGCTTAAATAATATTTCTTATTTAATTTATTTTATAATTAGTACATTAAATGATATACTAAAATTGAAAAATGGATAGCTAAATTTGAAGGTCCAAAATTAGAACTTAGGTTTGTTAAGTTAAATAAAAGGACACCAACGACCTGTTGATCTGAGTGGAAGGAGTTCAATTCCCTTTAAATAAAGTCTTGAATTCAAGTCTTGTGAATGAAGAAACAGGTATTGTGAGAGTTTTCCCCCTAATAGGGTCAGACGCTGCTCAATTTTGGATTATTCGGGACCCAATGTGGTTATCAGATACCGGAAGGTTAATATCAAAAAAGTTAAATAGAAGCACTATTTTCTTTGCCCATTTAGTGTGAAACAACGTCATTCAAGGTTGGAGTTGCCTTTTAGTCCATAATTTTAATTTTAATCTACATGTCACTTGTTAGAGTATGCCCTAGGAGCCAATTACATTGACAAGACAATCTTATATACTTGTGCTTATACTAATTATATTTATGACATTCTTTATTGAATATTAACTATTATTCATCAATGTAAGTTAAATATGGATAAAATCCCTAGGATATCTATTGAATTAAAAGGTAATAGTAGTCATTGTTAATAGTGAGAACCGTATAAACCGATAGCAACACTCTGAAATTGTCTAATGGTCATATATATCATTAAGATAGGACATCAATAATATAAAAACTATCATGTGTGACACTTTGTTGGAAGACAAGACTTCTTCTTATAAAGTCACATCACATGTAGGTGACTCAAAATATGTGAGTGCATGTCACGCCCCAAAACTAAGAGCTAAACAAACACTGTGCACTTATGTTGTGAGAGGATCCCACAAGTGCACAAGACTCAAAACCTGTTTAATTCATATCTAGTAATCCATTAAACTAAGATCTAAATCTTGAAATAACATCTGGCTTTTATAATCCAAGTTTTACTAGGCCAAGAGTGCATGAAAATTGATACAACTCTATGTCCAAAAATAATTTAACTAGCAACCTATATCCAAAATAATCTAAATCCAAAATACAAGCAGCTAGCCTTTTAGCTTGTCACTTCCCTTAGTTTCCCACGTCCCTAGTCTCGCTACTTGAAATGATAAACAAGAAAACACTATGTGAGATCACTCAATAAGTAAAAATATGGGTAGCCCTTATTTAAAGTTAAAGCATGCCAAATGAACAATTTAAAACATAAACTATAGGAAAAATCTTAGCTATAAACCATTAATGCAGAGTTAATAGTTGTCTCCTTAATTAGTCATGGCCAATGTTTAACAAACTTCCATTGGCAAACATCAAGAATAACTAATGTATTATCCCATTGGCAAGAATAATAGAAATAACAAGAATAAACTAGTTTCCAGAAACACATGTAGACATGTGCCAGCGTTTACAACTTCCACTAGCGAGCTTCAGGGATCATAACCATATTAGAGACAAAACCATGCAAAAGTTAACAGGAAAATCCATAATTTACAAATATGCAGGAGTTAATAGGAAAGTCATAACTTGTAAACCAATATTTAGATTTCTAAAACAAACAACTAAACTTCATGTAGGCATGCTCAACTCAACAAAAATAATAACAACTTCATTTCAAATTAGTCATGCTCAACTGCTAATAAAAATCAGTTTAGGTACTGCCAGCATCTCAAAAACAATTCAAAATATGCATTTAAAACCTTTACCTTAAAATCCAAGGGTAATTACCATCGTTTTACTTACCCCAGCTTGTAGGTATACAACAAGCAATAATTCAAGAACTCAAGGTTGTTGAGGTGATTGAGAACCTACACACACCACATCAAATGCACTTAGAATAGGCTTAAAACAACTTCAAACGTCACACTAAATAGTAGGTATTCCAAACAAATGTTTTGGACAGAATAAGAGGGAAAAAATGTGAGAAACTAAGCTTAAAACCATCCTAGACGCTAGTAGAAATATTAGGCAATAAAGTGGGGGTTTCTGCCATTCAAAACAGTCCCAAAATGCTTGGAAAAAAACCCTAAACAATAGGGATTTTCTGGGCAAAAGATAGCAGCAAAATAGTGCAGATTATAAGCCAAAACTAAGTTGAAATGGACAACATTTAAGCACAAAAGCAATAGCAAAAAGGCAACCAAAATAAAGCAATAACAAAGGGTTTTAGAGTAGGAAAATAGTAGCTAAAAGTCTACTAAAGCCATGATGCGTTATGGCAACAAATAATGTGGGAATTGAGTAGAAAAACAGAACAAATTTCTGAGAAAGTTTTGGTCAAATTCTGAATAGGAAGTTCCAACAGAATTTACGTCCAAAAATTGACCAATCTAGGCTGAATGATTAATAGTTAAATTGTAACCCTATGTCTTAACATTCTATAGAATTAAGAATCACCTTAATTTGATATCTACAGAGAAAGTTATAACTAAAATACTAACATAAGGTCGGGCTGCCAATTGTGTCTACCTTTAGGAACCGAACTTGTAGTAGAGTTTTCGCCGCAAAAACAGCTTAACTAGGTTAACCGTCCAACAGAAAACATGTAGGGTTATCTCTTAATTTTCCATAGAATCAAGAATGAACTTAATCCAATAGGTATAGAAAGAGTTATGGGCAAAAAACTACTATAAGGTCATGCTGTCAGAATTTCTTGGAAAAGGGATCAGATTCTAGTGACTAGAGAAACACTCCCAAAATTGAAAAATCTAAAGAATTAGAATTAACCCAATTCAAATCAAAGATAAAAAGATGAGCAATGTGGCTGATTTCCTACTGGAAAGTGTTGGAAAATGGTGATCCCTTACTATAGACAACAAACCCAACATAGACTAGGAGATTGGAGGGATCGGCAACAACCTCTGATTTTTTATCATCATTTTGGAACTGTAAGCTCATTGATCTCTAAACCTTGCTAAGAAAAGGAAGAAAAATCTAAGTCTTACCTATTTCTCACAATGAGGAGGAGTTGGGGCAAGTTAGGGCTTGTGGCTACAGAGTTTATGGTAAGGAGCTAGGAAACATGCAAGAAGGGCAAGGAGAAGGAAAATCAGTCTTAGCCCCTTAATACCAGATTTCACTTTTAACCTCCTTGGGTTTGTGAATTTTAATCATTAGGCCTAACAATAATAATTTCTACCACATAAGTCCCTAACTTAAATTCTAAAATTTTAGAAAATTTTGTGATATTACAGTGCACTAGACTAACTTGCCATGAAAACTCTACATGTACATGTTATTAGTAGCTTCTTAACTTTGATGTGAGTGGAAGCGATCCTTTGACTTGAGATTGTCATTATTCTATGTGAGGACTCATGTACCAGATGTTGTTAAAAACAACCATTTCTAAAGGTTGCGAGTAATACAGTTATTGGAAGCTTCATGAATCGCATGAGAGTAATGAATGAGGTCAAGATAGAATTCTTCCTTCTTGAGTTTATAAGAGAAGATATCTCTGACCTTTTGATTGAGACAAGACTATTTGCAAAGTCCATGGCCATGGCATGGATAAAAGCTAATTCAAGAAGTACGTCTATCTTGGAAATCACAAAAAGAAATATTGAGTTTCAAGGATAATGACACATAACATTCATCTTGCTTGATGGAGATATTGGTGATGAAGGGTTTGAATTACACCATTATTGATCATAAGAAGGTTTGTCAAAGCCATCAACTCTTTTTATCACTTTGGGTGGTCGTAATGTGTTGCAACATACCATTCTTGGTCTATGAGCATTTCTTATTGTTATCATGATAGAACCTAAAAGGTCACAGACTTAATACATTTTGGGGATTACTAGTTATATAAATCCAAGTTTGTAAACATGGATTAATGTTTTAATTTAATTAATTCAAGTTTGGATTTGTTCTAAGGGTAAGAAAAATCCATAGTGACATTTAAGTTCTTGAAGGACTTGTTGGCAAAAACCTTAACCTATTAGGCTTAGGGCTTTAACAACATAATGGGCTTAGAGCCATGGCCAAAAATCCTATTCCATATTGGATTAGGGAGTGTAGTAAGAAAGGGAAAAATTAAGGATAGGAAAGTCTTCCGCTTATAGGTTTTCTATTTAGACTTGAAGACTAAGTTTAGCAATTCTAATTGGATTAGAATTGTAAGTTTTGTAATCCCCATTAATATAAATAGGTTAAAAAACCCTGAATCCCTAATGATGGATATTTGATTTTTCCATCATAGAATTTTATATTACTAAAATTATTCCACCAAAACCTTGAAGGAAAACACACTAACTTTATAATTGCTAGCACTTTTAAAGACTCAGTCTTCTTCAAATCCCCAAGCTTAAGAACAAAACATCGCTAGAGGAATTCTACACTTAGATTCTTAGGTAGCTTCATTAGAGGATGGTGGTTAGATCTACACCTCAACGAGGCATGTGTCGTTGAGGGACTGATCATAAACCTTTCTTTAACTATCAGTGGATTCATAAGAATCCTAGGTGGGTTGAAAGAGGACAAGATTAAACTTTTTTAATTTCTCAATTCTGCTACACCCTCTGATGAGAACCCCAAAGAGAACAATGAGACCCACAACACGACAAGGGATTTCTAAACTCTAGGAAAGCTAAATCAAATTTATAATGTAAATCCCCATTTTAGTCCCTGAACTATTGTACAGACCCCCGATTTGGTCCCTGAACTAAAAGAAATCCCTGAATTTGGTCCTTAAACTATTGTACAGACCCCCGATTTGGTCCCCACTGTTTATAATTTGGCCTAAGTTGGTCCTTGAACTATTGTACGGACCCCCAATTTGGTCCTTACTGTTTACAATTTCGCCCCAATT
>BPVZ01000034.1:2578759-2593178 GCA_020521535.1 Rubroshorea leprosula
CCATATAAGCTGCAATGGTTAAATGATTGTGGAGAAATTAAGGTAAATAAGCAAGTTCTGGTTTCATTCTCTATCGGACGATATAAAGATGAGGTACTGTGCGACATGGTTCCCATGCATGCTGGACATTTACTTTTGGGGAGACCATGGCAATATGATAGGAGAGTAACACATGATGGCTTCAAAAATCATTATTCGTTCATCATGGAAGGGAAAACAATTACTCTTGTGCCGTTGAGTCCAAGGCAGGTTTATGAGGATCAACTGAGACTGAAAAAAGAGAGTAAGTTGAGAAAAGAGAGTGAGCTTGAGGGTATGAAAAGCAGAGAAAAAACAGTAGAGAAAGAGTTAAAAAAGAGAAAAAAGATTGAGAGTGTTGAAAACAAAGAGAGAAAATCAATGAGTGTTTATGCAAAAGAAAGTGATGTCAAGGCTGCGTTCTTTGCAAAGCAGCCTATGTTTGTGCTTCTGTATAAAGATGCTTATTTCAACACTAACGAACTTAATGATTCTTTGCCTAGTGCTCTTAAATCTCTTTTGTAGGACTTCAAGGATGTGTTTCCAGATGACGTTCCTAATGGTTTACCACCAATAAGAGGAATCAAGCATCAAATTGGCTTCATTCCTGGTGCAACAATTCCAAACCGACCAGCATATCGAAGCAATCCCAATGAGACGAAAGAACTTCAAAGGCAGGTTGAAGAACTCATGAAAAAGGGACATGTGAGAGAAAGCATGAGTCCATTTGCAGTTCCAGTGCTACTTGTGCCTAAGAAGGATGGGACTTGGCGTATGTGCGTTGATTGTCGTGTGGTCAACAAAATCAATGTAAAGTATCGTCACCCTATTCCTAGGTTAGATGACATGTTAGATGAGTTGCATGGTTCTTGCATATTCTCTAAAATTGATTTAAAGAGTGGATATCATCAGATTAGGATGAAGGAAGGAGATGAATGGAAAACAGCCTTTAAAATGAAACATGGTTTATATGAGTGGTTAGTTATGCTATTTGGATTAACTAATGCGCCTAGTACATTCATGCGATTAATGAATCATGTTTGCGTGCTTTCATTGGCAAATTTGTGGTTATTTATTTTGATGACATTCTGATATATATATAGCAAGAGTTTAATTGAACATATTGAGCATGTGCGAATGGTACTAGAGGTGTTGAGAAAAGAAAAGTTGTTTGCTAACCTTAAAAAGTGTTCCTTTTGCACAAATCAGATTGTTTTTTTAGTGTATGTTGTTTCAGCTGATGGAATTGCAGTAGATGAAGAAAAGGTTAAGGCTATTAAAGAATGGCTGACACCTAAAAATATTTTTGAGGTGCGGAGTTTTCATGGTTTGGCGAGTTTCTACCGGAGATTCATCAAGGATTTCAGCACAATTGCAACACCGTTAACTGAAATTGTGAAAAAAAGTGTTGGATTTAAGTGGGAAAGTGAACAGGAGAATGCTTTCAATTTAATTAAGGAAAACTTAATTTCTGCACCGTTACATGCTTTACCTGATTTTACTAAAACTTTTGAAATTGAATGTGATGCATCAGGTATTGGCATTTGTGCTGTTTTGATGCAAGAGCGGCAACCTATTGCATTTTTCAGTGAAAAATTGACTGGTGCAGCACTTAACTATCCTACTTATGACAACCAGATGTATGCATTGGTAAGAGCTTTAGGGACATGGCAGCATTATCTTTGGCCTAAGGAGTTTGTGATACATACTGATCATGAGTCGTTGAAGCACCTGAAGGGACAAGGTAAGTTGAATAGACGACATGCTAAGTGGGTGGAATTCCTTGAGACGTTTCCTTATGTGATCAAGTGTAAGCAAGGAAAGGAAAACATTGTGGCTGATGCATTATCTCGTAGGTTCTCGAAGATGGCACACTTCATTCCATGTCATAAAACTGATGATGCAACCAATATTGTGGATTTATTCTTCAAGGACGTTGTTCGTTTACATGGCATTCCAAGGACTATCGTTTCTGATCGCGATGTCAAGTTCTTGAGTTACTTTTGGAAGACATTGTGGGGAAAGCTGGGAACTAATCTACTGTTTTCGACTACTTGTCATCCACAAATTGATGGACAAACAGAAGTGGTTAATAGGACGTTGTCAACCTTATTGCGTTATATAATTCAGAAGAACTTGAAGAACTGGGAAGAGTGTTTGCCGCACATTGAATTTGCTTATAATCAGAGCGTCCATTCAGCAACTAACTGTTTGCCATTTGAAGTTGTGTATGGTTTTAATCCACTCACTCCTTTAGATTTATTGCATTTACCTATTGACGAACAATCTAGTTTGGATGGGAAAAAGAAAGCTGAAGCGGTTAAGCAACTACATGAGAGGGTGCAACAAAACATAGAGTGACGAACTGAGCAGTATGCAAAACAAGCCAACAAAGATGCAAGAAAGTTGTATTTAAACCTGGAGATTGGGTTTGGGTGCATATGCGCAAGGAGCGATTCCCTGCACAAAGGCGTTCTAAGCTGCAACCAAGAGGCGAAAGACCATTTCAAGTGATTGTGAGGATTAATGACAACGCATACAAGTTGGAGCTTCCTGATGAGTATAATGTTAGTGCTACTTTTAATGTTTCTGATCTTTCTCCTTTTGATGTAGGTGACAATTTGAGGACAAATCCTTTTGAGGGGAGAGGGAATGATGGGAATCAAGACGACAGCATATCTACTACGTCATGTGATCCATTACACACCCAAAGAGGGAGTCACGCAAGCTAGGAAGATGCGAGAAGCTTTAAATGGCCTTATTGAGCAGATCTGGGTTGGAAACAACATACAACAAGCAAATCGAAGCTTGGATGATTATCAAGGCATGATAAACATCATTCAGGTTCAAGAGAAGCTTAGTTGAGGTCATTTGCACGGAATTACACAGTTTGCGTCAAAATCACACAATTTTGCCGCAATTTGTAGTAAACTGATATTTCGTGTTATTTTAGGTTATTTTTAGTAATTTTCACGTTTTTTGTATTATTTTTGGGTTGAACATTTGCTTATTTGAAGCCCAATTCGTGGTTATTAGGTTTAGGACTTAGGGTGTTAATTTCCTATTCTGATTAGGATTTGGTTTCTCTATTTAAAAGGCTTGTAATCCTAATGGGGAGGAAGCTATTGAATCTGAGATTTTGAGAGACTTTTCTCTTTGGTTCGTTTTAGAACTTTACAGAACTTATCAAGATTATTCTTGTGGCGTTCTAATCTAACTTATCATTCTCGTTCTTAATCGTTCGAGGGTGTGGCGTCAACCAACTTTATACCTCTGGTTCTTGTTGCGTCATAGACAACGGGTCAAGGTTTTCACCTTCGGCTCTTGTTGCAACATAAACAATGGGTCAAGGTCCTATTATAAACCTGATTTAGCTTTCCTGGAGTTTAGAAATCCCTTGTCGTGCTGTGGGTCTCATTGTTCTCTTTGGGGTTCTCATCAAATGTGTAAGGCAATTCCTCCATCTACATACTTTTTTCTTTTCCTACCTTTTTCTACAAAGCTTCTAATATAGCTTTGTTTGTTACTTCTACATGTTTATTCGACTTAGGATACACCACTAAAGTGATCCAATGCATGATCTGTTCAAGTTTTTTCCTTCATTTTCAAACTGTGCTTTAATCGCAAATCTTCTTTTCCGATTCTATGCTAGGCAAAAGTCTCTAAAAGCTTTTCTAACAAATTGAGTTCCATTGCCTGTGAGGATTTTGATACTCCAAATCTACACATAATGTGTATTCTCACAAATTCTTCAATTTGTTCTTTTGTTATTCTACCCACAGCTTCAACTTCTATTTATTTGATAAAGTATCAATTGCCACAATGAGGTATTTCTTCTTGCCCTTAGCTTTCGGAAAACGTCTAAGTATGTCCATTCCCTATTACACAAAGTGTTTTGGGAACTACCACAATATGCAAAAGATTTGATAATTAGTGTTGAATTCGAGCAAACCTCTAACATTTATGACGAGAACCCCAAAGAGAACAATGAGATGGGAATCAAGACGACAGCATATCTACCACATCATGTGATTGCTCGCGTGACTGGACCTCCTTGGGTGTGTAATGGATCACATGACGTGGTAGATATGCTGTTGTCTTGATTCCCATCAATTTATCACATCTTTTAGCATATTCTTTAGCATTTATCTTCATTGCTGGCCAAAAATATCCATGGCAGAGGATTTTATATGATAAAGGGTTTACTGCTATATCAGTGGAATATTCCTCTTCATGGCCTTCTTCAAGCACTATCTTCAATAAAGGCAATCATCAATTATTATGTACCACACAACTTTTTGTTTCAACTTTTGTGCCTCTTCCTTATCTTCAAGCATATTTGCATTGGACAAATATTTCTTGATGAGATCCAAGGTCTATTTAAGTAACTTTTTCTTTAATGTTTGAGATCACTTTTTCAAATATTGAGGGGAAATTTAATTCTTCAATATACATTTCTTTCCTGATCCTACGACTCAAGAACTAGTTAATCTTGCCAACAAATTAGTTGTTGAGTTCTTAGCTTTTCTTACATGGTAAAAGTTTATACCTAAGGAAGGATTTTAAAAGCTATGTGGTGTTTTCCAAGTACCTCACCATAGCTTCCTCTTAGGCATTGAAATTTACCTTTACTTGGTTTATCACCAATTGGGAATCACTAAATATCTTCAAATACTCTTTTCTCACAACTTTTGCTAACTTGAGTTCACCATGTAATGCTTCATATTTAGCTTTGTTATTAGATGCTTTAAATGCCAACCTTAGTGCATACTTGAATATTTCTCCTTGTGTGATATGAGTATGATTCATGTTTTGCTTCCATTTTCACTAGAAAATCCATTTACATGAAAAGTTCATAATAGGTTTGGTGGCATCTCCATTGACTATTCTTCTTTCTTCTATGATTTTCGTTTTGCTAGAGGTATTGGTAAAGGTGTGTTAAGCACAACATTTTTTTTCCTCACTTAGTTCTATTATGAAATCTACCAAAACTTGTGCTTTCATAGCTCTTCAAAATTGGAATTTTATCTCAAACTTTATAAGCTCAATGCTCCATTTATCTAACCTCCCTACTAGGTCTATAGCTTATATAACACATCGTAAAAGATAATTAGTTAAAACTATGACTTTGTGCCAAAGGAAATAATATCTGAGTTGCTTAGCTACTATGATAACTACATATGCTGACTTTTCTAAAGGTGTGTATTTTATTTCAAGTCCTTATAGAACTTTGCTTATAAAGTATATAGGCCTTTGATTCTTCTAATCTCGTTTGACTAAAGCTACATTGATTGCTTCAATCGCGATAGTAACATATAAATATAACACTCTTTAAATAAATCTACTAATCAAAGGTGGTGATGAAATATATGTCTTCAACTAGTCAAAAACTCTTTGACAATTGCATGTCCATTCAAAGGTTTTGCTTCCTCATGGAGTTTTAAAAATAAGAAAGCATCTTTTTGTGGACTTTGATCAAAACTTGCCTAATGCTACTACTGTTTCCATAAGATGTTGTACCTCCTCTATTAAAGTCAAAGATTTCCTCTCTATTATTGCACACACCTTTTCTAGGGTGGTTCCGATTCCTTTACTGCTTAACATGTACCTAATAATTTCCCAACTTTCACTCTAAATGTGCATTTCACAAGATTCAACTTCATCCTATAGCTTTGTAATATATTGAGAACATGTTTAAAATCTTTAATGTGTTGCTTTAGGCTCAAATTATCAACATATACTTCTACCCACTTTCCTTTCAAGAACAGGAAGATGTTGTTTACAAAACATTGGTTTGTTGCACCTATGCCCTTAATACCAAAAGGCATTACTACGTTGCAATATGTTTTCCCAACTATATTAAAAATTACTTTGTCTTGACTTTCTTTTTCCATTGGGGTTTGATTATATCTAGAATAAGCATCACACAAGCATTTGCCTTTTTTTACCATGACAACATTGGACAACCAATTGCAAAATGTGATTTCTTTTAATCCCACTTTTTTTCAACTTCATCACTTCTTTTTGTATGGCTACAATCCTTTCAACACTAAACTATTGCATCTTTTATCTAACCAGCACAGCTTCTAGATCGGTCCCAAGTTTGTGACACATAAATTTGGGATTTATTCCGGACATGTCTACTGTACTTTATGTAAACACATCTTTATGCTCTCTTAAACATTCCTCCAAACATGTGGTGAATGTAGGATCCATGTCAACTTTGATATTCACTATCCTTTTAGGTTTCTCTGAGTCATATATCATAGGTTTTGTGCGATAATAAGTTTTGCACATTACTTTTCTAAGCTTCCCCATGTATCCATTATGTCAACAATTAATGCTTTCCTTCTCACAATATCACTTGCTGTGTGAACCTTACTGTTGCAATTTTAATTCCTTTTAATGTAGGAAATTTCATCATTATGGGTTATGTAAAAATCACAACTTACAAAGCATTCAAGCCTGATCTCTCTAAGATTGCATTAAAAAAACATGGCACATTGACACAATTTTTCTAAATAATCCTCCTTGGTGGTGTGTGTTGTACCTATCATTGAGTCAACAGTGTGCTAGTCAACATCATTGTATAAGATTTATATTCTTGCATTGGCCTATAGCATCCAATGCCTCTTTTGGAGGCCATTAGGTTCTACACAATAAAGGTTTGGTTTACCTCTATATTATGTGTAATTAGTATTCTCACATTGGATTTTGCTTTACTAGGGAAATTTTTTATTTTCTATCTCACAAATCTTGTTAAACATGTGAATCATATAATTAAATTCCTGTGCTTGGAACATTTTGGCGAAAATGGCCCTCTCCCAAAAGTTTCTCAAGCAAAAGGTTAGTTTTCTTAGAAACATAGAACTTGCACAATTATTGAGATTGAAAATTAAAAAATTATTTAGAAAAGTAAAAATACGTAGTTGGAATCATAGCTTTCTTTTAAGATCTATGCGAGTAGGAATTTGAGATATCTATCTTACTTTGCAAACACAAGTTTTGATAATGCTTTATCTCGATCGTTTATTATGGTTGAATATGATTCTAACAAAGCTTTTTCAAAGTAGGATGTTGTGTAGGATTTTAAGTCATGTCATAAATGAGTTACTAGATTTTAATACCCAAGACATTCCTACGTATGACAAATGTTTGCCTATACATCTTTGGAAATGCATATTTGTTTGTCATGTGTACCATGACTCTGACTTACTAAGTTTTGCAAACTTATTAGTAAATATAGGTATTTTTGTGGCAGTGAATTATCCACTCATTATATCATTTAAGATCATAATTGATTTTGAATTGATATATAAAAATAGTTATTTAAATTATGTAAATGAGTTATTGTACTATCTAGTGAGTTGTTGATTCACTTTTACATAGCTTTTTGTTCAATCATGTGGAGTTGAGCAAACAGCAGCATTTTAGGAATTCCAACAATCGACTCATGTTTCTTTTATTAGGCTTAGGCTCCTTCTTCTTAAAAAATGTCACTTATTCTTCAAGGAATAATGGATCGAAAGTTGTACACTCCAACTAATTTAAACATCAATAGTAAACAAGATTTGGTAATGGAATTAAAGATGTGACAAGGAAACAAATGGAGCACTGATATTGGAGGCTAAGAAAGATCTGATCTTCGGAGGATTCTTGGTGATTTGAATTTGAATAGTTTAAATTGAATTAAAGGTTGATCAAGGTGGGTAGTGGAGTTCTCGATGTCAACAGTTGTTTAGAAAAGTTTTGCTTGATGTGACTTCTATTTTGGTTCATGATAAATACGTGTTTGTTCTTCCATTATTCGAAACATCTACACTGTATGCATCTTTTCTAAATTGACATTCTCTATGATCTCTATTGTCTTTTTCTTTCTCAAACTTCTGTTTGCAACTTCCTTTTGTAGTTTTAGTATTTTTCAATTCCTCTTAGCTTCTTTAATTATGGCTTTTTCCTCTACTTAGATATATCATTCTACCTTTTCAACAAATCGTTAAAGCTAGTTGGCTCATGTTTATTTCAAAGATCCATAAAATCTAGAATCTATAAAATCTAGAATCTTTCAGATTGTCTATCAAAGCATACATCGCAACTCCTTAATCTAAATTTTTGACTTGCATAGCTTCATTGTGAAAGTGAGCTATCTAGTAATGTCTTGAACCAAGCCTACATGGCTTTCCTAAAAGTTGTAGGAAACTATTTGCACAAAAGAGCATTTGAAGCTTTTTAAACCATCATTCCCATGTTGAATCCTTGTACATATTCCACCAAATCCTATGCTCCATCATATTCTGCCAACTGCAAAAATTTGAGGTTTGATGACACAAGTTCTTTGATAACTTTGTCAATGAAAGCTTTTTCTACTAAAGCTGTGCATGTCACCTCTGGATACCTTAGTTAACTTGCCTCTACCTTCTCCATATACTAACACTTCACATCCATTTTTGTATATATTATTGTCATAAACTTGTGTTCTTTTGTTTACTAAGAGTGATAGTATAGAGGTTATGCCATTTCATGGTATGACCATTCCTACATTCATATGAAAGTTAGTAATCATGTCTTGATCATGAGAATCATACCTAGTGAAGGTGGAGAATGACTGTAGATCTGTATCAATATTTGGCTTCATTAGTCTTGAAGGCACATAGCTTGGTTATTATAATCACTACCTTCCCTCATTGAATCCTATCTCCTAAAAAAGCTGTTAAGCCCTTATAGTTGAAGATAATGAAATCCTTCGTGATTCTTCATGTCTTTGACGCACCTATCTTGAACCTGTGTCACATTGAAATATTTACAATATTTGCCAAAGATGTCACAGCTTGCTTGACTACCCTTAAACTCTATCTAGTCTCCACCATATCCTACACAAGCCTTCTAACTTGTGATGCCAACAACGGGTCTCTTTGTATTCGTTATTTTGGTGTACTTCTTGACATGGTTTTTTTTATGAAGAATTACTCGTTCCTCTATAGTTTCCCAAACTTTGAATATCTATGATTGATGATAGTGAGTTTTCAAAATTTGTCATGTGGTTTTTGCAAATCAAAAGAGTTGGCCCCAAGGTGGACGTCAAATGTTAACACTAAAAAATAGAAGAGATCATGTGGAACTAAATACTTTATTGATCAAGAATGGAAAGAGTTTACAATAAAGAGAGAATCAAGAAAATAATCCCCCTCCTAGGTTTAGCATTGGGTATTTATAGGATATTATATAGAATCATTCTAGGATCACAATTCTAATTGGCTTGGTGTTTGGTATTCTAGGTCTAATGGGATTTAGCTTATCTAATCTTGATAGAATTCTTCTAGGATGCCTCCACATGTCATAATCTTCATAGAACTCAATTTATGGTATAACAATAATGTCTTCTAATTCAATTGAACTTAGTCTTTTATTCTTCATGGGATTCTAACACTTATAGCTATGTCAATGGAGGTTTGTGACGTATTGTGTCAGTGGAGGTTTATCCAACAAAGTTCCATCTAATAAGGTTTGTCTTGTGAAGGTTTATTCAGCAAAGGTCTGTCTAACTATCTAGTGGAGTTCTAACCAATAGAGGATTGTTTAGCGAAAGTCTATATAATGAAGGTTTATTTAGCAAAGATTTAGCTCCACATGTCCTAATCCACATAAGACTCAAGTTTTGGTATGACAATCTAAATTTGCTCTCAGAGCTTTTCATTTTTGCGTTCATCATAATGACTTGTCCTATAAGTTAGGATTCAAGTTTCCACAGGTATCTCAACTCTATTCCATATGTCAAGTGATGGGAATCAAAATGACCCCACATGTATCACGTCAAGAGATCCATTACACATTCTAGGAGGTCCAACCATGAAAGCTAGAGTTAGGAAGATGCGAAAAGCTTTAAATGGCCTTATTGAGCAGATTTGGGTTGATAACAACATGCAACAATTAAATTGAAGCTTGGATGATTATCAAGGCATGGTAAAGATCATTTAGGTTTAAGAGAAGCTTAATTGAGGTCATTTATGCTAAATTACATAGTTTGCGTCAAAATCTCACAATTCTGTCCCAATTTGTAACAAACTGATATTTCATGTTACTTTAGGTTACTTTCAGTGATTTTCATGTTTTTTGTATTATTTTGGGTTGAACATTCATTTATTTGAGGCCCAATTCATGGTTATTAAGATTAGGGCTTAGGGTGTTACTTTCCTATTTTGATTAGAATTACTTTTCCTTATTTAAAGGGCTTGTAACCCTAATTGGGGGCAGCTATTGAATCTGAGCTTTTGAGAGACTTTTCTCTTTGATTCGTTTCAAAACTTTACAGAACTTATCAAGATTATTCTTGTGGAGTTCTAACTTGACTTATCATTCCCATTCTTAATTGTTCGAGGGTGTGGCATCAACCAACTTTATACCTCTAGTTCTTGTTAAGTCATAGACAACGGGTCAAGGTTTTTACCTTTGGTTTTTGTTACGACATAAACAACAGATCAAAGTCCTATTATAGACTTAATTTGGCTTTCCTGGAGTTTAAAAATCCCTTGTCATGCTGTGGGTCTCATTGTTTTCTTTGGGGTTCTCATCATCAAGTTAAACGAAATTTCACCTATAGGTGAGCAAAGAATAGTTCTGCAAGAACAATTTGTTTGCTGCTTTAACGTGTCCGTTGGACTCAAGATTTGTTGCTAAGGCAAACCTCTGCTATCTATTCAGTTGTTTTTTCCTCATTTTCAAGTTGTGCTTTTTCTTTTTGATGAAAGTATTAGCAAAGATGCTTTGACACAGCTTTATTCTTTTGCTTATCATTACCATGAATTTAGCTAAAACTTGCATCTTTGTAGCTTTACTAGACAAGAATTCTTTCTCAGGCTTCATAAATTTGATTTTTTTTTTTTAATCTTGCACATTTAGGTTCTACAAGACATGTCTGAAGAATAGTAGTCAAAACCACAATTTTAAGCTAAGGGAAAACAATACCTGATTGCATATGCTAACTTTTCTAAAGCTTAATATATGCTTCTTAGGTTTGTGATTTTCTTTTCTTTTTTGATAAAAGCTATGTTTATCACTTTTAATAGTCAAAACTATGTGTATTAGGAAATGTTCTTCCTAGAATAGGTTTAAAAAGGCCTTGTTAAGTCCTGAAAGACTTTATTAATTTTTGCACAGCATTTTTGTGTCAAACACCATTATTTAATGTAGAAAAGGTGGTTAATACCTTTTTAGTGGTACATATAGTCGATGTCATTGCAAAAAATTTATATTCCTATGTTAGCTCATAGCATTCTATGCCTTAGGTTCTACACAATAAAGGTTTAGTTTATTTGTGTAATACACATCTGGTGTTCCTATGTTAGATTTTGCTTTAATAAGAGAACTTGTGCTTATCTATTCCATAGCTTTATTAAACCTATGTGTCTTTTAATTGAATTTGTGTGCTTGGAGCTTTTTGGCGTAAATGGCCTCCTTTCAAAAGTTTCTCAAGAAAAATGTTAGTTTTCTTAGAAGCACAAGAAAATTATATAGAAAAATAAATATACTTAGTTGGAATCACAACTTTCTTTCAAGATTGTGCTGAAGGAAATTCAAATGTCTATTGAGCTTTGCAAACATAAGTTCTAAGGATGCTCTATCTCCACCATTTACAACTATTTTAATGTGATTACAACAAAACTTCTTCAAATTTAGATGTGGTTGTATTCTCCACCTCTTCGCACAACATCTTACAACAATTGTGTATTTCATGGATTTCTATGCCCATGGAAGTTATTGAGTACTTTTTAATGGAATGCTTGCTCTTTTATCTATCTAATCACTATAATGCTACATGGGTCTTTGAGTCATGTCATAAGTTATTAAATTTTGATATCGAGCACATTCCTGTGTGTAGATGTTTGCTTATACATCTTTTGCAAGTGCATGTTTATTTATTAAGTGCATCATGACTTTAAATCAAAAAGTCTTGCAAACATGTACTTCTTCACAGTAGCAAATTGCCCATGCATTATATCATCTAAAATTTTCTCCTGCACCGGTTCATAATGAAAACAAGCTAAATAGATTTTATGATATCAATGTCTTTATTGCTTTAAAGAAATGTAAAGACATGAGAGAATTGTTAGTGCTTTCCAAATAATAATTTATTGTGAATTGATATAAAAAATAGTTATTTAAATTATGTAAAAGAGATATTAGGAAGTTGTTAGATTCATTCTTGCACAACTTTCTATCAAATCATATAGGATTGTGCAAATAGTCGTACTTTAGAAATTACAATGATCAACACATATTTTGCTTTCATTAGGTTTAAGCTCCTCGTTTTCAAAAGCATAGCTTTTTCTTCCAAGAACAATAAAACAAAAGTTACACCACTCCAAACATTCTCACAACTATTTAAACATTTGTAGTGAGCAAGATTTTGCAATAAAGTTAAAGTTGCGCTAAGGAAGTAGATTGTAGCACTAGTGTTTGAGGTCAAAAATGATCCAATTAGCGAAGGATTCTTGGTGAACCAACTCTCAATAGTTTAAACCCAATTGAAGGTCAATCATGATGGTGGCAACAGAGTTTTTACACAGCATAGATTTTCTATGATAAAACTGTTTTATAATAGTAGCTAGCTTCTTTTACGTTACCATTCTAGGGCCTCTGGTGCTTTATGGGTGAAGAAGAACTAGGCCCCACAATGGGCACCAAATGTTAGCACTAAAAAAAAAAGAAAAAAAGAGAGAGATCGTATAGAATCAAGTACTTTATTGGTCAAGGAAGAAGAGAACTTACAATGGAGAGAGAATGAAGAAAAATAATCCCTTTCGTATGTCTATTGGGGAATTTATAGGATATTATATAAAATCATTCTATGATTGCAATTCTAGTTGGGTTGGTGTTAAGTATTCTAGTTTTAATGGGATTTAGCCTATCTAATCTAAGTAGAATTCTTTTATGATGCCTACACGTGTCCTAACTCTCATAGAACTCAATTTAGGATATAACAATTTTCATTTTCCAGTCATGTTTTCAAAATTTTCCATTCTTTAATGAAAATCAAAAGAAAACTCTTTTCTATGAAAAGAAAAGGAAAATGAAAAATAAGGAAATTAATTCTCTTGCCCAACACGCTAATTTTCTCTTCTCTAACTTCACATAATTAGTAGCCTCGCACTCTAAAGATCACTGCAATTTCTCTTCCTCTCTTTTTCACTTAAAATCTCTCCCAAATGGAAAGAAATCTTGTTTTAGTCACTGATTTCTCTTTGATTTCTTTTATTCAATTAATAGTCTCAATGGTAGTATTGGATACTCAAGTACTATCTAATTTTTGGCAATTTTAAGACCAAAAGTCTTTCTTATTCTATGTGATTTTGGATTGTTTGTGTTCTTAATATTATATGTAATTAGGTATGTCTTTAGCCTTTTTTTTGTTCTATTGCTAGTGTTAATCTTCATGTTGAATTTCCAACAATGTTAGCTTCAAAAAATTTTGTTCAGTTCTATGTTTTCCTACCTTGCTCTGAGCACAATTTTATTGTTGAATTCTACATCTTTTCACTTGTAATCCTAGTAATTTTCTAGTTCCAATTTCTCACTATTTTTTTTATTATTATTCTACCCATGCATTTGCATTCAACACTTGTATTTGGTTGCCAAGAATTTATTTGCACTTTTAATTTTAGACTTTTGATTTAGGCCTTGCCAAGCATTTATCATCATATGATTACTATTTTTCTACTCAAAATTGTAGTTGGATAAGGTGCATTTCAAGAGTTGATTTTATCCACTAATCTAGGTTGTATATAACTGTTGTTTCTTCCTCTTAACATTAACACTAAAAAATAGAAGAGATTATGTGAAACCAAGTACTTTATTGATGAAGGATGAAGAGAGCTTATGATAGTGAGAGAATGAAGAAAATAATTCCCTTTCTAAGTGTAGCATTGAGATATTTATGGGATATTATATCAAATCATCTTTAGGATTACAATTCTAGTTGGGTTATTATTGGATATTCTAGTTCTAGTGAAATTTGGCTCATTTAATATTGACAAACTCTTTAAGATGCTTGCATGTGTCCTAATCCTCATAGGACTTTAGGGTAGGCAAAAGGTATCCATTTGCCCCTTAACTTTTCGAATTTGAGGGTTTTTACCCTCCATATTACACAATACATGAATTTTTACCCTTCATATTTTCGAGTTTGAGGAAATGAGGCAAAATTTAACGGTAAAAAATCACGTGCGACACGTGCATGTTAATCTCCGTTATACCTTGACGTGTCAATGCTAACTCAGAATTCTTTTACATGTTGGCAAGTCCAGGTCAGATTTTATGATAATAACTAAAAAAAATAATAATATAAAAAAAATCTTTTTTTTTTGTTTTTTTTTTTCGAGTTTGAGGAAATGAGGCAAAATTTAAC
>BPVZ01000034.1:2593278-2616546 GCA_020521535.1 Rubroshorea leprosula
GCATTCATCTGTTTTTTTTTTTTTTTCAAACCTTTAGTCAACGGTGGAGCCCACAAATAAAATTGGTAGCAGGTAGACTTCCCACTCATGGGGTCCAAGTTGGCATGCCAAGTTGTAAAAAAAGTCTGAGGTGGCGCTGATATGTGCATACTTGACGAAGGCCAACGGTGCACGTGCTAGACGTGATGCTCTGGCGTTAAATTTTGCCTCATTTCCTCAAACTCGAAAATATGAAGGGTAAAAATTCATGTATTGTAATATGGAGGGTAAAAACCCTCAAATTCGAAAAGTTAAGGGGCAAACGGGTACCTTTTGCCCTTTAGGGTATAACACTTCCCTTATTTTCTGTAGGTTTAAACCCCAATTTGGTCCCTCTACTTTGATAAAAAGCCCATTTTTAGTCCCTCTACTTAAAAAAACCCCTTTTTGGTCTTTCAAGTTTGAAATTTGACACATTTCTTAGTCCCTCCATTAAGTTTTGACATTAAATGAAGGAAATTTCAAAATAGAGGGACCAAAAAGGGCTTTTTTCTAAAGTAAAGGGACCAAATTAAGGCTATTTTAAACCCTTAATAGCTCTTTCTGGTCCCTTTATTTTGAAATTTTTGTCATTTAACATCAAAACTTAACAAAATAACTAAAAAGGGCTTAGATTTCAAACTTTAGGGACTAAAAAAGGATTTTTTTAAGTAGAGGGACTAAAAAGCAGCTTTTTTATCAAAGTTGAGGGACTAAATAAGGATTTAACCTTTTCTATAAATTTTCCAACTTGATATGTCTATGAAATGGCTCAGAATTTGACAATTTGACTTTGTGGTAGTGTTTTGGCCATAACTTTTTTTGTAGATATTGGATTGAAGTGATTCTAAAGGCTATACAAAGCTAAGAGATGAAGTTTTAACAATTTTGTGAAGCATTCAACCCAATTCTACTATTTTCAAGGTGAAAATTATGTTCCAATTTTCTTGTTTAGAATCTAACCAGTGTTTTTATGCTCTTATCTTGTTGTTTTCATATTTGTTTTAGGCTAGTTTGAAGGGTTACTACCCTCAATTTTGAGGGCTGTTTTAGGGTGCATCTTGTTGGCAAGTGGCAGTCACTGAATGAGGATTTTAAACATAAATTCTTTTAGTTAAGTTGCTTTTAGTTATGTGTTTTGCCGGCTTGGACCAAGGGTTAGGCTAGTTATAAATGGCTATATTTTGCTTGAAACCAAAGGCTGGTCACACATGGGGAGAGACATGGCGAGATAGTTGTTTTATTTTTTAGATTAATAATTAGGCATGAAATTCTTATGAGTCGAGATTGAAGATTTTTATGATTTTATCTCTGGAGTTAATAAGACATTTTTGTTAAAATGAAATTAGAGAATTACAAAATTTATAATGATGAATTACGATTTAGAGTTAATATTAGGAGCTATGTAAATAATTGTAGTTTATTGAACTTTTGGAAATGAATCTGAATTAAAATCTATTTTGGAGTCTTCTACTATGTGATCACTTCTAAGTAGGTTTTGAGCATCGTATATTTGTAATCTCTATAAATGTAAAGTGTGTGTATATGCCCACATCTTTGGGACGTGACAAAAGATTTGCATAATCGCCAACATAGACAAAATTGATGAGTAAGTGGTGTTTTAAAAGAAAGATTATGTTACCTGACATTATCTATTAAATAGAGTCATTTGCCCAAATTGATAAGTTCGTGAGGTGATTTGTCTCCAATTTTTGTTAAAAATGGATATGTCCCTACCATGATAGTTGGGGATCTGGGCATTCTACCATTCTCTAAACTACTTAGAACATCAAAAATAGCCTTTCGGAGGGAAGAAGCAAAGGAATTCGAAAATGGTAGACACCAATCGTTCAACGAATCAGAATCTTTGGAACTTTGCGCTTTGATGGGGGAAGAGATTCAAACAACGAGAGGAAATCGAGTTAGGAGAGAAAAGACGACGAGGTTCTTGGTGTTGGTAAAAATTGTGAAAGATTTGAAGCTATTCGAGATCTTTGATGAGGCCAGGGAAAGAAACCCCATTTAGCGTTAAACGGAGTAGTTTGTAAAAATTTGACTCTTATATACTGTATAATTCTATTATCAAAATTTTAAATCCTTATAATTTTGTTTGCTCCAAATAGATCCCACCATGTCCAATTTTTTTTCTTTTTATTTAAGCACCTTCGTATTTTTCGTTTATATATACACCACATTTATTTATGGAAATTAACATTTGACTGTTTATGTGGGTTGAAAATTTTCCTATTTTTTCCATTTCCTTTTTCCAGAAAATAAATTTCATTTTCATTTATTAAACAAACTTTCTACTCAATTTCCATTTTTCAATGGAAATAGAGATGAAAAACAGTTTTGTTTTCTAATGCCAGATGCATCCTAAAATTCTGAGCTTGCCTTTAATAGCTCTGTTGTTCAGGTTCATACTCTGTTAGTAATATTGACAGGCACCCCACTGGAAGCCGGTCCACCAAAAACTTTTGCTGAACTGCAGTTATTTTCTCCCAATTGGGATGGGGCAGAGGGAAAGTCGATGCTTTCATGGCTCTCAGAAATTTAATTTTGTTCATGCAGAACAACAAAAATGGTAAGGGAGTTAATTAACATCCAAGTCAGCAACATTCAGATACCCTGCTAGGAAATCCTATGCTTCAAAATGAAGAAAACTATTCTTTCAAGAATCCATAATCTGCAAAAAAACCAAATAAATATACGTACATGCTAATCAAAATACAAAATTTCAAAGTCGTCATCTTCATCAGATTAAAGATGGTGCAACTCAAATTTACGGCGCAGAAATGAGCATTAGTAGCAGAAATTAATTTATTTTGCAGAAATGAATGTATTTTCATATGGAGCAGGAGGAAATGGCACACCAAATGTACAAAAACAGATAGGTTTTTTTATTCACACGACAGGAACCCAAACAAATCGACTTGCATACATGAGAAACACATTATTTGCACGCTGATAAATGTAAGAAATGGCTAAGAATACAGCTAAAGTTTTTCCAAAACAGAGGTCTTACTGAGAAGAACGTAGCTTTTATGTTTCACACACTAGTCTCCTTTGAGATGATTAGACCAACATAGAAGCTGAGAGTCAAGAAAGCCCTAGACCGTGGCATATCAGGAGCTATGCATTTCAAAACCACCATGATTCTCAATGTCAAGCTAAAGACATACTATTGGAAATCCGCACCAGGATCAAGATAAGCATGATCACCAAGCAGAAGTAGCAATTTTTCTGCATTTGGGTTGCCCAACAAGAACTCCAACTACACATATACCAAGCAGAATTCACAATTGGTTTAACCGATGGCACATTCACACAATGATTGCAAGCCCCATTATGTTAATAGAATTCACCAAGATGGAACATGTATGCAGCAATTGGATCAGACCTGAAACTCAATTCAATTCTTCCAACCCACAATTGCAATTCGTTCTCTATAAACATCTCACCTGGAACATAACCATTTATTTCCACAAGGAAGAGAAAGCCCACAAACAGAGCAATAATACTCCAATTTGTCAAAATTTTTAACAAACTTGAATTGCCCCAATTATGGCAATCTCAAAATTCAGCAACTTCAGCCAAGCCATAATTCTTGACTTCCTCTCCTCCAACAAGAGCTAACAATTTGATCTCCTAAAACCCTAATGAATCTTCAAGCAAAGTACTAAGAAAAACCCTAATTTGAATTCACTCCAAATTTTCCAAACCCCTAGGCTGCCTAACCCTAAATTCTCTCCCACACCCACACACACAATCAACAACAGCAGTAGACAAATATTTATAGAATCTATAGATATATACCCCAGAACCACCTCTGGTAATATCACCGCCAAATTCAACGCGGATCCTCCTCTCTCCGACCGGAGCTCCCTGGAGCACCTGACAAGGAAGCTAACAAATTCAGATGTCCCGGCATGTAATTCCCGACCCTCGCCGCAGACGCCTCTCCCATCGCCTGCTGCTGCTGAACGAACAAAGCAGCAGCTGATTGCTGCTGCGCCGCCACGGCTGCCGAGTGTACTACCATTTCTGGAGGTGGCTGTGGGGCAAAGCTCCATACTTGACCAAAGTCCGGCCTAGCCGGAACAGCCCAAAATCCACCGGTAGGCGCTCCAGATGGTCCCACAATCGACCCCACTCCGGGCCCCACCGTGACTCCACCAGTATCGTCCTTGCCAGCGCCTTCGTCCTCTGCCCTGACGCGCTTGCCGAGAATGAAGGGCGCGGGACCCAGGAGCGGCTTATGATCCAAACCCGAAGAAGAAGTCGCCGATGATAAAGACGCAGAGTTTGCACCCCCTCGAACAGACACCGACATCGCTGAGAAACTAGCCGGAGTGGTACCCGTTCCAGTGGCGGCTATGATGGAGGGCTCAGCCTGGCGGAGAAGCCACTCAATTGTCTGACCGTCGGATTTATGACCAAGTTCCCGAGTGAGCTGGAACACCCGGGCGGCGCAAATGATGGGCATCCTGATTCTGCGTCCCCGGCCATCGACCTTGCTATGACGGTCCTTGGATGGTGGCTTCTTGACAGCTAAGGCCCCGTTCCCCGGCGCCTGTTGCCTCTGAGTGTCCATTATTGCTGCTCCGTTGGTCGTCGTCCCCTCCGAATTAGACATACGCCGTTAACCAATTCGACCCCTTTACTCCGCGAGACAATCGCAGGAAGATTTGGGTATGACGGCAAAGATGAAAAGTGAAGCAAGAACTAGGTGGAGAGAGGAGAGGAGAGAAGAGGAGAGAAGAGGAGAGAAGGGGGTTTTTTTTTTTTTGGGGGGGAAGGGAGGGAGCAGAGAGCTAATCATTGAGCGGCAGGAGCTGGTGGAGACAGGAGGGAGGGCACATGGGTGGTGGGACCCAGAAATACACAGTACACAACCCTCCCACAGCTCACGCCCTCCCCTCCCTTTAGTCCCTTCGGGAGGGTAACACTCTCACGCGCGTATTTCGCGTGCTTCACGCGCCTTGTTCTTTTTTATCGCTGAGGGGAATTTAAGTGGGGAGCTGTCAGGCGTGGGTTCCACTTACCCTTTCCGTACTGTTGAATTGAAGTTTCCAGCTACGTGCAGTAAGGCGATTATCCATTTATCTCTTGCCACGTCATCGTTAAATATCGCCTTGTAATTTAATGAGGATAAAGTCTTAACTGCAAATCAAAATAATTGAGAGCCAACGAGTAGCAGAGTTTAGTGCTACGTACTGTCTTTTAAGGTAGAGAAAAAAATTTCACTTTAGTTTTGTTATTATAGCTTAATTTTATTCATTTAACCTTATAATTTGTTTTTGCTTTTATTAAGAGTAATATAAATAAACATAAATGGTTTATAATTTATTGATTTATGAAAAAAATAAAAGATAGCTATTTTAATAAATAATATTTTTCCAATGTTACCTATCAAATTGCTTTGTAAAATTACATTTAAAATTTTTTTAGCTAAAATAAATTAACCCTAAAAAATGTAGATACAAAAACACCATTTAAATTTCTAAATTCAAAATCTCTAACTAAAATTAGCGTATGACCATCATCAAACGCCACTTTCCCATCACTTGCTTGAAGGATATTATTTTCAATAGCATGAGGATGCATTTAGACAACTCAATATGCTACCAGTAGTTCAAATTAAAATCTGTTGCAGATCATCTCTAAGGTACTTAAGCATTGGATTGTCTATCTAAAAGTACCCTTGAGTTTTCAAGTTAATCTATGTTAGACTACAAACTACTACAAGAAGGACTATAATGTTAGCTTGTGCTTTTACATTGGCATCACTTGAAAGAATCAAACCCACATCCACATGATTAGCAATAACACCAATATTGCTAAGTAGATAAGACCTCAGCCTTGGCCTAAAGATGCTAGCTTGGTTTCCCTACCTCTAAACACCAATATTGTCTAAGAACCATACCCCAACAGCTTTAAGTGCTAACTTTAAAGGCTTATGATGGAACGATGGATCTTAATGATCATTTACATGCCTTTTGTTCAGCAACACAAGCTTAAGATGCAGCTTTACTTTGCCTCTGACTCAAATTCTTATGCAAATTAAGAATAAGATGGATCTAAAGAAGCTTGGACTAATGAGAAGTACAAGGTGCAAAAAGGATCTTACACAGTATTGTGATTTTCATCAAGATTACGGTCACACAATATAAGATTGTCATCAACTGAAGCTGAAGTTATAGGGTTTAGCTTGGAAAGACACTTTCTTACCACTTCTTAATCTCCTTTCAAAACGTTTACACCCGTAAGAGTTTGGAACTCCATACATAAATGAGCTTGAGTTACCACAATTGGGATTGCATTCAAAGTTAGTCTCTTTATCACAGCATTATAGAAGGATGCCATTTTGACTACTAAAAACTGAACTAAAGGAGTGACATACCTCGTTCCATCTCAAAAGTAATGAGAGGTTAATCATTCCTTCCACCAAAATGGCTTATTATTAAATCCATAAATTGTCCTATCATACTTCTCTAATTGAGTTAGGTTTATCCTTAAGTCTTCAAAGTGGTGCTAGTATAAGATGTCAAGTGCACTTTCAATGTTAATAAAAGCTCTGTGATTCCCACAATTGTAAATTCATATGGTAGTTACTACACTTCACTCACATATAAGAATGGAAGGCTTAAGCTTTAATGAAAGGGAAGTGTATGTGAGTGAAGTGAAGAAGCAAAGCAACGCTTAGAAAAGAAAATTCCAAGAATCAAATTGCAAAGATTAACTTATCACTCTCACCTCAATTGACTTCCAATGAGTTGTAACTTCACAAAATGATGCACTAGTAACTACCATCTGAATTTACAATTGTGGGATTCATAGAGTTTTTATTAACATTGAAAGTGCACTTGACATCTTATACTAGCACTACTTTGAAGACTTAAGGATAAACCCAACATAATTAGAGAAGTATGATAGGACAATTTATGGGTTTAATAATAAGCCATTTTGGTGGAAGGAATGATGAACCTCTCATTACTTTTGAGAGGAAGGAGGTATGTCACTCCTTTAGTTTAGTTTTTAGTAGTCAAAATGGCATCCTCCTACAATGCTGTGATAAGGAGACCAACTTTGAATGCAATCCCAATTGTGATAACTTAAGCTCATTTTTGTATAGAGTTCCAAACTCTTATGGTTGTAAGTGTTTTGAGATGAGACTAAGAAGTCGCAAGAAAGTGTTATATGACCTCTTTCACACACTCGAGAAAAGGGGAAGGATGCACCTTGAGTGATTGGGATAAAATGTTTTGAGAATAAACAAGATAATGAGCAAACACCTATCTAATGGAAGAAATTGAAGTAGTTCAAATCAATGATAGAAATCCAAGTCAAATTATCTAAATTCACACCAAACTCAATTATAAGGAAATGAGAAGCTTGTGGAATTCTTGAGGAAAAACAAGAATATTTTTGCTTGGTCAACTAATGAGATGCTGGGAGTGCTTGCCTCAATTACCAAGCATAAACCTTAACACTAACCCTTTAAATAGTAACACAAAAGAAGTGCTTCTCCAATGGGGAAAGATTAAGAGTAATAAATGAGGAAGTATAGAAGCTACTTCAAATTGGATTTGTAAAAGAGGTTGATTACTATGAATGGGTGGCCAACCCAGTTCTAATGAAGAAGGCTAATGTGAAATGGAGGATGTGTATTGACTACACTGATTTAAACAAGGCTTCTCTAGAGAACTATGTTATTATGCCAAATATTGATAAGCTAGTAGCAAAAGCTTCAAAGAATGAGAGGATAAGCTTATTGAATACTTTTTTGAGATAGCATCAACAAGTCTTGATAGCACCTAAGGATGAAGAGAAGACCTCATTCTCTATTGAGAATGAGATTTATTATTACGTAATGATACTTTCAAGTTAGGACAACTTTTACTAAAGAATGGTTTCCCTAGTGTTCAAAGCCCAAATTGGAAGGAGCCTTGAAGTGTCCATGGATAACATTGTAGTCAAAAGCATTAAGGCCAAAGACTACTTAACAAACCTAGAAGAAACGTTTAACAACCTAAGCAAAAACAAAATAAAGCTAAATACAACAAAGTGCACCTTCAGAGTTGAATATGAGAAGTTTGTTAGGTATCTAGTCTCTAGGATAAGGATAGAGATCAACTCATAAAAAACAAGGCAATAAAGGAAATGTAGCCATCGAAGTGCATTAAGGATGTGTAGTGCTTGGGTGGTTATATTACTACACTCCATTGATTTATGTCTAAATTGATTGAAATACGCTTGCCTTTCTTTAAAAACTTAAGAATAGTGCATATTAAAAATAAAGATGAGAAGTTCAAGGAGTTTGAATGGCTAAAAATTGTCAAAGTACATTTGAAGAACTAAAGAAGTACCTTAGTTCATCTTCGTTATTGATCAAACCAAAAAAGTTACAAATATTATATTTATACTTAGCTATTCCCAATAAAGCAATTAGCTCAATCTTTATTAGAAATGCAAGGAAGAAGTAGAAGCTCATGTATTATGTTAGCAAGAAGGTGTAAGGGCTTGAAGAAAGGTACCCGCTAGTTGAGAAGGCAACTTTACTAGTTGTGATTGCAACTTTAAAGTTCAAACCATACTTTCAAATCTCATTTAACTATAGTTTTGATAGATCAACCATTAAGACAAATTTTACAAAATCTAAAGTACTCGAGTCACTTTATCAAATAAGCAATCTAATTAGGAGAGTTTGAAATAATGTACTAGCTAAGAACAACTATCAATGCCTAGACCTCAATTAATTTTATTGTGAAGTACACCTTGGCTTAGTTGAGGTTAGAACCTCATAATTGGACACTATACATTTAAAGGGCCACAAATGGGAAGGATCTGAAGCTAGAATGGTCATTCTTGACCCGATGATTTTAAAATTGAACGTGCCTTGAAATTTAACTTTGAAACTACAAATAATATGGTTGCGAAACAAATGAACCAATCCTCAAAAAGTATGAAACCACAAAGCTCTACATTTACTTCATTGATTACTTTGGGTAAATACTATAGACGTCATTACCAAGTCTATATGTAAATACCCCTCAAGGGCTATCCCTAAGGTAGTTTGAGAACTTTTATCCTTTTCCTTCCTTACCTCAGCTACTAAGTAAACTATAGCTGACTTAAACATCAAAGTGTTTGTCCCAAGGTACGCCTTCAAGTCTTCAGGTTGATCTACCTCAATTATGGACTATTGCAAAAAAGACTACAAAGTTAATTCTTGCTTCTACAAATTTGGCATTGATATCAAAATTTTATATGAATTTGCATGCAAGTAAATAGTTAATAGAAAAATAACGTGTAATAATGTTAACTATAATTTTTTTTGTTATTTACAATCAAGGTGTCCTCAGGCTAACTTTCATGCACTAGGACACCCCCCTCCCCCCACATTGGCTTAATACATTCAAGAAAATTAATTTTGCTTGGGTACTAGCACTAAGACTTAAACAATGGACTTGACTTTTAAGACGACACTTACTAACTAGTGGATTCAACTCATGAAGTTTAATGTTAACCATAAATTATGGGTGGAAATCTTCAATTAAAAATTTTTGAAGACTAGTTTTGTGAGAGTAGCCATAGTCAACCTAGTACTCCCTAGATTCTTTGTACAAAAGTAGTGAAGATTCAATGACATGAATATTTTTTTTCTTTAGATCGATGAGTTTTGGATGAATCAATGACTTATTTTGATGTATCATTGAAAAAATTGGTAGAAGAATAGGGGGATCAATAAAAGACAAGATTAAAGTGAGAAAAGAAACCTTAGATACAGATCAATTGTCTTATGTAGATCAACTCCCAACTATAGTTGGAGGTTTGACGCATTAGATAATTAAAGTTAAGCGATAAGTAGTTGTCTACTTGAAAAAAATGAAAAATGACAATTTATTTGAGACAAATTTTGAGTAAAAAACTTCAGAGTAGTTAATTTACTATGGAATAATTGTTTGAAGGTTATATTTCAAATTTAGTCTTTAAACTTTTAATTTTGAATTGTAGTCCCTGAATTATTTTTTGCACTTTTTTTTTTGTCTTTTCATCAATTTAATCCGTTAAATCTATACAATTGGCATTTTTTGGGTCCCTAAACTTTTGTTTTATGCACATTTTTAGTTCTTAACTAATTTTCATCACACATTTTTAATCACTAAACTTTTGTTTTATGCATTTTAGGTCATTAAAGAAAATTTTAAAAATGATAGCTGGATAGAATTAGCAAACAAAAAAAAAAATTGATGAAAAGATAAAAAATATATATATTTTTCATAATTGAAGGATGAAAAAAAGTGCAAAAAATAATTCAAGTATTAAAATTATTGAAAATTGAAAGTTTAGCAATTGAATTTGGCTCTTAACCTTGTTTGAAATTTAAATTTGTGTAACTACCATTATTTGCTAATAAATGCCTCATTAATTCATTTTCCAATGCAAAAGATCCAAGAATGAACATAAAATTGTTCATATCTGATCCAAATTGATTGCTCTAATCAAAGTCGACCTATTCTAATTAAAATTCAATCCAAATTAACATCAATTTGAATAGGTTTGGATTATAAAACTTAAAATTTATATATTTGGTTTGGTTTATAATTTTACATTAAACCACCAGATTACAAATAACATAATTAAATAACACAATAATTTTAATAATTTTATAATTTTTTAGTAGATGTATATTTGAAAAAGTGCCCATTAGTCTTATTTCTTAAACATTTGGAGGAAAATATCTCAACTTATATCATTTCAATAAACTTTCATTAAAAAAAGACTAATTACATATTTTTAAAGCATAATTTAAACTATTTTTTGTTTCTCCTTGTTATACCCTAAAACAAGTCCTATGATAATTAGGACACGTGGAGGCATTCTAGAGATAATCCTATCAAAAGTAGAATAGGATAAATCCCACTAGAATAAGAATATCTCAAACACCAATCAAATAAAACTGTATTCCTAGAATAACTATATTTAAGCATCCTATAAATACCTCTAGGATCAACCTAAGGAGGTAGATTATTTTTCCACCATCATTCTCCCTCTATTGTAAACACTCTCTATCAATAAAGATCTTGGTCTCACACTACCTACTCTATTTTTACGGTTAACATTTGGCGCCCACCGTGGGGCCCAGTTCTTTTTGATCCACGAATACCACATGAAAAATTCAGAAAATTCATCACCTCCTAGCAAAATCACCCTAGATTCCAGAAGCAAAGCCATAATGAGCAACTCCTCTTCATCAAGCACGAATCCAAGAGATACTATCAACAAAACCAAACCATCAGACTCAACGGTAGCATTGCTAATACAGAAACTTACACAAGACATGGAAGAAACAAGGCAAAGTTTAAAAGCAATCGAGCGGGCCATAGCATCCATGACGAAGGCTACCAATACCTTGTCACAAGAAGCTAAACGAGAACGCTTGTCACGAAGTGACGCCAAGACACTTGAAGGGAAAAAGCAAGATTCAGCACAAGGAAACAAAAATCAAGATGAAAGCTACGTACCTTCAAGATCGACAGAGTTGACAATCGACACGAGCTTACAACCATCTTCAGCTTTCACTCAATACAATTTTCGAAGTAAAAACATGATACCTCGTACACATTCAAACCAAAGGAAGGCTAGCCAACAAATCCAAGAAGCCATACTCACGGCAACAGGACCACAAAAGACAGAAACACAGGTTCATGATGACGGTATTTACAAAGAAATTGAGGTATTACGACAACATCTAGCAAAAATAGAAGCAGGCAGGCAGAGGTATGCAGAACCAGCACACACAACTTCAGTGGAAAAAGCCTTTACAGACGACATCATCAGGGAACCTGTGCCATCAAACTTCAAAACTCCGTAGCTAGTCGAGTACGATGGAACTCAAGACCCAGTGGAGCACATGCAAGGATATAGAATGGCAATGATGGTATATGGAGCCTCGAATGCCTTATTATGCAAGTAGTTTCCAGCAACTTTCAGGAAAGCTGCGCAGGCTTGGTTCGCAACATTACCAGAAAAATCTATCCAAACCTTTGATCAATTTGCGAACATGTTCATCAATCACTTCACTGCCAACAGAGCTCCCCGAAAAGACCAACCATCATCTCCTAACAATTAAACAAAAAACAAGAGTCACTAAAAGCCTACATAGCAAGATTTCACAACAAAGCTATGCAAGTAGAATGATTGGACCAAAGCGTTGCAATGCATGCTCTAATGGACGGACTTAAAGACTCAAGTTTCTATAGATCTCTAAACAAGCGAGAACCCACTAGCCTTAATGATCTCTTAAGAAGGGCGGAAAGGTACATCAGAGTAAAAGAAAGGGCGGCAGTAAAAGAAGCACAAGAAACATCAAATTTAGAAGAAGGAAGAAAGCAGAAAATAGAAAAAGATATAGATAATAAAAGTACCAAAGATAGAAAACAATCAAGATACAACCTGAGAGATAGACACCCCCGGACACAGAGAGAATTTGTGGGATATACAACACTCACACCTTTAAACACCAGCAGGACAGAGGTCTTCAACGTAGCAAAGAAAATAGAGAAGCTGCAATGGTCGGCAAGAATGGCGAGTAACCCAACTAGAAGAGATCAGATGCGATTCTGCGCCTTTCATGGAGAACATGGACATGATACAGAGGAATGCAAACAACTGAAAATAGAAATTGAGAGGTTAATAAGACGAGGAGCACTCCGGCAATTCGTTAAAACAAACGACGGTAGTAGAAATAGGAAAGATCAGCACAAAAAGCCTGGAGAAAAAGAGAAAGAAAAAGAATAGCCACTAGAAGTTGTGGGGACCATTAACATCATAAGCTTACCGTCTGAAGTACGTAGCAAAGAAAGAACCTCGCCAGTAACATTGGAAGCAAAGAATTCTTTAAGAAAAAGTGAGAGCTTCACAGAAAAAGACCTGCAACAAAGGGAAGTGTATCCTCATGAACCCTTAATGATACAAGTAATAGTTGAAGACAGAAACCTCCGACAAGGAAAAATATTCAAAAGAATATTAGTAGACACAGGGAGTTACAGAGATAGACTTACACATGAAGTTTTCAAAAAGTTGGGATTCTTAGCACAACTTATGAGACACTGTGAATTCCCATTAGTAGGACTGTCTGGAAGAGAGGTACCAGTAGTGGGAATCATTACAATACCCATCCACGTTGGCGATACCGCTCAAAAAGCTGTGGTAACTTTGGACTTCTTTGTTGTCTCGGAACAATCAGAAATCCGGAAACTGCGGCCCAAGTCCCGAACTTGGGATTTAATTGCAACAGGTGATATCAGGAGAAGAAGAGCATTGACAATAGATACAATGGATGCACGAGAAGGTATAAACGAACAATGAGCAGAGCCCATTGATTGCACCAAATCCGTGGTACTCACCTCAAAAAATCCAGACAAAACAATGAGTGTAGGAGCAGATATGGATCCAGAATTTATCGCAAAACTAGAAGAATGCTTAAGAAGGCATGAAGGTATATTTGCAGGAAGCGCAGCTGACATGCCTGGAATAGACCCTGAAGTCACATGCCAGAGGCTCAGGGTACCCCTAGAAGCTGTGCCAGTCAGGCAAAAGATGAGACAATTTGGAGCCAAAAGAACCGCAGCTATAAAGGAAGAAATAGAGAAATTAAAAGAAGCAGGATTTATAAAAGAAATAAACTTCTGCGAGTGGTTATCTAACATCGTCATGGTAAAAAGAGCAAATGGAAAATGGCGCATGTGCATTGATTTCACTGACCTTAATAAGGTGTGCCCCAAGGACAACTATGCATTGCCTAACATAGATGAATTAGTGGACAACTCCTTCGGATATGAAATACTCAGTTTCTGTGACGCCTATTCAGGATACAACCAAACCCCACTCGCAAAAGAGGATCAAGACAAAACAGCTTTCATCGTGGCAGGAGAAACATACTGCTACATAGTGATGCCATTTGGCCTAAAAAACGCAAGAGCAACATACCAACGTTTTGCAAACAAAATCTTTGTGTTGTTGAAAGGAAAGTGCGTAGAAGTATATGTCGATGACCTGATAATAAAAAGCAGAAGTCTAGATCAGCATCTTGAAGACTTAGAGCAAGTTTTCAGCATACTACAGGAATATGGCATGAAATTAAATCCTCTAAAATGTACGTTCGGGGTGAAGGCTGGAAAATTCTTAAGCTTCATGCTAACCAACAGAGGTATTGAAGCAAATCCAGAAAAAGTGCTTGCAATAATAGAAATGAAACCCCCAGCTTCAATAAAAGAAGTACAACACCTTATGGGAAAAATTGTGGCATTAGGAAGATTTCTGTCAAAATCTACAGAAAGGTGCTTGCCCATCTTTGAAATCCTACGAGGAAAGAAAATCTTTGAATGGACACAAGACTGCCAGAGAGCTTTTGAACAATTGAAAGCATACCTGGCATCTCCACCTTTAATTAGCAAACCTAGCCCTGGAGAGACATTATTCCTATACATAACGGCAACAACAGAAGTAGTTAACGCAGCTTTAATCAGGCAAGAACAAAAAAGGCAAAGACCTGTGTACTTTGTAAGCAAAGTACTACAAGAACCAGAAAAAAGGTACGCACCTTTAGAGAAGCTAGCATATGCAGTAATCATAGCAACCAGAAGACTAAGATATTACTTTCTGGGGCACAAGATTACAGTCCTCACCAATTATCCATTGAGGCATGTATTGCATAAACCAGACTTAGTAGGAAGGCTGGTAAAATGGAGCATTGATCTTATAGAATTTGATGTGGAATTCCAGCCACGAAAAGCTATGAAAGCTCAGGTTTTGGCGGACTTCATAGTAGAACTGAGTAAGGCAGAAAAAGCTGCGCTTGACACACCTTTACCAACACCCCCAGCAAAACGGCAATCATTAGAAATAGAAGAAGAGCAAGCAAGGGCAATTCCACCAGATCTTTGCTGGGTCCTCCATGTTGATGGATCATCAAGTGAGAATGGGAGTGGCGCAGGAATCATACTGACATCATCAGAAGGAGAAACCTTCGAGTACGCACTAAAGTTTACGTTTGAGGCATCCAACAATAGAGCAGAGTACGAGGCTCTGCTGGGTGGACTTCGGTAAGCAAAAGCTGTGAATGCAGAATACATCAAAATATTTAGTGATTCACAGTTAGTAGTAAACCAAGTAAAAGGAGATTTCAACGCTCAAGAAACAGTAATGACAAAATACCTGGAAAAAGCTGCGCAACTCCTTAAATCATTCAAAGGATATGAAATGCACCACATAAAAAGAACCGAAAACTCAAAAGCTAATGCACTGACCAGACTAGCAAGTTCAGGAGTCACAGAATCGGGAAAAGAGATATACGTTGAAGAATTGAGCTCCCCCTCAATATCTGAAGAAGAATTCCTGGAGATAGAAGAAGAAGAAGTAACCTGGATGAATCCAATCAAAAGATACCTCTCTAATGGAGATTTACTTGAAGACAAGAAAGAAGCACAAAAGTTGAAAAGGAAAGCAGCGTGGTATACAATCCTTGGTGATCATCTCTATCGAAGATCATACACACACCCATGGCTCAGATGTCTGACACCCAACGAAGCAAAAACCGTAATGGAAGAAATTCACGAAGGAGAATGTTCCAACCACATAGGAGCAAAATCACTATCATACAAAATCCTCCGCCAAGGATATTTTTGGCCAACCATGAAGATGGATACAAGGGAATACATCAAGAGATATGACAAATGCCAAAGATTCACTCGAATATAACACCAACCATCAAATCCTCTGCATATGGTAACAGCTCCATGACCTTTTGCAAAATGGGAGATGGACATCCTTGGGCCCTTCCCAAAAGCAAAAGGAAAAAGGAAGTACCTTATAGTTGCAATAGACTACTTCACGAAATGGGTGGAAGCCGAGGCAGTGGCCAGAATAATAGAACAAAAAATAGAAGAGTTTGTAAAGATATGCATCATATGCAGGTTTGGAACACCAAAAATCCTGGTCACGAACAATGGGACCCGGTTCGCAAGTGAATCTTTCAAAGAATTCTGTCAAGCATAGAATCTGGAAAGACGATTCACAATCAAAGCTCAGCTAGAAAATGAAGGAAAAACACCAGAGCAAATTGAGCAGAGATTTGCTTCAGTAGCTTACCCAGAATCAAACGGACAGGCAGAAGCTGCCAACAGAATCATATTAGATAGCTTGAAAAAGAAGGTAGGGAAGGCAAAGGGCTCATGGACAGAAGAACTACTGTACACATTATGGGCCTACAGAACCATGTACTGCACATCCACCGGTGAGACCCCATTCAATTTAACATACGGAACAAAAGCAGTGATTCTAGTAGAAACTAGAATTTCAATGCATAGAACCAGCCATTATAACGAACACAAAAACAAAGAGACTTTAAGAGCCAACCTAGATTTACTAGAAGAAGTTAGGGACTTATTGCAAATACGAATGGCAAGTTACCATAGAAAAGCAGAAAAATATTACAACCGCAAGGTAAAACCCAAAAACCTATGCAAAGGAGATTGGGTACTAAGAAGAGCAAAGGTCTCAGAAAGAAATCCCCGAGAAGGAAAGCTATGCCCAAGCTGGGAAGGACCATACCTCATCAAGGAAGATTTAGGCAACGGAGCCTTCAAGCTGATACGCCCCAAGGGAGCAATAATCCCACGGACCTGGAATGCTACGCACCTTAAAAAATACCACTGGTAAGCAAAGGAAAGTAATCTTGTAAAGTACTCCCCATCAATATTGCGACTTTCATTTGAATAAAATGAGAAATTTAGCAAAAGCCAGATAAAACAAAAATGTGCTTAGACAAACAATAAAGCTGCGAACAAGTTTGGATGTAAATAAATATCCAAGCAAAAGTTACACAAGCAAAAATAAAGCTGCGAACAAGTTTGGATGTACATAAATATCCAAGCAAAAGTTACGCAAGCGAAAATAAAGCTGCGAGCAAGTTTGAATGTACATAAATATCCAACCAAAAGTTACGCAAGCGAAAAAGAAGCTGTGAGCAAGTTTGGATGTATATTAAATACCCAAGCAGAAGTTACACAGACAAACAATAAAGCTGCGGGCAAGTTTGGATGTACATAAACATCCAAGCAAAAGTTACGCAAGCGAAAAAGAAGCTATGAGCAAGTTTGGGTGTACATTAAATACCCAAGCAGAAGTTACACAGACAAACAATAAAGCTGCGAACAAGTTTGGATGTACATAAATATCCAAACAAAAGTTACGCAAGCGAAAAAGAAGCTGTGAGTAAGTTTGGGTATACATTAAATACCCAAGCAGAAGTTACACAGACAAACAATAAAGCTACGAGCAAGTTTGGATGTACATAAATATCCAAGCAAAAGTTACACAAGCGAAAATAAAGCTGCGAGCAAGTTTGGATGTACATAAATATCCAAGCAAAAGTTACACAAGCGAAAATAAAGCTGCGAGCAAGTTTGGATGTACATAAATATCAAGCAAAAGTTACGCAAACTTGGCTATACGTAAATACCCAAATAAAAGCCACGCAAGATGCACCACAAAGGATAAGACAAATCTCAAAAAATAAGAAAACATATTTTCCATATATATAGTCTTGATAAAAAGCACAAAGCAAGACAAGACGAAAACCAAGTCCACAAACAAAAAGAAAGGTATAATATCCACAGCTCTCGGGCTCACTACATAGGCAGAGAAGGGGAGGCACCCTATGAAACCTCCGCATCAACAGAGCTACCCTTGCTACACACAACTGTGGCAGAATCTCCCACATCCCAAGAGCTACCAGTACCTTTAGACACCTGCCTAGGAGAATCATCCAGAAAAACAGCACTAGGACCTCGATCATAAGTTCTCTTTAAATCCGGATTAGCATGAATCAAGGCAGCAACGTCCATATCCTCAAACTCAACAAGACAGTCAGACACAATCAGCCCACAACGAGGAAGCAACATCTTGATAAGCTTGACAGCAAGATTAAAATAACCCAAACTGTCAGAAAGAGCGAAGGCTCTACCTTCTGGAGACTCCTTAAAAGACTGAACGATGGAAGAAGACGAAGCTTGTAAGGAGGAAAGTTGCACCTTCAGATTCGAGACAGACCTCTCCAAAGCAGAATTCGCAGAAGAAAGATCACCCAACTGCCATTGCAAAGCCAAAACAGAGGACTCCAAAGGCGCTTTTTCAACAGCAGCAGCAGAAGAAGAGAAAAGTTCTTTCTCTTTTTTCAACAAATCATAACATTCTTGGAGATAGTTAGCTATTTCTTCAACCTCTCAACCTCGATAGAATTAGCTCCCAATGCTGTTTTCTCAGAATGAAGCTGGCAGCACAAGTTCAAAAGATCTTTACTCCTCTCCCGCATTTCAGACAAATCAGCAGCAGCACGATAGGAGGAATCTTCCTTATCTAGGAGAATTTCCTTCATATGCTGTAGTATAGCACAAACCTAAAACACAAGAGCAAAGAAAGACATTAAAAATAAAACAGCAAAAACCAACCACAAAAAAGAAGGAAAAACACATACACTGGCAGAATGATGAACGGCCATGTCATGAAGGGCCTCCAAAGGAAAATTTGAAAGCAATTTTTTGTCACCAACCAACAGCATGTATTTAGAAGATTCACGAGCAATGGAACTATGCCCAATAATGGAAAAACCCTTTAAGCAAACATCATAACCTGCACAAGAAAGAAGGAACAATAAACCAACAGAGAGAAGAAATTAATACAAGGGCAATAAAGAAAAAGAAATACTGGGACAGACAACATCTTTCAAAGGCAACCTCGTCAGAGGTTTAGAAAAACTCTTCCCAACAATAAAATCCATAAAAGAAGAAATCAAGAGCCTCCCCTTTGAAGAGAACTGTTGCAACTCATCATCAGGAAAAACAAAGGAAACATGAACCTCCTCATCAACCTCAATAACACCACCTTCCGCCACACGCTTATCAGAACCACCAACGGAAGCTGCTTTAAAAGAAGCACTTTTTAATCTCTTAGACCTCCTCACAGCTAAAGGCGCCCCTTGAGAAACAGCCCCCTTAGACTTACCAGCAGCCTTCTCAACTTTCTTAGCTAACACTTTCTCGGTCTTCACAGCTTTATCAACCCTCTCAAGTTTTTCAATCTTGGCAGAATGACTCAAAATAGCTAAGGTATTTATGCCACCTGAAACATACAAAAAAAATGTAACTAGAAGAGAAAAAACAAGAAAATATCAAGGAGAGCCAAGCAGAAAGAAGAAAGAATACCAGCAGAACCAAGAAAAAAGCTAGGACTGCTTTCACCAGACTTTCGTTTTAAAGAACGTTCAGGCTTCGGAAAGGCCTCAAAACCAGAAGGAACAAAAGGAACAGGAAAAGCAGAGTAAGAGTCACAGGAACCAAGAGCCCAGACACCTGCCTCAATCAAATTTTCACGAACAATCAACTCTGCAATACTCACAGATGGTTCGGTAACAAACTTATGGACAACCTTATAATCATCTACTGAAAGCAAAACCTCAACAATAGTAGTACGAGGGACCCGCCAGAGAAAAGGAAAATCAACATCCTTGGGGGCACTCAGAAAGAAAAACCTCTTATGCCAATTATTGGAATCATAACCAGGCAAGGGGTCCACAAAAACAGTATTACCCCGGCGACGTTTTTTATCATCCACACCTTGAAACTCTAATACTCTATGAGAAAAATAATACCAACTACCAGTGGGATCAGCAGTTTTTAATTGAAAAAAGAAACAAAAAAGCTCATGGGTAGGTGTAATCTTGAGAAGGAAACATCTCACAATAAAAGCAACAATATAAGCAATAGCACGAGGGGCCAATTGGGGAAGGCCAATGGAGAATTCATCACAAATCTCAAGAAAAAAGGATGCAAAGGAAAACGCAACCTACATGCAAATTGGTCCTTATAGACACACACATATCAAGAAGAAGGCATTGAAATGCCGTGCGGCCCACCAGATGTTGAGGAAGGAAAACCTGCGGATCTATCAAGTTCTTTCTATAAATCTCCCTAATCTCATTCACATCACAACTACTAGTAACCCAAGACACTTTATCAAGATCACATAACACCTTTGTCGACCCTAGAGGAAGAACAACCTTTCCACCCTTTGAAGACAAAACCAAAGGAACCTTTGTGGGAATGGAAGGAACCACAGGATCTCTCTCCACATGGCGTAAAGCACCCTTCACAACAAACTTCCCATTCGCATTAAGGGGAAGGCAGAAAATATCAAAGAACTCCGGCTTAGAAGAAGAGGGAAGGACACCCACGTCATCAATGGAAGAGCCACCAGAGGCAGAGACCGGAACAGAGTCGAAAGCAAAGGACGGAACAAAGCCGGAAGCAGAGATCGGAACAGAGCCAGAGGCAATGACCAGAACAGAGCCAGAAGCCGTGACCGGATCAAAGCCAGAGGCAATGACCAAAACAGAACCAGAAGCAATGATCAGAACAAAGCCGATAGCAGAAGCCAGAATAGAACCGGAAGCAGAGAGATTAACGGCCATCACAAGATAACCAGCCAAGATCAAGCCACAAGATCAAAGAAATTTTCCCCAAACATAAGAAAACAAAGAAGAAAAGGAAGAATCAAGAGAAAACAAAAAGAAATCAAAAGGAAGTCAAACAAAAAGGAAAGGAAGAATCGGGAAACTCAAAAGAAAACCCCATCTAGCCAAAAAGGATAAATTGCATAAAATCCCAAGAAAATAGGGGTTTGAACCAAAAGGGGGTGGCCGTACCAAAAAGCCATACAACGGGGGCCACATACATAAAGTTGTTGCCAAAAAGTAGAAAAATTCGGGAAATGCAGCCGTAAAAATATGGAAAAAATCAAGAAAGGACTTGAACAAATCTACAGAGTAATTAATTTCAAACAGAAACTTTTAATAAGGAAACTGCGCCAGGAATCACAAAGGAAAAACCTGTGCTGCACTCTTTTTTCCTTAAACTAGATTTTTATCCCATAGGATTTTTTCTAGTTAAGGTTTTTAATGAGGCAGTCGTGGTTAAAAAATGGGAACTAGCACAGAATTCAAAACCAAGAAGCAGCAAAGCAATGAAAAAGACAGACAATTGTTGAAGTTTTCACTATCCTCAAAACTTCTTTGATTGGGGGGCAAATGTTATACCCTAAAACAAGTCCTATGATAATTAGGACACGTGGAGGCATTCTAGAGATAATCCTATCAAAAGTAGAATAGGATAAATCCCACTAGAATAAGAATATCTCAAACACCAATCAAATAAAATTGTATTCCTAGAATAACTATATTTAAGCATCCTATAAATACCTCTAGGATTAACCTAAGGAGGTAGATTATTTTTCCACCATCATTCTCCCTCTATTGTAAACACTCTCTATCAATAAATATCTTGGTCTCACACCACCTACTCTATTTTTACGGTTAACACTCCTCATGGTGATTTTCCTTCTAAGTTTTAAGAAATAAGATGGATAAAGATTAATCTCATATATTTTTAAATTTTTTTGGAAAAATATATTATATTTTTATTTTTGTATATAAATTGTAATTTGAATTTTATTTTATTTCTTTCTATAGTATACTTTTTTTTGTGTGATTATATTATAATATTAATTGTATTGGCTATTATTTATTTATTTCAGTTTTATACTATAATTGTACAATATAATTTAATTAAAAAAAAGTTGTTCATGACCATTTAAGGTTTAAAAAAAGAAAAAGAAAAATTAAGTATAAAATTTGAAAAATTTAGAGTTCAATCGTTAAAATTATAAAGTGGAACAAGTCACCTAAAATTTAAAGTGGGACAAGTTACCTAAAATTTTTAGGGAAAAAATCGAAATCCAAGGGAACAATTAGGTGGGGAAAAGGGCAAACAACCTCCATAAAAAGACAAAGTTGCATAATCTTAACTTTGGGTTTTTTAACTCGACTTATGCTGGCCTTATTTGACTCAATTTAAAAAATGATAAGTGAAATTGAATTTTTATGAAAAGAGAGGAATTTATTTACAAAGATTGGAAAAGATTTGGAAAGACTAAAGGGCTTGGAAAATTTTGGGGTTTAGTTTGCCAAAATGAAAATTTTGAGAGGTTTGTTTGACTTTTTTTTCTTTTTTCTTTGAGTTTTTGACCCAGTACTAGGCTAATAAAAATGAAGTAATAATTATATCAAAATGTTTAACTTCAAACATAAAGATAAAAATATTTGATTTCGTAAAGTTTGACCCACACCGACTCACTATTGACTCGGATAAATGATAATAAAATTCGATTGAGAAAATAAGTAATTAGTCAAAATTAATTAAGATTAACTAAAATTAATTAATTGTTTTAGTTAAATTCTAATTAACTCAATCAACTGTCAATTGAAATAATTAATGAGAATTAATTAAAACAAATCAACTTAATTAATTATTACAAAAATTGTTTTATTTAAAAAAGGGTTTTAGATGTTCGGTCAAAATTTGGATTGAAATCTAGTGGGCTTAGTCCCATTACATTATTTATTTCTCTTCCCCTTTTTTTTTTTTTTTAATTGCAACCCAATAAGAGAAGAAAACAAAAATAGAGAGAAAAAATAACTACTGGGTTGACCCTTCCTAAGTAACATGACCCGTAAGAGAAATCAAGTTTAAAAGGAATAAAGAAGGGGGTTTTGCAATTGTTCTTGGCGTTCTTTATGGAATCAAACAAAATCTGATAATTTGATGGACTCGTCGGATTCTGGCAACATTGAAAGTGTAATTGCACCAAACCAGAAGTCTTTCTTCAGTCCATATCTGCACTCCGGATTGACCTGCAAAGCCCCGAGGTAGGTCCTCAAGGGAGACACTCCGATACTTAAGTCAGCAATAATCGAGGCTACCTTTAGAGCAGAGATCAAAGGAGCTTAAGGTTGGTTTCAATTACCTTTTTGACGTGGCCCCTAAGGGGTATTTATAGGCTCCAATGAACCCACGTGGCATGCCAAGCAAGATAATAGGAGCCTGACGTGTCTATCCAAACGTTATTTCGGGACCGGGAATTTGAGAGATATTCAAATGCAAGGATGTCCATCATAACTGCTGTGTAGCTTATCATAAAGAATTAGGTGCGGGCGTGCTTATTGTCGCTGTCATGCAGCTATTTGAGCTGGAAGTTTTGGATTTATCCATCACTTCAGTCATAAAGGAATTACTGTCATACGTCCGAGGTTGGGCACCTCGGACCTGTCCTTACACTAGTGAAATCAAGAAG
>BPVZ01000034.1:2634762-2645156 GCA_020521535.1 Rubroshorea leprosula
TAAAAATAAAAATATATATATTTATGAAAAAAATGTTCGTAATTTGTATCATTAGATAGATTAATTTTTTTATATATATTTTCATTCACAGATAAGCAAGATATAGTTCTTCACTTTTTTAGCTTTTTTTATTTACCTAATTTATAGTTGTTTTTTTGTTTGATTTTAATTAATATATAAAGAGAAAATTGGGTTTTTTTATCTCATGAATTTTTTTATGGGTGTAGACTGGCGCCGAAGGTGATGAACATTTTGATTAAAAAAAAAAAAGGTTAAAGTAATAGACATAATTGAAAAGAGAGATATGATTTAAGGAAGATGATTTGGGAACATTTTTTTGTATTATAATTTTATATTATTTTTTTGTACAATCTTATGTGTTATTTAGATTATTAATTTTTTTTTTTATTTAAAACTCATTGTCACGCCTCAGAATCCAAATTCGAGGACGTGGCAGACGCTGTGCACTCATGAGACAAGTCCCACAAACGCACAAGGCTTGGAACTTATGCAAATCACAATTCTGAAGAATAAAATCTAACTTACAAAAGGATGATAAAATCTAAAACTTATATCCACTTAGAATGGCTAGCTTTCTATCTCATCACTCCCCTTGGTTTTCTCGTCCTCGATTTCGCTTCCTAAAATGATGGACAAGGAAAACTATGAAATAAAATATCTCAGCAAGTAAAAATATGGATAGCCCTTGGTAAAAATTTAAGCATGCCAAATAAACCATGTAAACATAACAGAACTTTCAATGGTAAACCGTTAATGCAAAATCCAATTCAGTTCAATAACAAAGTGTTCAAAGACAAACCGTTAATGCAGAAAAAAAATTCAGTAGTAGTCTCATCTATAGGTCATGGCCAGCGTTTATAAACCTCCCACTAGCGGGCACAGTAGTAGTACCAGTGTTTAACAACTCCCACTGGCAGGCGTCAGTAATGGTACTAGTGTTTAACAACTACCACTGGCAAGCGTCAGTAATTACCAATGTATTATCCCATTGGTAGGATTACAAAATGGACCGGTCATATCAGTAAACATGTCGACATGTGCTAGCGTTTATAAACCTCCCACTAGCGGGCACAGTAAACATGACCATATCAGAGACCATAAACCATGCAGAATTTACAGAAAAACCCAAAATTCACAATCAATCTCAAATTTCATGAATAACCAGAAAATTCCATGTGGGCATGGATTTAATAGAAAATTCAAAACTTACAAAATTCTCAGTTCATCAAAACAGTTCAGTCAATTTCAAATAGGCACGCTCTACTCTAGAAAAACAATGAAATTCTCATTTTCATTCCAATCATGCTCAATTCCAAAAAATAATAATTTTCATAAAAATCATCAAAATTTTCATTTCAGTTTAATCACACTCAGATGCTAATAAAATCAATTTAAAATCAATTTAAACCTTGCCACCATCTCAAAAACAAATTAAAACATACTTTGAAATCGAAGGGCATTATCATAATTTACTTACCTCACTCGCATAAAACCAAAAACTCGAACTCAGTGCTAAACTGACAGAACGATCAAGAACCTAATCAAAATATCCAAGAATTAATACCTCACTACCACAATTTCAAAGTGAAATTATCATTAGCACTACCCCTAATCACGGTGCTATTTCTATCAATCTCCACATGATCAAACATCTCCAAATTTATTCTTATATTACAAACTAAATATTTAAATCCCCGTTAGTTGTTGACCCTGAGTGTGTGAACAGTGCCTTGACCCTCGGTGTGTGAACAGTACCCGTAAACAGTAACCTCAACTTCCAAAATTAGCAAAACAATAACTAATCTCACGGGATTTTCTCCAAAATCACAACAACCCAATTCAAGCTAATTTACACTTAAACCAAGCTTGAAAACATAACTTAAGCTACCAAAATTTCCCCTATTTCTCACGAGCAGGAGAGCATGGCTTTGGCAAACCACAACTCACACACACGGGATTTTCACACAAAACATCACAGCAGCCAATTCAAGTAATTTCCACATAATTTAAACAACAAAACACATTTAAAGGGTTGCCAAATTCATCCCCTACTTCCAGCAGGTTTCGGACAACAAAAGGGCAACTCAAAAGCAGAAAATCCAAACAACACAAGGCAGCAACTATATGGATAAATTGAACTTGGAAGAGCCGGCAACATACCAGAATTTTCCGGCAACCAAAAGCCGGGTCCGGCGAACATGGAAGCTGACGGGATTTGGAGGAATTCACGGCAAAACTCTAGAAATTCAAGAACCAGTAACAAAAATTATAGTAACCCAAGCCAAATTAAGAGAGAGAGGATGAATTTCATGGTTGTGGCTTACCCGAAAAAAGCTCAAAATTCGCACCTCACACAGCAGAACTCGCGGACAGTAGAAGAGGAAGACGCAAAGCAACGCAGATCTGGAAAATTATGGATTTAACAAGTGTTTTAGAACAAGAAAATAGGGAGAAATCCCCAAGTTTTACCGGTATTCCAGGCCGGAAATGGGTGGCGGTGGCTAGGCAGTTCGTCGGGTTGCAGAGGGTCGGGAGGAAGAAGAGCAGAAACACGCGAGTCTGATGAGGAAGAAAAGAAAGAAAAAAAGAAAAAGAAAAGGAAAGCAGCTGATCCTTATACTAATTTCCTTTCTTTTCAGTCCCTCAATGTTTGAAAATTTGATTATTAAGCTCCAAAATAATATTTTCCCTCAAATAAGTCCCTTACTTAATGCTAAAATATCATCAAATTTTGGGATATTACACTCATGATATTAAATATATCTACTAACTTAATAATATGTGAAAATTGTATAAAAAAATAATATAAAAATATTATTCCTGCATTATCACTCTTGATTTAAAACCAAAATATAAAATCATGCGCTCTAACTAAATCCCAAGTTTGCAGCATGTGGCAAAAAAATAGGTTAAATTCCTATTTTGGTCCCTGAACTATTGTACGGACCCCCGATTTGATCTCTGAACTAAAGAAATCCCTGATTTGGTCCTTAAACTATTGTACGAACCTCCGATTTGGTCCCCACTATTTATAATTTGGCCTAAGTTAGTCCTTGAACTATTGTACGGACCCCTAATTTGGTCCTTACTATTTACAATTTCGCCCCAATTTGGTCCCTGAGCTATTATTTAACAGAAGGACCAAGTTGGGGTTAAATTGGTAAACAGTAGGGACCAAATTAGGTATCCGTACATTAGTTTAGGGACTAACTTGGGAGTCCGTACAATAGTTTAGGGACCAACTCAAGGGTCCATACAATAGTTTAAGGACCAAATTAGGGATTTCTTTAGTTCAGTGACTAAATCGGAGGTTCGTACAATAGTTCAAGGACCAAAATAGGGGTTTAACCAAAAAAATAATAATAAATAGTTTTAATTGCTGACCATGATGCAATTAACAGTCAACTAATGTAGAAATGGGCGTCAAGAAAAGGACAACAATTAACAAAAATATAGGGAGTAGAGGGACGATAATGAACAAATCTGTAGTAGAGGGATAACAGTTGGCTTTAAACCAATTCCTAAAGCAAGGTATCGACACTACCTTCATAATGTCGACACCTAATCTGTGCGAATTTTACCCCCTTCAATTTCTTCTATGGTAAACTAGTAAATAAGGTCCTTAATCTTTTACTTTATGAATAATTTGATCCTAAAACTTTTAAATTATTCAATTTTCCTTAGAATTTTAACTTTTTTTGCTCTTAAGCTTTTAAAAGATTTTAACTTAAGTCCCTCCCTAAACTTAAGTTATTATGCAATCAAGTCTTTTCTCCAAAAAATAATTATCTATTTAAAATGAAAATTTCAAAAAAAAAAATTGTTATTAAAAATAATATGAGTGAAAATGGATGAAATCTATTACTAAAATTTGAAATCTGTTACAATTGTGGTGAGTTATGGTGATAATTTTCATAATCAATAACCTATATTCTAACTGTGACCATTTTTTAGAGATGATTTATTTCATCATCATTGAACACATAGGTATTTGTGACTAATACTTAAAATGTGCTACAATTGTGATGAGCTCTAGTAACGATTTTCATTCTCACAAGCCTATATTATATTTGTGGTGGTTTTTAAGTGGCAAAATACCTCTTAGTGATGAATTCTTTTGTTGTCATTGAACATGTATGTATTTATAACCAATATTTATAATTTGTTATAATTGTAATAAATTATAATGATGAATTTTTTGCGTTACAAACCTATATTATCTTTGTGATTGTGTGGTAGTGACGAAATATTTTTTTAATAATGAATTTTTTTCATAATCATTGAACACGTGTGCATTGGTGATTAACTTTTAAAATCTATCACAGTTGTAGTGAGTTGTAGTGAGGTATAGTGACAATTTTAGAATTTGTCACAAATTTTCATCAACTAAAACCTTTTCTCTTGTAGTGAACATCTATCTCTATTTATAATTAAACTTCAGATCTTGCTTAATGCGAATCAAGCTCTTTTCACTCAGACCAACAAGTTGTTGGTATTATTTGTTACCTTGTAGCTCAATACATCTTTATTAAAAATGAAAATAAATAAATATATAAGAAAAATATTTCAAAGTTCATTCTCTTCAATTTATTTTTGGAGAACCTATCTAGAAGCTCTTCTTTTAATTAATATTTTTAAAAACAAATTGTTGTATTAAAAGTTTTGTTTATATGGATCACATATGCCAATTTTCAAATTGTTCTAGAAAGCATAACCACTTCATTAATTACAAAAAATTTAACACCATTAAATCCGTCAATAAATAATATTTCTTTATTAAACGATTACAAGTATTAGATAAATATAAAAATTGACATATATGATTTATACAAATAAAACTTTTAATTCAACAGTTGATTTTTAAAAATTTTAATTAGAATATGGGTTTTAGATGAATCATTCAAAAAATTTTTTTTGGAAGGACGACCTACCCATCACTATCACTTATATATATAGAAAGTGTCTATTAGCATCAACTCCAATAAAGAAATTGGAGTCTCATCTTAAAAAAAACCACCCTTCGATGAATATTTCTAAAAACTAACTGCTAGATTTAATCTTTCAATAATATAAATCATTCTATCAAAAAAAAAATACTATTTTTAATATATTTTTAATGGTAACAAATTTTCTATAATTATTGAATTAGTTATATATATTTAAGCAATTTGAAAATTAATATACATGATCTAAATAAATAGAATACTAAATATAATGGTTTGGTTTTGAAAATATTTATTAAAAGTAATATTTTTAAAGTTAAAACTCTAATTTAAAAAAAAAATTAGCATGATATGCATTATTATTATTATTATATATATATATATAGACACACACATCAAAATTCAAAATTTCAAATTCCGATCTTACACGCACAACTCCATGTGATAGTTTTAAATGAATAGATGTATAAGTATGTAATATTATGGATACATTCTAAACAAAATATAACTCTTAGCTACTACATAATGTTGTGTATAATATTATATAGTAAACATTGTGCATATAACTTTTTCCAATTTTAGATTGTCAAATCAAATCCACTCTCAAACAAGGATAAAGACAGATCATCGCATTTGAAAAAATTAGGAATAATTTGCCCTTCCAAATCGTCATTTGAGAAATGGCTCATTATTTAACAGTTGATGTCATCACATGTTAGGTTTCAATTAAAGCCTAAATGGCAAATGAATTATTTATATATATTGATGTTAACCATTAAATAATTAGTCATTTATTTTAATCAATAATTTAGAAAAATAATTTGTTCTTACTTTTTTTTAAAGGTTATACCTATCCTTACCTCTTATTTAGAAGCATACTTAGAGGTTTTATTGTTTTAAATACCCAATTAACCCCTTTTTTTTTCTTTAATTTTAAAGTTATATAATAAAAAGCAACCATTTCCTATCTGTAACTTACATATCGATATGTTGTAATCTCAAGTATTGGCATGTTGTACGATTCAATACCCTTCTTTTTCATAAACATAAAATATTACAAGAAACCAAATGAAATCCTTTTTCTTTCATCTGTATGTTTGTTTTTTACATTTTTTGAAATTAGTTATTTCATTCATTACCCAATTTTGCCTTTATTCTAGTTGTTTGTTGTTGTTTTAAGAAACTCATGTGTTTCTTTAATATATGAATTGATCGATCAATAAATTGAAACCCATGGCCTTTTTCACGATGCCTTCCATTCTCTTCTTCTATGTCACTTGCCCTCTGTTGATGCAGCAAACCTTCAAGACCTCCTTTGGTATAATCTTCTCATGAGATTAACTCGCAAAGCCCTGATGGTGGTCCTCGGGGTAGACACTCCAATGCTTAAGTTAGCAATAATCTAGTCTACGCTCTCGAGGAAAATATTAGAAGAGTTCTAGCTCTAGTTTTTTCCATTATACCTCTTTTGAGCAATGTGTGGACATATTTGTATATCTTGACAAGGCATCCATGTCGCTTTCTTAATCATCATAATTGTGATATGATGTGTCTGATAGGGCAAGCGTCTTTGGTGAACGTAACATGCCTTAATGGAGCAACCACATTAAATGGGTGTGGTGTGTTCTAATGGAGTAAGTCTCTCGGAGACGAAGGGTTAGGTGAGGACTAGTAATTGGGTGCGGGCGTTCTCATTGTAATCATCGTGCAACTATGGTAGAGTATTAAGCTCTACCTTGTCCTTACACTATTCCCCCCGGAAGTCATTCACTTGTGAATGATTAGAGCATTGTTGGTGTTCTTTAGGTGCACCAAAGGTGCAAATGTATGACATGTGGTTATTTGTCTTGGTTGTAGCCGACGTAAAAATGCATGACACGTGGTCATGTGTTTTGACCATAGTCGAAGTAAAACACTTATGAGCAAGCAACATAATGTATTTGGAGGAGCTTCTTATGGGCCTATGTGGGCTCATTTATTAAGCTATGAGAGCATTAATGTGTCGAGTGCCAACTGTCATTAAAGGACGCATAGTAATAAATATGGGCTACATAAGGGTGGGTTGTAGAAAGTAACCATCATATTCGAAGCGACGTGATAAGAGATCAAACGTTGAGTTCAAGGGGCTAAAACTGTGACTGTTGGATAAAATTAATCCTGGCCCTTGGATTTAATATTTGCACTGATATATATATATATCTATAATTTAACAAAATTTGGTTACCTTGCTGCAAAAATTATTGTATACGCTTTCAAATCTCGTGCCTTTTGTTTTACTTTTGTTCAACTGAAATTTGGTAACTTACAAATGCCTTTTTGCTTCTTCTACATTTCATTAGGATAGTGAAAATGTCTTTTGAAGAGATGGTTAACGTCAAAGGGGTTAGGGGGAGGATTGAGTGAAAAGAAGACGATTTGGGGGTACCTTAGAATATTCTAAAGAGGGACGATAGGAGAGAAGGGTGTTTTGATCTTGAGGATGAGATTGTTTCTGAGGTAATGGAGCATGAGACGTTCCTTAAAAGCAGAGGGAGTCTTGTATACTTGGTTTAAAACTATGGGGGTGCTTACGCATGTACCGTTGAGGTTGGCTGGAAGAAAGGGCTTGCTTTGCTGCATAGGACCGCTGGATGCCTGTGTATGCCCATTTCATGCTGGCTGGGCTATGGTTACCCTTTCTTGTGTTATTAGCGTGGGTTTTGATAAAGTACAATTTGGGGCTAACGCAGCTCGTCCCGAATGCTATGCGACTAATGATAGCTTTTGCAATGTATAACTGAGCTCAAGGGTTGCCGTTGCCAACTACAAACGTTTTCAAATATTTTTATGTGTTAAAGGCTAGGAGTGAGAGGGAGAAAGGGTGGTATTACTTTACTGCTTGGGTGTCTGACAATGAGAATAATGGTTTGTTCAATGCTGGACCGTCGTCCATCAAGGGATGGAAAGACAAGTTATTTTTTGTGGATGACACCAGATGGGAAAAGACAAACACCAAGGTGGAAAATGTAAGTAGGTGGAAGGGGAAAGGGGTAAACCTTAACAAGAACAGTTTGACCCCAGGGGAATTAAAAGATGTGAAGGTGTTGGAGGGGGGGATGAAGATGTATTGGACAATTTTTTGTACATAAGTCAGGAGATGTTGGATGCCTTTGAGATTTACAGGTTGAACTCTTTAAGTGGAGGTGTCTTATTAAACTGCTATAGTTTGGAGTGTTGTGATTGGTGTTTTAGTCTACTTTACTTTGTAGGTGAGATGAACAAGTTTCTGGATGCGGCTGGTAGAGTTGGAATTCCCAAGAAGAAGAGGAAAAAAGTGGTTGTTGCTATTGTGGGGAGGGAGATGGTGGCAGCTTTGCACCTCATCCTGATAATCGACCTCTAATTCTTTCCCAACGCGAAAACGTGGGTAGTGAGCTCATGGAGGCAGTTGGGGAGGATGAGCTGGTTGCTGCCGAGAGGAGAAAGGTAAAAGAACAATAGCAACCACAGCCCAGGGAAGAGATTGTAGAGTTCATGCCTCTGCCTCCTATTGAGGGTGAGTCGTCATCTCAAGAAGCAAGGGTTGCACATCAAGGCAAAGGGAAGGGCGATGTCCATTTGCCAACGTCGAGCTTTTATGAAGCTGGAATGAGAAGCATGACAAAGAGGTTCATCAACACCTACTTCCCTAAGGTGGATCGTCAACAGGCTCAAGACAAGGTAGCCCTTGATGGGGGGGTAAGGGTGGTACATTGGTATATCACGTCCTTGAGGTATGGGTTGTCATTCTCATTTGGAGTTTTGAGACGGAAGTTATTCATCATTGGTTATTTTAACTTTGTTTTATTGTGTAGGCTGCGAATCTCATTAACGCATTGTCAAACAAGTTCTTCGAAAGCTTGAAGGAAAGGACTAGGTTGAATAAAGAGAATGCCAAGCTCCTCTAGAACAATGAGACGATCGAGCTAGAGAAGGTGAAATTGATTTTTGAGCTAAATAAGCTCAGAAAGGAGAATGCCACTCTAAAGAAAGACTCGGAGAACTTGTACTAGAAAAGGAAAATATGCGAAGACAAGCTCGACAAGAAGGAGATGGAGCTAGACGAAGTGAGGAAAGTTGCGGCTAACCTGGAGCTTCAAGTACACAACTCTGCTGAGGTGCACAGAACAAAGTTCTTGAAGTCCAATACCTTTGATAACATCATCAACTTGTATCGGTTTCCCATTGCAATTACTACCTTCTTTGATTGCTAAAAGAAAGTAAAATTGCAATATCTTGAGGTTGACGTGACGAAAGTCACTTTCGAGGATCAAGAAGGAGAGGTCAAAGAGAACGGGGAGAGCGGAACTGCTGACTTTTGACTTAAGATCAAACTCAAATGGGATCGGGATAGCCAAGGTCGAACAGTTTTTTCACCGAACTTCGACTTCAAATTTGTGTCGGTAAATGACAAAGAAAGTAGAGGTGTTGACAAGCCAAATCAGCCTGCTAAATGATTTCTACTTCATCTATTTTTTGTAAATAATAGTTATATACAACTTTCATTTAATAAATTCAAAGTTCATTTTTCATGTGGTTTCGTGATGTCTTTTGGTGGGAAAAATTGAATGATTAAAACTAAACTCATAAGTAGACACAACACGAGTAAGAAAATTGATTTCGTCTCGGATTTGATTAGGACATCAAATAACATAAGGGAATGATGTCTTACATAGGGGTTTCCCCATTTTTCTTACTAAAACAAAACTAATTATTGCATCGGATATTTCGAGGTAAAAATAAAGAATCTCACCCTCTTCGGCCTTGGTCAGCAGAGGTGGTGAACTAAGATACGCCTTAAGCTCATCAAAGGTTGTTTGACATTCTACGGTCCATTCAAACTTCTTTGGCTATCTTGCTTCATCTTTTTGAGCCATAGACTTTAATACTCTAAAGAACGGTAGGCATTTGTCCATCGATTTAGACATGAACCTATGCAGAGCTACTACTCGTCCAGTTAGGTGTTGTACGTCTTTGATTGACTTTGGCGGCTTCATCTCTTTTATTGCCTTTGTCTTTTCAAGATTAACCTCTATCCCTGTCACACCCCAAAACCCAATTTCGAGACGCGACAGACACCGTGCACTCGTGAGAGGGTCCCACAAATGCACAAGGCTCGGAACTTATCACACTGAACTCTGATACCACCAAAATCTGAAGATCAAATCTTTAAAATTCTCTCTGATATCATAAAATCTCCAAATACAATATCATGATTCATATCTAAAATTTATATCCAATTACAATATGGCTAGCCTTCTAACTCGTCACTTCCCGTGGTTTCCCCGTCCTCGGTTTCATTTCCTGAAATGGTGGACAAGGAAAACTATGAGATAAACTCAGTAAGTAAATATGGAGTGCCCATTATTTAAACTTATAGCATGCCACATGTGCAATCACGCAAAACGGATA
>BPVZ01000034.1:2659121-2681901 GCA_020521535.1 Rubroshorea leprosula
AAGGTGACACACGACTGCGGTGAGGTAGGGGACAATGAGTTGCTGTTTAGGGGATTTATGAGATTTGGGTGAGAGGGTTTAGAGGATACAACAGCCTAGATCTAGAATTTTGTTCATGATTTTGAGAATCATAAGCCTGTTAATCTCTAACTCTTACTAGGAGAAGGAAGAAAAAAAGCTAAATCTCACTTTATTCTTGGCAAAAAGAGGCTGGGCACAAGCTAGGGAACATGGGGGCAAATTTTCTAGTAAAAAGCTAGGGAAACATGAAAAGGCAAGGAGAAAAAAAAAAAAGAAAAAGAAAGCCCTCACTAGATTTTTCTTTTTTAACCCCCCTTAGGTTTGAAAATTTTTGTTATTTGGCCCCACAATAATAATTTCTCTCGTATAAATCCCTAACTTAAATTTTAAAGTCCTAGAAAATTTTGGGATAGTACATCCACCCCTCATAAAAAGACGTTTTGTCCCCAAAACTCAAACCTAGGATCAACTAGAGTAGCAAATGATTTCACATAATCCAAGACAACAAGTATCCATCATATGACAATCCATCACAGAGCTAATACAATAGAGAGTCAATGACTCAAATGAGATCATAATATAACTCTAAGACACATATGTGAAAAACAACTCAAGAACCCATTAGGTTCTTTGGCAACCTATGTTTTATAAGCTGCCTCATCAACTTTTTGCAAACAGAACATGACCTGTTAGTCTCCCACAACACAAGTTGGATATCAAACCAAGACGAACCTTAAAAGTAGAATACTAGTTGTGTAGTAGGATTTACCACAACAAGCTAGTAGAGGTTAAGGTGATATGAAAAACACAAAGAGCAAAATTAAATAGTGTCAAGGCTACAAAAGATCATTAGCTGAATTGTGTAACACTACCCATAACAAGGAGAAGTGAACAGGAAATGACACGAAGAATGTCAACGCATTAGCCAAGTCAAGACCTCGATCATGGCCCCCAAAACACAAAGAACAGCTTCATAAAAGTAGTAGCATAAAATTCCAGACAATACTAGTAAAACCAAAGGAAAACAAATAGAGAAGGCAAGTGGGAAAATTTCCCAATAGCCGTAACAAATTATTGGTTAGCAAGATATATTCGAGGATATAACTTAAATAAGGAGTCTAGGAAGATCAAGCAAAAATCAAATCAAGGAATCACGGAAAATCAAGACTCTTCCCGCATAAAATTTGAGTTCCAAATAATGCCCTCTATGACTAAAATTAGATTCCAATAACGTACATTTATTTCAAGCTCTAGGGTTAAACATCAAGAAAACTAAGGCCATCCTAAAGTGGTGTGTCCAACTTAAATTTAAGACCTTCATAATATTAATGGTCAAGAAACAGCACATAGCAAAATCAAAAGTAAATTCCTAGATCAGGGAGACATATTATACAAACTCCAAAAGATCAGGTTCCCAATATGAGGTAAAATGTGTTCAATAGTCCATCTCAAGCATAACTTTAAAGGCACCATCTTGTCCTAGAGAAGATGCTTGAGATAACAACTCATTTTTGTGGCAAAGGAGGACACTATAGCACGACATAGGAGATACATAACAATCCAAATGTTCTGCAAACCTAGAAAGTATGGATTGGGTTTAGCACAATTCAATTCACTAATTCTCAATAATAATCCACAAGCAAGGCAAGCTCTGGAAGAGGGACATCATAGCTCTACAAGCTTTATGACTAGACCTTTTGTAGGTAACTAGATACAAAGTAAACCTTTGTCATCATAGCTCTCAAGGCTTCATAACTAGACCTCTATTAGGTAACAAGATACAAAGTAAACCAAACAAAGATTTCTAACAAAGAAACAACTGGATGGCTGTCACAAAACTGGTTAAATACTTTACAAGGTAGGCAGACAACAAAACAAATGTCACTCTAAAATGACAATCTATATCAAACTAAACAATGCAAATAAGGGCTACCTTTATGTAGCAAATTTTAAACACAAAAATGTCCTGACACTCAAAAACCAAGCACTGAAGAATCAAATCAATAAATAAGTAGAGGAATGACAAAAACAGTAATAACAAGGCCTATCAATCTTGCCCTTTTGAGACAAGTACATGTGCTCAAAATCCACTTTTCTCACACGTTACTCTCTTAAGTACCTTGGGAGGATCCTTTTACTATCATGCCAACGTTATTACAAGTTTGAGAAATATAATGGTCACCCAAAAGAATTAATTGTGTCTTTCTACTAGAGTCCTTAAATTCAAGTGTCATAGTTACAAGGAATTCAATTTCAAGATACATGGTCGACAATTTTGAAAGGTACAACAATCGGACCCACTTAACAGGGACGGGTACTCATCGTTGCTCTGACAAGCTAGCAATGAATCCCATTCTATAACCTCCCCAATGGTCAATTAGGAAGCAAGAGTTAACTATGGTGCCCTTGACCCAAAGTCAAGGCCCAACACCCATCAAACACAACAACATGACAAGGATTAAAAGACAAGTACAACTAAAACTTTGAATCCTATTAGAGACAGATAAGCAACAAATGGATGCATGGGATCATGGATGAATGAATGCATGTATGCCTGCTCAAATGGAAACCCATATGTATGTGTAGGGGTGTATGAATGAATGCCTATATGTGCATGCATGTATGAATGCCTATATGTGCATGCATGTATGAATGCCTATATATGCATGCTGGTATGCATGTATATGCGTGTGTATCCTTGTTTGCATTCATATATGAATGCCTGAATAAATACTTAAACAAATAGACATAAAGTAGAATGCCTTATATATTCCGCCTTATACATTCCATCACAAACCAAGGTTAACCAATAATCAAGATCATGTTTAACTAGATAACTATAATTAATTAATAGAATTAATCTATAGTTGGGATCAAGATCCTAAAAAAATAAATGTGTTAATTAGGTAGCAGAACAAGAATCTAAGCAGGTAAGGTAAAAGAGCCATTCCTCTAGAATTGAACTATAGAGCACTAAGTATTGTAATGACAACCTACTTAAAGTGTAGTCCAGGAAGGCAAGATATTTCTAGAATAGAGTCATCTAGAATCAAGTCAAATCAGATACTCAAGTCAAATAAGAGATATCAAGACATTGATATTAGCATTAAGCTATCTATCCTTGACAAAATAGGGATACTTCTAAATATATCCCTAGAAGTTGTCACCCCTCATAAGGAGGTGCCCACATAAAGCTCAAAATAAAAAAAAAAAATCAACAGATAAATATCAAGAAACAAGAAGCAATATAGAATCTAAGGTACGAGCAGTAATAGGTCTCCAAACAAATTGCGAGAATAGAAGCAAATTTAAGAACAGATTCTAAGAACAATATCAATCAGTTTTTAGGAAGACGATGTTGGCATGAATTTATTTCAAGCAAGATTCAAGAACTGATTCCAAGTACAATGCAAGGAACAATTTCCGACAAGTCTCAAGAAAATGAGAATTTCAATAGTCATAATCCATATTTGGATTTTAGTACTTAAGAACAAGTACCAAGCAAGCCCGAGAAAGGGTTCAAGATAGATTTCAAGAGTCTCACAAGCAATTTCAATAGGTATCAAGAGTTTCATCAATAATTTCTATTCACATAACAAGTCCAAACAAGTTTAGACTATCACAAAAGACCAAGTTTCAAAACAAGATCTTAAGAACATAGTGAGCAAGAAATTTCAAGAATCCTCACCATGTATAAAGGTAGATAACAGGAGAATCAGACTACTATATCATTAAAACAGATCAGGAAAATTCATGAAATAAGAATCAAAATCGTGCCTTGTATAGCCTTAACACTCATTTCACCATGGTCCTAAAATCCATTTCATCACAAGGCTTCAATTAGCCCTAGGTATTTCATAAAACCTACGCTCTGATACCATAAAATTTGTCACGCCCCAAAACCAGTGGCAAAATAGATGCCATACATTTGTAAGAGGATCCCACAAATGCACAAGGCTCAGAACTTGCTAAATTTATAACCAACAATCCACATAAACTTAGATCATATCTCAAAATAAAATCTAGCTTACAAAAGAACGATCTATAACTCAAACTACATCCATAATACAACAGCTAGCCTTCTAACTCATCACTCCCCTTCATTTTCCCGCGTCTTTGGTTTTAATACCTAAAATGGTGGACGAGGAAAACTATGTGAAATAACTCAGTAAGTAAAAATATGGATAGCCTTTAATTAAAACTTATAGCATGCCAACAAGTGTAATCAAGTATCAAGAAAAACGAGTACAAGTACGAAAATGAAATAAACGTCTCCTCTATAGGTCATGGCCAGCGTTTATAAACCTATCACTGGCGGGCATAAGATTTGCTAGTACTAGCAGGATAACAAGTGTAACAAGAATGAACTGGTTCTATAAGTAACATGTCAACATGTGATAGCGTTTATAAACCTCCCACTAGTGGGCACAAGTATTACATGACCACATTGGAGACTAAAACAGGCTAGAAAATACATTTCAAGTAAATTCAGGAAAACATGTATAATAAGGAGCAAGTAAGATATGTTAAAAACTTTTATAAATAGGCTTGCTCAACCAATTGAAATCCAACTCAATAAAATAGGATTTAATCATGGTAGTTAAGCCCAAACAGACTTTTAATCCTGCCACCATCTCAAAATCAATAAAAGTCATGGTTCAAACTTACATTTTAAAATTAAGGACGAATCATGAATTTACTTACCTCTACTTGTCGCTATACCGTAAGTTAGGATTCAAGCCTCAACGAGGTGAAGGTGTCTCAGAACCTATTTCATATCAAGAACAACAAGATCACAACATGCCTCATTCAACTAAATTGGTCTTTGATTCTAGCACCAAGTTCTAACCCAAGGGAACAATTTCTCTTTATCTCTTATTGCCATTTCTACCCACCAAAACCTTACTAGCATATGTATATTAATTCATATGCATAGCCATATTTACAAAATTTCCAAATATGACATTTCCAAATATGACAGTAAACATTCCAAAAATTTTCGACAAGGAATAGTAAAACTTTGGTATATGGCAGGAAATGCTAGGCAAAACAGTGCATAATATAGCAAGAAAAATGCAAGATTTTCTGTGCTAAAACAGTGAAGAATACAACAAAAGAAAGTGTAGGAAGGTGTAGGTAAATTCTGGGCAAAATAGAGCAGACAACAACAAGGATAAGTGCAGGAAAATGTAGATAAATTCTGCACCACAACAGGTACAAATTCTTGACACAAACAATAGAAAGTTCAAGACAAAATAGTAGAAGAATCTAAGCAAAAACAGCAGCAAAACTCTAGACAAACACAGCCACCAAATGGAAAATTTTTCTTAAAACAAAACAGCACAAATTCAAGTGTGAGAACTATAGCAAAGTGAACATGACAACACTAGATCTCATACTAATAGTTGTAGAAAAACATCAACACTGCTGCAAGTTTAGAGGCAAGAAAAGCATAAGCAATTTCCAAATTCACCTAACACAACACTGTCATGATCTTTCAAGAAGATAAATAATAGAATACCCATAAATCCTACGCTATTTCCAAAATCTAAAATGGTCAATATTCAACTAAGTCTACCAAAATTTGAGAAAGAATAAGATTGGTTTCGTGCTCATATCTCACTGGAAAATTTTGAGTGAGAGTGGCGATTCCTCCTAAAATGGAAACTCGAAGCGCAGAGATAGTTGGAACTTAAGGGGGGGCCAATGTTTGCTTGTAGCAAAGGGGAAACCCACGGTTGCCAAAGGTGACACGCGACTACAGTGGGGTGGGGGACAATGAGCTACTATATAGGGGATATATGAAATGTGGGTGAAAGGGTTTGGAGGATACAACAACCCAGATCTAGAATTTTGTTCATGATTTGGAGAATTATAAGCCTATTAATCTCTAACCCTCGTTAGGAGAAGGAAGAAAAGTGCTAAATCTCACCTTATTCTTGGCGAAAAGAAGCTAGGCACAAGTTAGGGAACATGGGGGCAAAATTTCTGGTGAAGAGCTAGGGAAACATGAAAAGGCAAAAAGAAAAAAAAATAAAGGCCCGACCTTAGCTCATTTTAATCACCAAATTTCTATCTTTTAACCCCCCTTAGGTTTAAAATTTTTGTTATTTGGCCCCACAACAATAATTTCTCTCATATAAATCCCTAACTTAAATTTTAAGATCCTAGAAAATTTTGGGATATTACAAATATTTAACCATTTAAGTCCTCATGGTTGCAGGATTGATAATGGTTGAATTGAACCAAGGTTCAACAAATTAAGGTGCTTATGGTGGGGATCACTTATTTTCTCTTATTCTAAACAACATTAATTGTCTCTTAGAAGGATCGCTTCATCCTCCTATGGTGATCTCAAACCTTTACATTAATGGTCTATTTGGTTACCACTTTTTTAGAAGGCATATTGAGAGAAGTAAGCACTTTTTTGAAGCTGTTTTGGCCTAGGAAAGTTTTCTTATGGGCATAAAATACATTAGTTGGTATATACTTTTAAGTTAACACTTTACACAATATATTTAGGTTTAACACCATTTGGTCCCTCAACTTTACACTTTGGTACTAAAATTGTCCCTTAACTTTAAAAAGTACTAAAATTATCCTTAAACTTTCATTTTTAGTACCAAAATGGTCCTTTCGTCAGTTAAATGGACAGGTAGCATGTTAACTTGCCAGCAAATCATTTCTTTTATTCTTAACTAATGACATGGGAAAAAAAAAACATAGCTGGACATAATTTTTATGAGTTGGAATTTTTAGTTAATTTAAAAATAATAATTTTTTTTCCATCCACGTCACCAAAAAAAAAGATCTCTTATTCCTTTTTTATGTTCTCTCTCTTTTACCTTCCTTTTTCCTTTAGCTCTGCAAACCCACCTCTGCAAACCCACATCTGGGTTTTCTTCTCAAACTTTATCTTCTTCCTTTACCTGCTCATCCTTCTTCTTTCTTCTTCTCATTCTTTCTCTCTCTCTCTCTTCTCCCTTATTCTTCCTCTCTGAAACTCAGATCTAGGTTTGTTTGAAACCCAGATCTGGGTTTGTCTGAAACCCAGATCTGGGTTTGTCTGAAACCCAGATCTGGGTTTCATCACATCAATTAACAATTTGATGAAGTTGATGGTAATAAGAAAAGCAATACAAATCATTCCATTATATTAATTAAATATAAGCTCCGATTTCAAATGGCGATTTGAGAAAACAGCATCATCGGAAAGGACTTTCTACGACGAAGAAGAACAAACGAGCTCCAGTACAAGATTCAGAGTTCATGGTGCAAAATCTTAGTGCGATTTTTAAGAAAAACTCAGATCACCATGAACATTTAATTTCCATGAATAAGCACAAATTGCCCGAAACTGAAAAGAATAGACACAATGAAAGACCAGAAGAAGAAGAAACTTAATAAAGATAAAAAACAACTCCTTCGGTCTGAGCCCACAATTTCCATAAGCATTAAGGAGTTCGTTTTATGAGCTTTTCTAGAAGCACGATTCTCCAACGTCCAAGCAAGCAACCTTAGATCGGTCGGAGCTGAAGCAAACTGAGGTAAATTGGAGGCGAACCTACTACAAATATTTGATGGAGAATAGGAGGTTGAGGGTTGAGCTCCAAGATCTCGACATGGAGTTCGAAGAACTCGACCTCCATGAAGTGCCTGAAATTCTTAGAAGAGAGTTATGCAACTATAGGGTGAAAATTTATCCTCCATTTCCAACTCAATCTGCCTGCCATTTTTCCTTCTCACCAAACTAGAGTCTAGAACCCAACATAATCTGAGAAAAACCCAGATCTGGGTTTTGAGAGAGGAAGAAGAAGGGAGAAGAGAAAGAGAAAAAGAATAAGAGAAAGAAAAAAGAATGATGAGCAGGGAAAGGAAAAAGATGAAGTTGGAGAAAGAAAACCCAGAACAAAGATCGTTTTTTGGGGGAATCCATGGATGAGGTGAGGAGGAAAAAGGTTGGGAAAGAGGAAGGGGCGGAAGGATGAGAGAGAAGAAAGGAGGAAGAACAAGATGAATAATATAATAATAAATTAGGTAGGTCTTTATTTAAACAAGAAAAAAATGCCACATGGAAAAAAAAGGTTTAAGTACCATTTTGATCCCTCAACTTTTCACTTTGGCATCAAAATTGTCCCTCAGCTTTAAAAAGTACTAAAAATATCCTTAAACTTTCATTTTTGGAACAAAATGATCCTTCCGTCAGTTAAGTGACAGGTGGCAACGTTAAAATGCCACAAAATCACACTTTTAAAAAAGTAATAATTACGTGGAAAACAAATCATACGAAAAGTGATGAAATGGCAATTTTTCTTTTCCACGTGGCATATTTTTTCTATTTAAATAAAATACTCACATAATATAATATAATATATTATATCGTTCATCTTCTTCCTTCATTCTTCTCTCTCATCCCTTCAGCTCTTCCTCTTTCCCAGCCTTTTTCCTCCTCTTCCATCCTTTCTTCCTCTTTTTCCTTCCTCCTTCGACCTTTTTCTTGTTGTTTCTCTCTCCCCTTTCTTCATCTTCCTCTTTCCCCTTCTAGATCTATGTGGGTTCTCCCTTGAGAACTCAGATCTAGGTTCTCTCTCTAAGAAAGAACCCAATTTTTAGTTCTAAGAAAACCATTCTCCATGAGAGCCATGGATCGATGATGGACATAATCGATTGAGCCAAGGATTACAAAGATTTGAGCCCTTCGACATTAATTGCAGGAACCCAGATCTGGGTTGTTTCCATACAGGCTAAGTTTTTTTGCTTTCTTTTTCTTTTTTGGTGTGTGTTTGGTTGCCATGAAAGATTGGTTTTTTGGGTATTCACAGATTCTTAGGAAACAGAATTACAAACAATGAATGGCGTAGGAATTCTTTGACCTTGGTGATGAATTGGAAGGCAACGTCGCGATGGAGGAAAGAATCGAAGGAAGGGATCCAAGTGGAGTCTGGCTAGACAAGGCAGATGCAGAGGGAATCGGGTTTGAGAAAGTTTGGGTCTGTGCTTCTTGGGGATTTTAGTGATGAGAAAGGAGGTGGAAAAAGGAAGGTGTTTTGGGAAGTTAGGGTTAGGGTTTAATAGTGGTTTGGAGAAGATGAGGCGCGGAGCCATGGAAATCGGCTATGGAGTTCGGGTACCGTTTGAGTCATTAATTTTGGTAAGAACAAAGATTTGGGTTGGAGCAAATCAAGAAGAGAGAAGGGTCGAGATTATCAGATAGAAGGATGTTGGACAACACCGGTGACCGTCGGTGGTGCCGATGTGATGTAGGTAATTTATGTGTGAAACCTAGATTTGAGTTTGAGAAAAACCCAGATCTGGGTTTGAGAGAAGACCTGGATTTCGGATGGCCACAAAAGGCACACCAGGATCGCGTCACTCATGCTCTTCGCTTGCTGAGTGAACCATTCATCAGTGCCGAGGAAGAAGCCTGGGAAAGAAGAAGGGGCGAATGGATGAGAGAGACGAAGGGAGGAAGAAGAAGATTAATAATCTAATATTAAATTATGTGGGTTTTTATTTAAATAAGAAAAAATTGCCACATGGAAAAAGAAAAATGCCATCTCATTCAGTTTATTTTCCACGTAATTATTTTTTTTTAAATGTGATTTTGTGGCAAGATAACGTGTCACCTGTCATTTAACTGACGGAAGGACGGTTTTGGTACCGAAAATGAAAGTTAAAGGATAATTTTGGTACTTTCTAAAATTGAAGGACAATTTTGACACCAAAGTGAAAAGTTGAGGGACCAAAATGGTACTTAAACAAAAAAAAAATGCAATCTCATCAAGTTTGTTTTCCACCGTAATTATTATTTCTTTTAAAATGTGATTTTGTGGCAAGATAACGTGCCATCTGTCATTTAACTGATGGAATGACCATTTTGGTACCGAAAATGAAAGTTTAAAGATAATTTTAGTACTTTTTAAAATTGATGGACAATTTTGGTGCCAATGTGTAAAGTTGAGGGACCAAAATGGTACTTAAACCATATATTTATTAAAAACATATTATTTTTTAATTTAAAATTAAAAGCAAACAATTTTAAAGATATAATCATTCATAAAAGATGTAAGAATTAGTTAAATCAACTATTCTTATGTTATATTTTTAATGATCGAAGTAGACAAATGTAAAAGTTATATCAAATTAAATGTGTACTAATTATTTATTGCATAAAAATCAAGAAAATTATAGTTTGTTACTATTTTGTATAAGGTGGTTATAAAGTGAAGATAATTGGTTATAATTGTAATACCTTGAAATTTTGGATACTTATGTTGAATAATTAATTAATTTATGTGTGAGAGGACTAATCTAAAAAGGAGATTTTATTGGGGGACCAAGTTGCCTCATTCTTCAATCTTGGGGACATTGGCATAAAAAAAAAGAGGGTGGGGGGGGGGCTGCACGATCAGATAAAGGGGAAGGAAAAACCCAATTCTCTTTCAGGTTTTCCTTTTCTTTTTTAGGGTTTACCTCATTTCTTCTAATCCAACACCAAATCAGGATGCTATTGACTTCCTGGCCTCTATATGATAGTTCTTCTTCTCCTAATCAAGATTTACTGCTACTCAATCTTTGAATGCCCAGTGGGTGCTCTTTTTGCAACTTTCTGGTAAGAAATTAGCCCTATTATTCATCTTTTCATCCTTGATTTGAAGTGGATTAACTCTAATCATTTAGGGTTTTCAATTTTAGGAGTGTTTCTATAGTTTCCCCCTTGATTTTGCCCATAATTTAGCATCATTAGCTCTAATCCCTCTTTTTTTTGCAAATTCGGACTACATGACCTTGCAGTGGTTTTTTTCCCATAATTCTTTTTGTAGTTATCGGATTAAGGCGATTCTTGATTTTGTGGAAAGCTAAGAGACAACTCTACAATGTATCTGTTGAACATTTAACCTAGTTTAGCTGTTTGCAAGATGAAAACTTTTCTACAACTTTGATTCCCAGACTTAACTAGCAGCCCAACCTTGTGTTAGTCTTTTGGCCACCTCTCTCATTGTAGATGTTGAATTAAGGTAATTCTTAAGGCTATAGAATGCTAAGACATAGGGCTACAATTTATCAGTTGACTACTCAACCCAGATCAATTAATTTCTAGGTGTGAATTTTGTTGGAAATCCCATTTGAAATCTGACCAGAACTTGACAATAATTTACTTTGTTTTCTACTTTATTCTCACTATACCTATTGCCATGTTGCATCATGATTTTACTAGATTTTTAGCTGTTGTTTTCATGCTTTAAAACCCTTTGTTATTGCTTTACCTTGGCTACCTTTTCTGTTGCTTAAATGCTGTCCATTTTTACCAATTCTAGCTTGTGTTCTTCCCTGTTTTGTTGCTATCTTTTTTGCCCAAAAATTCCTGTTGTTCAAGGCTTTTTCTAAGCATTTTGGGATGGTTTTAAATAGCAAAAAAATCCCCACCTTACTGCCCAACTTTTGTGTTGTTGTTTTGGGGTAGATTTGAGCTTAGTTTCTCATATTTTCTGTTGTGTTTTGCCCAGAAAATTTGCTTGATAAACCCATAATATGTTGGGTCTCTTGGAGTTGTTTTAACCATATTTACATATGATTATGCATATGAATAAATATATGTTAGCAAGGTTTCAAAGGATAGAGGTAATGAAGAGGTGTAGGAAGAAATTGTTCCTCAAGTTAGAAACTTGATTTTGTGATTAAAAATCAAATTAGTTACATCGAGTATATTGTGATATTGTCTATCTATTGATGTGGTATAGGATCGAAATCATCTCAACAGCCTCAAGTTTTTTTGAATTTTTTGCTTACTGTATACCAACAAGGCGAGGTAAGTAAATTTGTGGTAATGCCCTTGGATTTTAAGGTAAAAACTTTAAATGCATATTTTAAATTGTTTTTGAAATGGCGACAAGATTTAAACTAATTCTTTTTTAGCATATGAGTATGATTGATTTAAAATAAAGTTGTTAATATGTTTATTGAGTTGCCCATGCCTATTGGGATTTTATTTGATTGTCCTGATGATTTGAAAATTGTTTGTAAATTATGAATTTTCTTGTAACTCCTGCATGGTTTAGTCTCCAATATGGTCATGGTTTACTATGCCCGCTAGTGGAAGGTTTATAAACGCTAGCACATGTCGTCATGTATTCCTAGGAACCGGTTCATCCTCTATTCCTACCAATGGGATAATACACTGGTTACTATTGTGCCTATCAGTGGGAGGCTTATAAACGTTGGCCATGACCTATAGAGGAGATGTCTATTTCATTCCCGTACTTGTACCCGTTTTTCTTGATACTTGATTATACTTGTTGGCATGCTATAAATGTTAATTAAGTGCTATCTATATTCTTACTTATTGAGTTATCTCACAGAGTTTTTTTTTCCTCGTCCACCATATCATGTAGTGAGACCTGAGACATGGGAAACCAAGGGGAGTGATGAGCTAGAAGGCTAGCCATTGTATTTTGGACGTAGATTTTGAGTTGTAGATTATTCTTTCTAAGTTAGATTTTATTTTGAAATATCGATCTAAGTTTATGTGGACTGTTAGTTATGAATTCAGCAAGTTCCGAGCCTTGTACATTTGTGGGATCTTCTCACAAGTGTATGGCATCTGTTTTGCTTTTCACAAGTATACGACGTTTGTTTCGCTCCCGGTTTTGGGGCGTGACAATAATGAAATATAATTGCCTATCAAGGGCAAAAACCAATTCCCTAAAAAAAAATCTAGATAAGTTGCCTTTCGGATTTAATAACGTGGCTTATTCATAGTTGTATATTCATGGTTGTTTATAAAACTCTTGAAGCAATTGTAACCAACTATATTTAAATATAATGGCTAAATTTAATAATTAGTCTATTAATTATTTATTTTATTTTATTTTAGTCTTGGAAGTTAGTTTTCTTTTTAAATAATCTATAAAATTTGTAAAATATTTTGGAATAGCCTATTGTATAAAAATTATATTAGTTTTAATGGAAAAATAACAAAAAAGTCAAATCAAAATCAAAATAGAGTAGTCGAGTCAACAAAACGATTCACAATAGATTGTGCTAGTTAAAATAAGCCAATAATTGTAGTTTCTACTACAAAGAAAAATTATTAAAAGAGAAAGTTAAAGTAACATATGATAAATGTTACAATTTCTTAAACAGTGGAAAAGAATTTGTTATCCTTACAAAATTAGTTTTATTTTAAAATTAATTTTAAAGAGTAAAAATTTACAAAAGATATAGTTAAAAATGAATTTAACCAAACGGAGTGAAACTTTTAGTAGAAAAATAATATACCAAACTAAATTGAAATCAAAGTTAAAGATAATAAATGAATTTAAAAATAATAGATGAAACAAAAAAAAAATACAAAAGCTATTAGATAATTTATTAAATTAAGCCAAATATAACTAATTATATTTTTACATTAAACTTTGCGCCAAAAATGAAATTTTTTGGGCCTTGAGCCAATTCAAAACTTGCTAGCTTCCTCGGAAATGCCTTCAGCCTTCCAAGAAAGTGGTAACAAAACATACGCTAATTGGTTAGGAAAGTTTCCTTATTTAGGAATGTTTAAGTGTATTTTAGTATTATTATACATTAATACGAGGTTAAGGGAGTGTTTGGTTGGGAAATTTTTTTTTAACTTTTTAAAACTTTTTTATAAGGTTATTTTTGTATTTTTACACATTAATATTATAATAAAAAGAGGGTAAAAGTAAAATTTTAAATATTTATTTTCCTTTGCATAATGTCTAACCCATAAAGTTTTTTGTTAATCTATTTAGAAAGAAAAAAGTTTTCCTATAACTTTCTATAAATTAGGCCTACTTAATAACTCTCAATAATAACTTTTCTTATATTAATTTTTTATTAAATACAATAAAATTAATAACTCAACAATATTTTAATAAAACCTTATTATAAAACTTAATAACCTTTCATACAATACTTTCTAACTTTTTATACAAACTTTTCTAATCACTTTTTCAATAAATATCTAATTTAGCTCCTAAACTTTCAATTTAAAAAAATTTTAGTCATTAAATTATTTTTTACATTTCTCTCCACAATTATTGAAAGCTACACTTTTTTTTATTTTTTTATTTTTTATTTTTTATTTTTTAGGCTTCTAACAATTACACTTATTAAATCAATACAAGTGGCATTTTCCTTATTTCTTTTGATATTGTGGCAAACCCTAAATCGAAACCTGAAAACCAAACAAAAAAAGAAAAGATCGTGAAGATGGAAAGATGAGGGATGGATTAAGGAAAATAAGAGAACGGAAGGTTATTGTTGGCACACGCACCATGACCTAAGAGGATGAAAGGAGAACAAAGAAGAGGGAGGTAGAGGAAAAAAAGAGAGGAGGTAGAACGAAGAGAGAGAAAGAAGAAGAGATTTAATGATAGTTGATTTGATTTATAATTTAATTTATGAATTAAAAGGTAATAAATATAATTATAATAAGTGAGACCATTAGAGATGTTAAGCGTGTCTGTGACTTGATTTATTTATTTATTTATTTTCCAACTAAGCTTACTAGAATGTGTTAGGGAGTGTTTCTATCAATGGTTGGTCAAAGAGTGATGTGGCCAACTCCAACAGAGAACACGAGGAGATTTCATTGAAGAACTAGGCTCATCAGTTAGTGTAACTCAAAGAAATGAAATTTTGATTATCAAAACCTTTTCCTCAAGCATTCAATAGTCCCCAAGCGGTAGGTTGACGAGATCATCTTTCCAATACATAACAAAGACAGGACCTTGTTAAAAACTTCATCAACTTGCTTGGCCAAAATTGGCAACTTTTGTTTTGGGTGAAATATGCAACAATTGTCAAAAAGAGACACAATAAATGGAAGAAAAATACACATTCATTTCATTCCATACATGGCAATAAATGCATATTTCATTCCTCTGTCAAATCCTTTACATACATCAATAGAAAATAAAAGAATTACAAAAAGATGGGTGGGAGAAGGAATAACATATCTGAAAGTCTTGCATTCGATGTGTAAATAATGTCTTTGTCAATGGGGTTACATCATGGGAGCTCATTCTATGAAGAGGAAGATGTTGAATGTTTCCTATTTCAACAGTAACAATTAAACTTGTGCCAAAAAAGCTTAGGAGAGAAGGAGAATCATAAGTTGTAAACCATCATCTTGTAGCTCTTGGTAAGATCTACAACTTTAATGGAATATTTTGTGTATTTGGTGAGTTTTCGAGGATCAAAAAGAGAGAAAATAAGTGGGTTTCAAGATAGAAAGCTATTGCCGATAGTGAGAGAAAACCTCCAACTCTTAATACCTTAAATTTCTTGAAAAAGTAGTAAATAGGTTGCAAAGATTGTGAAAAAAATGGAAGAAAATGATATTAATAGTACCTAGGGGCAATTTTATAATTTTATGAAGTAAACTAATTTGAGACCATTGGATAAGCATCTCAAGTTGGATAAGGATACATGTCCATCATCTGTCAACCTCAATACACCCATGTTTTATACCTATTGGACATGAGGTATCTTGGCTAATATTTTGAAATTAACAAAGTGACGAGAGATTTTACCCTATTAGATTACAAGACAAAGTCCTTTTGGTAAAATCTATGTTGGAGGTTGTGAGTCTAAAGTTTTATGTAATGATTTTGTTGGGTAGGTCAAACTACCTTAGACAATGGGTTATCCCCTTATTTTCTCTTAGGTTTGGCATTATTCCTATAATCTTCCCCAATATCCTCATGGGCTTGGTTTCACAAATATGACAACTTACACAATGACATAGCTTTTTGGTAAGTACAAATGTATTACAAGAATAATATTTTTGGCGAGTTTTGAATGATAAGCAAACTCTATCAAAAGTTCATTGTTAAATGTTGCTAGCATTGTCGATGATTTTAGCTATGGATTGACAACTTCAACTCCCACGTGGATTGGCACTAATTTCCATCACTTAGTCGACAGGCTATGGTGAGCAAGGTTTGGCAAGTGATTTAGGTAATAGTTTACCCATCATGGACAATAATGACTTATCAAACTTTCATCAGTAGTGAATAATGACAATCTTCGTAAAACATTTATTAGTTGTGAACAGTGACACTCAGTCAATGTTGATGACTACCAAGAGGTGGCCCACCTCTTTGTCAAGCTTTGGCAAAGGAGTCAATGCTTTCTTGAATCAAGTCTATTGTTTATCATAGCAGGAGATTTTGAAGTGTATATAAGCCTATTATCTGTGTCAATGACAAGGTGCTAGTAACAAGAACTCTTTCTTCGTGATTAATAAGAGTTCTGCCAAATTGAAACACATATAAGCCCATGTCTGTATCAGTGAGGAAAGCTAGTGATAAGAACTCATTATCTATGACAAATGAGAATTCTACCAGCTTGAAACACATGCAAGTCCATTGTCTGTATTAATGACGTGGAGCTAATGACAAGAACCTTTTATTTGTCGTTAAAAGAAGCCTTGCCAAACACGTAAGCCTATTATTCGTATCGATGATAGGGAACTAGTGATAAGAACATTTTGTTTGTGGTTAATGGGAGTTTTGCCAAATTGAAAAACATGTAAGCCCATTGTCCATATTAGTGAAAGGGAGTTGTTATCGTGAAAACCCTTTATTTGTGATTAATGTGAGTTCTACCATACCGAAATATATATATAGCCATTGTCTGTATCAATGACAAGGAGCCATTATGGCGAGAACCATTTGTCTGTGATTAATGGGAGTTCTAGTAATAGTATGGCCCATTGTCCACAAATGGAGGGAGTCTAATGTTGATATCACTTTGTCAGAGGGTAGTTTTGGATGTTTTGCTTGCTATGTACTTTACTAACATGTACAAGGTGACCATTAAAGAAGGGCCCATCTTTTAATGAACTTTAGATCATGTGAAGGAGACAATGCCTTTTAAAGCATGGTTTTTGCTCATAATGGTGGAAATCGTGGTCTTTTGCCCACAATGATGGAAACTTGGTCTTTTGCCCACAATGATGGAAACCTTGGCCCTTTTGTCCATAATAGTGGAAACCTTGTTTTTCTTTTTTTCTTTTTTTTTTGTCAATGAGTTTTACCTTCTCAATTTTGCTAGTCTTGGCAGAGTGACAATAAGATATTCTTAACGACCCTTGCATTTAACTTTGACTGAAGATCTAACATGGGCAATGACATTAACTCATTTTTCTATTTATCAAAACGACTATCAATAGAATGATGTGTAATTCAACATCATGAATCAAATTTAAGGAAAGTACCATGTTGGAATATTTTAATAGCCACATGCAACTTAACTAATGAAAGGAAAAGAGTGAATTTTTCATTGTTAAAAGACAAAAAAGTGCAAAAACATAGTTCAACTAGAATTATTCAAAATTGAAAGTTTAGGGAATAAATTTTGATGTTTAGCCTTAATACTATCACAAATAAAAGGCAAAAATTGATTTTAACTTTTATTTTTCCTAACACAATTCCCAATAAACAATTTTTTTTTCCACTTTGTTTTAAAAGAAACCTTTGCCTTCAATTTTCTTGATTGCTATGAGAATCATTTGACAATTAACTATCATTACAAAATTTATCAAATTTTTATATAACGAATTTTATCTTTTTATAAATTACTTTTCTGATAAAAATTTTCTTAGTAAAATTGGTCTTTAATCAAATAGGTTGTAATTTTGATATGGTGATAGGATAGATTAGAGTGGATTATCTTAACAAAAAGCAAATGACTAAATACTTGTCAATGTCCCTTTTAAACATAACAATAAAGTCTTCTTTTCTTATTTTACCCCTATTAATAGTTACTTCATTCTTAAAAAGAATACATCCTTACTTCCCAACTTCCAAACTTTCCTTATTAATAAGGGTGCATATAAAATTTCAATGACTAATACTTGTGTTTTTATAAATTTTAATAATTTTTTCTATAAGTATACCATATAGAGGTATGTTTAGTAAAATGGACCTAAAGTGGTATTGAATATTTGTTTTAATAAGACAGAAAGATAGAATAATTTACAATTACAACTCCACAAAACATTCCCAAACAAAGCCTAAGTTGATTATGCCATCGTTTGGGAACCCTATGTTATGGTTGTGGGTTATAATGTTTGTGTCATGATAGGGAGTGCAAGAATGTCAATTTCGGAAGTGTTCCTATGGATACCATCTTTGTTGGAAGGGAGTGCCTCACCAACAACATAGGCTATTAGATACTTATTGAGTGACTAGATGAATGGTGAAAAAGGAAGGGATTTTGCACTAGTGATGGTGAGTGAAGGGCGCAAGACAATGATGACCTTTAGAGTTATAGCTTTTATGACAGATATGGTGTTAAGGGTAGTGATTGGTAGAAGGTTATTGTCACTAATGATTAAGGCTTATGTTCTAATACTGGGGCCATTGGTTTTAGAAGAGGAGGTTCTGTTTATGTTTTACTTGAGGGTTTTACATGCCACTAGCCTAACCACTTTTCAGTCCAAAGTCCACAGACCTTCAAAAGCTCAAACTCAAGTTATTAGTAGTGGTTGGTCTCAACATTTATATATGAAACTCACTCACAATTTCCTATCGATGTAGAATTTGGGGTATTATAATCCTCTCCACTTAAATGCATGATGTCCTCATTAAGACCAATCATAATCAAAACTAAGCCTACTAGGTTATAAGTATAGGATCCACCTTAAGTGATGTAAGGTCCACACTACCACCTACTATAATAGTTAGCATTGGCCTACATCTATAAAAGATGACTGTGATGCCAAGTTAAATGACTTAAACCAAAGCCACCACTAGCATAGCAACACTTCGAGCCAAGATTTATAGGCCCTCAAAAACTTAAGCTCGAGTTATTAGTAGTGGTTATTAGTCTCTACACTTATATACCAAACTCATTCACAATTCCTCATCGATGTGGGTTTTGGAGCAATTGGGATGGTGCCTTTGGTAGGATTACTAAAGGAAATGGTGTATCTTCTTCGAGCAATAGCATGGCATGGAAGGGTTAGTGTTGGACATTTGTTTACATTATTTTCTACAAAAATCTTGTGATACGAGGCCTTGATGGGCAATGGATATCTTTTGTGTGGAAAAAAGGTTGATATTTTAAAGATTAAGGAAAGGAACATTTGGGATTTCTTTTATAATGGTTGTTCACCAGATAATATATTAGTTTATTACAAAAGGAACTTCATAGTACTTTAGGACTTTTCTTGAGCTACTTATCTTGGTAATTGTTAGACTAAATCAAAAATAAAGTGTTGGTAAAACTAGGTGGGAAATGGTAGTGATAATCATTTCATGCTTTGTTTTTGGCTACTATCAAACTTGTACTCTTGATATTTGCTAATAATATTTTGTCTTCCATAAAAAAAAAAAAAAAAGGAAAAGGAAAGAACTGAGGGAAAACCTTAGCTACTCTTCTCCCTTATCCATTTGCCCATTGCATCCCTTTCTATTATCCCTTTCTTTGCCTTTTCATTTCATCCTCCATTTCCTAGCTTTTTGGTCTACATGATTAAGCTTCTTCCTTGTTCATAAGTTGATATGTGTATTTTTATTTTATTTTTTGTTTAGCTATTAGTGATGGGAATCAAGACGACAGCATATCTACCACGTCATGTGATCCATTACACACCCAAGGAGGTCCAGTCACGCGAGCTAGTGCTAAGAAGATGCGTGAAGCTTTAAATGGCCTTATTGAGCAGATCTGGGTTGAAAACAACATACAACAAGCAAATCGAAGCTTGTATGATTATCAAGGCATGATAAACATCATTCAGGTTCAAGAGAAGCTTAATTGAGATCATTTATGCTAAATTACACAGTTTGCGTCAATCTCGCAATTCTATCGCAATTTGTAACAAACTGATATTTCATGTTACTTTAGGCTACTTTTAGTGATTTTCACATTTTTTATATTATTTTGGGCTGAACATTCATTTATTTAAGGCCCAATTCGTGGTTATTATGATTAGGGCTTAGGGTGTTAGTTTCCTATTCTGATTAGAATTACTTTTCCCTATTTAAAGGGGGCTTGTAACCCTAATTGGGGGAAGCTATTGAATCTAAGATTTTGAGAGACTTTTCTCTTTGGTTCGTTTTAGAACTTTACAGAACTTATCAAGATTATTCTTGTGGCGTTCTAACCTGACTTATCATCCTCGTTCTTAATCGTTCGAGGGTGTGGCGTCAACCAACTTTATACCTCTGGTTCTTGTTGCGTCATAGACAACGGGTCAAGGTTTTTACCTTTAGTTCTTGTTGCGACATAAACAATGGGTCAAGGTCCTATCATAAACCTGATTTAGCTTTCCTGGAGTTTACAAATCCCTTGTCGTGCTGTGGGTCTCATTGTTCTCTTTGGGGTTCTCATCAATTAGTGTATTCCTAAGCCAACTTAAACACACCTTAAGATTAATCTTTTCTTGGTCCAATCAAAAGTAAGTCATCCACGTTGAGATTATTATTCATGATGAATTACAAGGGATGCGCATAGGGTATAGGTATACCCATTACCTGCAAGTATTAGAGTATGCTTTACAAGTCAACTAGGTTAGTAAAACAATCTTATTTATTTGTGATTATGCTTATTATTTATGATATTATTTATCGAACATTAACTATTAATTATTTTCTTCGTACATTAAATATCGGCAAAGTCTTTAGAATACTTACTGTATCAAAAACTAATAGTAGATTAGCAATTCTTAAATTGTCCATCAATTGTATGTGTCATTAATTTGGTAAAGCAACGATATAAAGACTATCATGTGTGATACTTTACTAAGTGGTAGGACTTCTTCTCGCGAAATCATGTACTACATGTTGGTGACTCAAAATAAGTGAGTGCACTGGACAAACTCATCATGAGAACACTACATGTTAGGTTTAAGAGGGTGTAGCGAAAGAAAAAAAATTCGAAATTTCTTAAATCATCTTTCAACCCACCTAGTATCCTTGTAAATCCATTTATGGTTAAAAAGAGTTCATGATCAATACCTTAATGATACATGCCTCATTGGCATATAAATTTAACCACTGTTCTCCAATGAAGGCATCCAAAATTTGAAGTATAGAATTCCTCTATTAATATCCACATGCATGCTCGAGGATTTAAAGAAGACTAGATCCCCAAAATGCTAGTAATTAAAAATCTAGTTGAATCTCCCTCGACTTTGGGTAGAGAAATTTTAGTGGCTTTAAATTTTATGATGAATAATTCACCATTAAGGATCCAAAATTTTCTATACCTATTTATATTAATGTAATAACTCAAATAATTTTTTGAATTTGCCAACATTACTGTAATTAAGTGAATTAAAATCTAATCATGAGCGGATATAATTTTAGATTTAATAAATTATAATTTATTCAAAATTCAAATCTAATTATTAATAGCGATCAAGCATTTTTAATTGAAGATTACTTCTTTTCTTACTAAATAATTGCAATGAACGGTAGACTCTAAATTTGCCACTCAACCCGTAATTCTTCCCTTAAAAATAGACTTGTTTTGACACAATAACCATTTCCTTGTAGATCCAGCTACCTTTTCTCCTATTATTCAATCTTGAGATTCTCAAGGTAAGCACACTCAATTTTTGTGATTTCTTGTTTCTTGTTTATTTCCATGGGTTATTACAGTAAAACACAATCTTAAAATCTCCAAATCTCTTGTTCCTCTTTCCATTAAGAATTGATCTCAAATCTTACATCTGAACCTTGAATTCCAATGAGCTTTTCATTATCTTAACCTAAGGGTTATTGAATTAAAGGTAGAAAAGGGGTTTATTTTTTGAACATGGTTGTTGTTTGCAACACCATATTGATTGGTTACTATATTATTAAAAAAAAAAGAAAAAGAAAGAAAAGGACATAGTCATAAGTTGCTAGAAAACCTTGAGTATGGCTCTTATTGCACCCCAAAGGATTAACATAATACTAATATAAATAAAATAAGAAAGCACAAAACAATGAAAGGTGAAAAGATGTTGCTACATGGGTGCTATTGTGTGGCGCTGCATCGTGCTAATACTACCGTTCTTCTGATTTGGGAGTTGGACAACAATATCAATGCCTCCAATTATAGTCACATTAGGTGTCAACACTTGTTAAAAAAAGTTAAATAAAAACAATTCAATTTAATTGGGATTAAGGGTAAATCTAAAATTTTATAATTTATTAGAATTATAGCTTATTGTGACTTAATGTATATTATAGGTTTTTGACTATTTGGTTGTTACGTCTTTAGGATCTTATCTCGTAATTATCTATTTTTCTTATTTAAGATAGTGAATTTGCAGTTATACCCTTAGTTTTGAAATATAATTTTAAAACATGATTTTCACTAGTTTTGAGATGGTGGTGGGATTAAAACCCGTTTTGCTTAATTATCATGATTAAAATTTGTTTTAATTTAAGTTTTATTTTAATTGGTTAAGCATATCTATTTATGAAAAGTTCTTGATACATAGTACTTGAAACTTAAGATACCTATTTTCGTGAAATAGGCAAGTTTACTTGAGATATACTTGCTAGCTTGTTCTTTGACAATGCCATGTTTTACTTGTTGCTCATTAGTGGGAGGTTTATAAACTATAGCACATGTCAACATATTACTTGTAGAACTTTTTCATTTTTGGCATACTTGTTATCCAACTAGTGGGAATATACACTAGTAACCTTGTTGCTCACTAGTGGAAGGTTTATAAACACCGGTCATGACTTGTAGAGGAGACATCTTGATGAGAACCCCAAAGAGAACAATGAGA
>BPVZ01000034.1:2710162-2724837 GCA_020521535.1 Rubroshorea leprosula
TATAATTACATTGAGCCCCTAATCAAGATTAAGTAGGGGAAATAAAAATTGTATAGATATATTTATAAAGAAAAAAGAGGTGCCAAGCTAGTGGTATTTCATGTTCGGAAAGTGGATCCCCACTAATTAAATTGTTTAACAATCTTTTGTTACAGTCAATCGAGTTTTTTTTTTTTTTTTTTTCAATTTTTACTCATATTAAAAAATCAATTCAAATTAAGGATACATTATTAATTGGCTAATTGGCATGACTTGAATTCTCATCTATTTATTCATTTAAGTGAAATTAGATTACATTTTATTTTTATTGAATACCATAGCTAGAAATATATATATGGTTAAATGTATTTTTATACTTTATTTATGGGGGAAAGTACAATTTTTAAACTTTGTCGAATATTTTATAAATTTATAATGAATTGTGAAATTTTAAGTAATTTTATTATGGTATTTATAATTATATTAAGTATAATGGTTGCAAGTATATGGTTGAGTATATAATGTTTTTATACTTTATTAAATAAAATAATAAGTATGTTATATAATTTATTGTAGGAATGATTAATTACAAAGGCCATTAAGAAATATGGGGAAGACACAACTGCATGGCTAATGGTAGTTGATACCCAACTTTTGTCCCAAGTTTTGGGTGGACTTTCCAAGGATGGGCGACTTTATGGAGTGCCCATTTACATGGATCCTGGTAAGTAAGGTGTGTCACACCGTAAGCATCTTCCACATATCATACATGATAGTTCTGTTCATTCATCTTAACACATGGTGCAGTTACAACAGGCTATAACAAAACTACAAGCAAATCAACTGACATTACAAGAGAAGGTTGACAAGATGGAGAGGATGTTTTTTATGATGTAGAGAGGAGGAGAGGTTGGGACAAGTGGGGGACCATAATTGGTTTGTCTTAAGTTGATCTTTGTATCAAAAACATCTTTTACTAATATATATGCATGGACATGTATGACAATCTGGACAGGTATGACGAAGACATAGTACTTTAATTAGTATTTTAGGACATTATACTTTAATTATAATATTAAGTCAAGTTTTATATTTATTTGTTTTTAGGTAATTTTTCAATTAGATGTTTCAATATACATATTATACTTTAATTATAATATTGGTAAAATTTTTATTATATTACTTACAAATTTTAGGCCAAAAAGTTAGAAAAAGAGAAAGTAAAAAAAAAAAAACAAGAAATGTCAAAACTAGGAAATAGAGCAACACGCAGATTAATTGGAAGATCGTACTAACCTATTGTGGTCAATGCTCTTCATTGAAATATGATAACAATTTTTTGTAAATGCCAAGTATTTTTGAGTTTTTTTCATTTTTTTCATATATGGAAATTTAATCATAATTATTAATAAATAAGTGTAATAATAATTAAAAACTATAAAAGGTCAAAAAATTAAATTAATAAGAATTGTATATAATTGATGGTATTAAAATTGAATATTTTTAATGCTAAATTTTATTATAATATTTATTATGTAGATTAAAATTCATTAAATAATTTTAATTTTTTTGTAACCTACATGCTTATTTTGGTCAAAATTCTTGACTGAAATAGCATGTATTATTTTAAATCAAAATTTATCTTGGTCATTTATTTTGACCAAAATAATATGAAATGAAATGATGAATTTATTATCATTTTGATCATATTTGTTAACCGAAAAAATGTACAAAAAATTTCCAAAAAATACATGGGATATTATTTTAGTTAGCTATTTTGACAAAAATAGTGGCAAGAGAAATTTACTTTCCATCTCATTGCGGTTAAGTTCCTTAACCGAAAAAATATACAAAAAATTTCCAAAAAAATACATGGGATATTATTTTAGTTAGCTATTTTGACAGAAATAGTGGCAAGAGAAATTTATTATCCATCTCATTGTGGTTAAGTTTCTTAATCGAAAAATTTTGTTTAAAATACCAAAAATATCCCTCTCCATTAATTCTGTCATGTAATTGCACTAAAATACTATATGGAGGAATTGGTTATTCGTGATTATTTTGGTCAGTAGTACTAATTGAAATATATGATTAAAATAATATTTATTAAGTTCAGTTAAATTATTTGTTCGAATATAAGAGTTGTTTAATGATTTATTCAATCACTTTTATGGTCAAGTATACTAACAGAATTTATTTATATTTCGGTTAAGATGAGATTTTCTTTAAAATACTATTTCATATAGTAGATATTTGGACCAACAATTCGATCAAGCATCTTGACCAAAGTACTCTTTGTTCAGTCAAATAACAACTTTTTTCAATCGACATGCTTGACCAAATTACCCCATTTTTCTAGTAGTGTAAATATAAAAAGTGTATCAAAAAATTTTCAAGTCAAATACCAAATATAGTTTATACCCAATCTATACCAAAAAATGCTCACCCTTACCATTTAATGAATTTTGTTCCAATAATGAGGACCAAAGCCTAACTCTTCCAAAAGAAGAAGAAAAGGTAGAAATAATGAAGAAATCAAATTTTGTTCTTTGACTTTGTAATACCCCAAAAATTTCTAGAACAATTAAGTGTGAGATAGTGGCCTAATTGTGATAAAATAATATTGTTGAGTTTAATCATAAAATTTTCAAATTTGAGGGACTTAAAAGAGAAAAGAATTAGGATAAGGATGGCTGATTTTTATTTAATTCTTTCTTTCTTCCTCAGCCGCGCATTCTGCTCTTCTTCTTCTCCCTTGCAGCCGAACAAGGAGCCCAAGCCACCGACAACACCCACCCTCTTGAGAAACGGTAAAAGCTTGATTTTTCCCTTCTTTCTTGTTCAAGAACAAGATTTAGAACTTAGAAATCTTCTCCCCACAGAAAATTTCAGATTTGCTTTGTTCCTTCCCCTCCGTCCGTTGCTCTTGACTATGGGTGTGAAATTTTTCGGTTTCTGGTAAGGAAACAGCCACTAATTCCTCTTTTCTCCCTTGATTTGGCTTGGGTTTACTCTAATTTCTTTTGGTTTCTCCCAATTTTCGGTAGATCCCCTAAGTTCTTCACTTCCCGCCGGTTTCCCTAACCCACCAGCTCCGATTCTGCTTGCTGAATTTCTGGTATGTGATAGCTCCCTCTAAGTCCCAAAATTACCCATTAGTTGCTGAGTTTATCCATTAACTGCCACCCCTGTGCTGTCTGAATTTTTGCTGAAATAGGGGATGAATTTCGATAGCAATTAGAACATTTTTTCAGCTTGATTCATGTAGAAATTATCTTGATTGGCTGCTGTTTTTGTCTGGAACTATCTGTTGTTTGTGTCCAGAAATTGTACCTATTGTGGTGCAGAATTTTGCTGCGTTTTCTACAAATTCGCTACTATTTTTCTCTGCAATTTGTTGTTTTTTTTACTGCTGTTTACTAGAAAATCCTACTGTTTTTGCCATAAAATTTTACTGTTCACGCAAGAAATTATGTTGTTTTGTTGCTGCATCTTTTTGCAAAATTGCTGCTGTGTTTTCTGCAAATTGTTGCGGCATTTTTCTGCATATTCCTTATTGTTTTTTGCACTGTTATAACCTAGAAAAATTCTGCATTTTCCTGCACTCTTTCTAGTTGTTTCTGCACTGTTTTTGAGCAAGAAAAAAATTTTGTATTTTCTCCAGGAAAATTCTGCATTTTGCTGCATTTTTTCTTGCTATTTTCTGCATTATTTTTCCTTAGAATTTTCTGCTCCTTGCCAAATTTTTGGAAGTTGCAGTTACTGTTCACGCGTAGTTACTATTCACGCGTAGTTACTGTTCATACACTGAATTTCAATTATTTAGAGTAGAAAATCTAGTGGAATACGTGAATTATACATGTTGATGTAAATGGCATCATGATTAGGGGGTAGTCATGGTGGTGATTTCTTTTGGATCCGTGGTAGTATGGTTATTAATCCTGGAATATTTTGGTTAGGTTCTTGATTATTCTGTCACCCTAGCACTGGGAGTGAGTTTCTGTGTTATGCGATTGTGGTAAATAAATTATGGTAACACCTTTCGATTTCAAAGTAAAAGCATATTTTAAATTGTTTTTGAGATGATGGCAAGGTTTAAATTGATTTTATTAACACCTAAGCATGATTAAAATGGAAATGAAAATTTTTATTATTTTTGGGGTTAATCATGCCCACATGGAATTTTTCAATTTATTCTTGAAATTTGAGATTGATTGTGAATTACGGATTTTTCCTATAAATCCTGCATGGTTTTGTCTCTAATATAATCATGATTACTAAATATTGACGCCCGCTAGTGGGAGTTTGCAAACGCTAGCACATGTTGACATGTGTACCGATAGGACCGGTTCATTCTGTAATCCTGCCAATGGGATAATACGTTGGTTATTACTGAAATTGACGCATGCCAATGGGAGTTGTTAAACACTGGCGATGACTTATAGATGAGACTATTACTAAATCTTATTCTGTATTAACGGTTTTCATTGAACGCTTTGTTATTGACTTATAGATGAGACTACTACTGAATCTTATTCTGCATTAACGGTTTATCATTGAACGTTTTGTTATGTTAAATTGTTTATCAAGCATGCTAAAATTTTACTAATGGGCTACTTATATTTTTACTTGCTGAGATATCTTATCTCATAGTTTTTCTTGTCCACTATTTCAGGAAGTGAAACCCGAGACTCGGTTAACTAGGGGGAGTGACGAGCTAGAAGGCTAGTCAGTATTTTGGATTTAGATCATTTTTGGACTTAAGCCGTTAGCCACAAATGCTTGACATAGGTGTAAAATGATTAATCATTTTTTTTTGTATATTGAGTTTCCCTTGGTTATAGCCATGACTGTCTTATAAACTTTTGTACATCTTGACTAGTAAATTTTGGTAATGGAAAGCTAGATATTAATTGAGTTTTTGATTTAAGTTATGTAAATTGGTAATTATGAACACAGTAAGTTCCGAGCCTTGCGCATTTGTAGGACCCGTTCACGAGTACACGGCGTCTGTTTCGCTCCTTGTTTTGGGACATGACAAACTTAATAGGCTAAATTCTTTTTTATAACCTTTTTTTTTCTTAAGAATATGTTTCTATCAGGGTTAACTTGCATCTTTTTACCTCAAATCTATTGCAAACCACAACTTACCCACTATAATTTTGGTAGGTAGCAACTCTTTTTTGACCTTTTCAAAGCTTATATTTCAAATTTATTTTTTGAATTTTAAGCAATCGTCACCACTACTCTTCATCAAAATTTCTAGATTACATTCAAATATTCATACTTACTAGAAAATAATGAAGATCACTCCAAAAATTTTGAGAGAAGAATGACCAATAATGAAGGAAACTTTATTTTGTTTGAAGGTAATAACTTAGTTATTGACCATGAAAAATTTAATTATTAGATCACATATTTAGATCCTACCAAATAGTGAAAGGAAATCACCATTGAAGATAAGAATACGAAAAGCACCTACTAGATGGAAAGGGAGTCTACACACAAAAGAGGAGTGGAAAATGATGTGGTTGTTAGCGTAGCATATTGATAATGCTGCATATCTAAATTTTTTTCAGAAAAGTGACTCTTTGATCCCCAACTTTAAAGCCCTAGACACATTGCCCTTAAATTTATTTTCTTCACAATTAAATCCTCCCTCCCCAATTGATTTAATTTCATCATCCAAGTTTAATTTATTTTATAAAAGTCCAAAATAAATTCCAAAGGCCCAAAAAAACTTGGGATATTAAATTAACATTGATGAAATCATATTGCGAGGCCTGCCACATCTTGCAAGGCTTGCCATACAATTATTGGATTGTCTTCATTCCTCAATCTCTCTCCATTATCTAGTTATCTTCCTCCTTAATACTCTTATACTTAGGTAGATAGCTTAACAGACTTCATCGTACAATCCCAACAAGAACACACCTACTTAATTAAAAACTATTTTAATTGTTCCATATTGACCATAAAGTGGTTGCTATTAGCTCCCTTTTTTCTGTGTTGCGAGTCAAAGAAATCCAAGAACTTGTACATAAAACAAATCATGTCGAGCAACTGTAAAAGGTATGTTAAGAAAGCTCTTTTGCCAAATATCATCACTTCACTTACAATGAAAGAAAGTGTGACAATGTTACTCTTCAACAATACCACAAATGCTACATAAGCAATCTGTTTTAACTCCTTTAGTTCCTAGTGCATCATTGGATGGCTAGCCCTGCACCATCAGCTAGAGGAAATGTTTAATTCTTACAAGTCATCTATGAAACACAACATTCCAAATTGGCTTCATGATATCATTATCGTGAAATTTATTTGTATGAATAAAGTCTAAACATACCTGAAAGTTGACTTAATAGTGAGACAATTATTACTAGTGCCTTACCTCATTAGTTGATCTTGGGAGCATATTTTACATAAAGGGATCTATAATGTTCTAATGGCATCCTTATGAAGTTTGTGTCCACCACATATTCGTTCCATTTGTTGCTTTGACTTTCAGTAAGGAAGCTAGCATGAAAATTCCAATATGAATCCTTCAACATTACTAGAGGAAAAGTGTTAGTGAAATCTTGCACCAATTTATCCTTGCCAACTTGGACCTTTTCACAAGTTCCCATTCTCCAACATGAGCCAAATCTAAGCACTCTATGCTTGTCAATTACCTATCTCCAAACCATAGATGGAATTTTCCCCAACTTGGTCCTAAAAGATCTCTCTCATTAGAGCATTAGGCTCCAAGCATGTCATAGCAAAGGTTATTTTGGTTTTGAATAAATCTCTAACTTTATTTAGAAAGTATAGTTAAGCTAAAGGCTTAAAAGTCCTTAAAACCAAACCACCCAAAATTTTAGGCCTACAAACCAAGTCCTATCTTAACTAGTGTGTTCATCTCATATCTAAATCATCTCTCCACCAAATATTGTTTATAATGCTATTGAATAATTATAAAAATAAACCAAGAAATACCTTAGAATATCTTGGACTATAGCTTTATTTGGCACCTTTCACCTTACCTTCAAGAGTAGCTTATTCTTTTAAACTTTAATTTCAGCCCAAACTAATCTTGAATTGAGTCAAAGTATCATTGAGGGTTGCCTAATGCTAAGATGCATTCGCAAATATTTACCTTCCAATTTGATCTTCCAAATATTGAAAATTGTTATAACTCTATCTTAGGCTAGCTGTGAGGTATTACAACTGAAAAATGTAGAATATTTATTTATATTAATTTTGCGTCATTGAAACCATGTCATATAGCCCTTCAAGATCTCTACAATGCATAGCTTCATGTTCAATAGCTTCACCAAATAACAAACTATCATTTAACAAAATAAATAAATAAATGAGAAAGCTTTTGTACACCTTTGCAAGTTGACAACCCCTTAACCTTTCCATTTAGACTACATTCATAAGCATAAAAGAAAGGCCCCTTATCACACTTTTACAAATAGACACCTCCCTTAACCTTCCCATTTGGACTACATTTATAAGCATAGAAGAAAGGCCCCTCATCACATAAAAGGATAAGGAAAGGGAATAATCAATCACCTTATCAGACACACTTGGCAAGCATTATTTTATGTGTCAAATTGCCATTAAGTAGCATTAAATACTTCACCGTACAAACACAAGTCATCACCCTATCCATCGAATTTGAAGGTAAACTCATAGTATGCATTACTCTTTCCACAAAGTACCCTTCAACTCTATTAAAAGCTTAAAAGATCCAATTTTAATACCACCTTTCCCTTTTGTCTAGCCCTTTTATTTTTAAGGTGATAGGCCATCTCAAAAGCCACCATTGTATTATCCTTTATAGGACAACTTAGTACAAAAACACTTTAATTTTGGATATGATATTAAGTGGGACTGACTTTAACCGATAGGTTCTTGCCTTTGGAAATTAACACCATATAAGTTAAATTAACATCTTTTTCTAAGATTCTACCATTTAAAAATTTTAGCAACGCTTAAGTAATATCTCTCCCAATGATATGCCAATAATGTTTAAAGAAACTTACACTCAATCCATCTAGCCTTAGGGCTTTGGAAGAGTAAATTTATTTTAGAGCACAAATAACCTCATCCTTTATATAGTCCCTATCTATGATTTATGTAGAGTCTCCTAATACTCTCTTGGCAATTTTTTTTGCAAAAAGGAAGACTTATCACAATTAGCAGTTAAGGTAAATAAACTTTAGAAATAATTCATTATTGTTGACTCTAGTATTTTCTAATCCTAGATCCTATGTCCATTATGATGGGAATCAAGATGACAGCATATCTACTACGTCATGTGATCCATTACACACCCAAGGAGGTCCAGTCACGCGAGCTAGAGCTAAGAAGATGCGTGAAGCTTTAAATGCCTTATTGAGCAGATCTAGGGTGAAAACAACATACAATAAGCAAATTGAAGCTTGGATGATTATCAAGGCATGATAAACATCATTCAGGTTCAAGAGAAGCTTAGTTGAGGTCATTTGCACAGAATTACACAGTTTACGTCAAAATCGCACAAATTTGCCGCAATTTATAGCGAACTAATATTTCGTGTTATTTTAGGTTATTCTTAGTGATTTTCACATTTTTTGTATTATTTTTGGGTTGAATATTCGCTTATTTGAAGCCCAATTCGTGGTTATTAGGGACTTAGGGTGTTAGTTTCCTATTCTGATTAGGATTTGTTTTCTCTATTTTAAAAGGCTTGTAACCCTAATAGGGAGAAGGCTATTGAATTTGAGATTTTGAGAGACTTTTCTCTTTGGTTCATTTCAGAACTTTACAGAACTTATCAAGATTATTCTTGTGGCGTTCTAACTTGACTTATCATTCTCATTCTTAATTGTTCGAGGGTGTAGCGTCAACCAACTTTATACCTCTGGTTCTTGTTGCGTCATAGACAACAGGTCAAGGTTTTTACCTTTGATTCTTATTGCGACATAAACAACGGGTGAAGGTCCTATTATAAATCTGATTTAGATTTCTTGGAGTTTAGAAATCCCTTGTCGTGTTATGGGTCTCATTGTTCTCTTTGGGGTTCTCATCATCTTGGTATCAGAGCATCAGATCCCTAAATCAAGTTTGCGTATCTTTAATTTTCAGTTTTTATCTTCAAAAAAACAAAAGAAAAAATTCAGTGTCATTCTTCTTTTTCTTATTTTGCTCTTTTGAATCTGTGTTGCTTGTTTAAAAAAAAAAAGAAAAAGAGAGAGAGACAAAAGCATGAAAAAAAAAAAGAAGAAAAAAGTCATACAAAAAAGAAAAGGAAGATGATCGCCAAAAAAAAAAAAGAAGAAAAGACGAAAAAAAAAGGAGAGAGAGAAACAAGCAACACAATTCTGTGGTTGGAATTCCTTATATAGAGAAGAAATCTGTGGCCAAATCCTTAAAGAAGAACGAATGGCTCCAATAAGGAGTTGGAAATTCTCTTTGAGTTCTATTTAAACAAGGAGATAACAATTTTGTTTATTCCTTCCTAAGTTAGGAATCCTACTGCATTAAGGAATAGTCAAGTCAATTCCTACTAGGAAGTGCTTGAACTAATATGTTCGTTTTAATTTGTTTGGGTTGGTTCTTTTATTGCTTTTCTTGGTTGTTCCTTTGTGTCTTTCGGTTTCCTTTAACTCTTGCAGATTTGTTGGAGTTAGATTGCTGCAAAATAACTTGAATTGAACTTGTTTAGTTCAATAACGAACTGAAAGAGGGAAGTTGAGTGAGGGAGGCAAGAGATGTGAGCAACACTTGAGAGAAAAGCCAAGTTCTACAGTGTGCAAAACATGAGTGTTGAATGCCATTCTATGAGAGAGTGGAGTGAAACACATAAGGGAGTGTTGTGAGGTCCTTTTATTCTTCTATTTCTAACATTCGTTGCAGGTTTCAATCATGTCAAGCGGTGATGACAAATCAACCACTAGAAGCCACCATGTGGATGAATCCTTCATGCTCAAAGCAATGCAACAACAATTTCAGAGGCACATCATGTTTGGTGAGATTAAAGACAAAATGGAGAAGCAAGATGCAGCGATAGCCAAGTTATACCAAACACAGAATGGAACTTCGAATTTGCGTAGGAATGATGCTAATGATGATTTCGATGACGATTATAAAGATGCATTCAACAATGACGCCCAAAACTCAAATTTCAGCATGACAGAATTTGAGAAGTAGAGGGGGCCAAAGAGAGCAAAATTTGACAAGGTGGGGAGATTGGCAAGATCGTGACTTAGGTAGCATCAAGATGAAGATTCCTCCGTTTCAAGGCAAGAATGATCCAGATGTGTATTTGGAGTGGGAAAAGAAGGTGGAATTGGTGTTTGATTGCCATAACTATTTTGAGGAGAAAAAGGTGAAACTAGCAACGGTGGAATTTACTGATTATGCTGTGGTGTGGTGGGATCAGCTTGTGCTTAGTCGACGTAGAAATCGAGAGCATCCTGTTGACACTTGGGAAGAGATGAAGGCTGTGATGAGAAAACGGTTTGTTTCTAGTCACTACTACCGCGATCTCTATCAACGATTGGCAATGAAAGTAGAAAGGCAACTCAAGCATAAAGGTGCCACCACCAGAACTGGGAAAAATCTAGGTTCCCCATTTTCTTGGAAACCAAATTGGAGCAAAAAGGAAGAAAATTCTACTTTCAAGCCTAAAACTTCAGCATCTAAGTCAAAAGACGTTGGCAGCAGTGAGAAGAGTAAAACTGACAGTATGCAAGGCAGAAACCGAGACATTAAGTGTTTTCAATGCTTGGGAAGAGGGCATATTGCATTGCAATGCCCTAATAAGCACACAATGATCTTGAGAGAAGATGGAGAAATTGAAATCGAGGTTGAGTCTGATGATGAATCTATGCCACCATTAGAAGATGCTAATGATGGTGTGGAATATGCTGTTGATGGAGAACTGCTTGTCACCAGGCTAGCTTTGAATGTGCAAGCCAAAGAAGATGATGAAGTACAACGTGACAATATATTTCACACGAGGTGCCATGTCAAAAACAAGGTATGTAGTGTGATTATTGATGGTGGTAGTTGTACTAATGTAGCTAGCATTGTTTTAGTTGAAAAGCTTAATTTACCTATGACGAAGCATCCAATGCCATATAAGCTGCAATGGTTAAACGATTGTGGAGAAATCAAGGTAAATAAGCAAGTTCTGTTTTCATTCTCTATTGGACGATATAAGGATGAGGTACTGTGCGACGTGGTTCCCATGCATGCTGGACATTTACTTTTGAGGAGACCATGGCAATATGATAGGAGAGTAACACATGATGGCTTTAAAAATCGCTATTCGTTCATCATGGAAGGGAAAACAATTACTCTTGTGCCGTTGAGTCCAAGGCAAGTTTATGAGGATCAACTAAGACTGAAAAAATAGAGTAAGCTGAGAAAAGAGAGTGGCTTGAGGGTATGAAAAACAAAGAGAAAACAACAGAGAAAGAGTTAAAAAAGAGAGAAAAGATCGAGAGTGTTGAAAACAATGAGAGAAAATCAGTGAGTGTTTATGCAAAAGAAAGTGATGTCAAGGCTACGTTCTTTGCAAAGCAGCCTATGTTTGTGCTTCTGTATAAAGATGCTTATTTCAACACTAACGAACTTAATGATTCTTTGCCTAGTGTTGTTAAATCTCTTTTGTAGGACTTCAAGGACGTGTTTCCAGAAGACATCCCTAATGGTTTACCACCAATAAGAGGAATTGAGCATCAGATTGACTTCATTCCAAGTGCAACAATTCCGAACCGACCAGCATATCGAAGCAATCCCAATGAGACGAAAGAACTTCAAGGGCAGGTCGAAGAACTCATGAAAAAGGGGCATGTGAGAGAAAGCATGAGTCCATGTGCAGTTCCAGTGCTACTTGTGCCTAAGAAGGATGGGACTTGGCGTATGCGCGTTGATTGTCACGCTGTCAACAAAATCACTGTAAAGTATCGTCACCCTGTTCCTAGATTAGATGACATGTTAGATGAGTTGCATGGTTCGTGCATATTCTCTAAAATTGATTTAAAGAGTGGATATCATCAGATTAGGATGAAAGAAGGTGATGAATGGAAAACAGCCTTTAAAATGGAACATGGTTTATATGAGTGGTTAGTTATGCCATTTGGATTAACTAATGCACCTAGTACATTCATGCAATTAATGAATCATGTGGTTGGTTATTTTGATGACATTCTGGTATATAGTAAGAGTTTAAACTGATCATATTGAGCATTTGCAAATGGTACTTGAGGTTCTGAGAAAGGAAAAGTTGTTTGCTAACCTTAAAAAGTATTCCTTTTGCACAAATCAGATTGTCTTTTTAGGGTATTTTGTTTCAGCTGATGGACAAACATAAGTGGTTAATAGGATGTTGTCAACATTATTGCGTTCTATTATTCAGAAGAACTTGAAGAACTGGGAAGAGTGTTTGCCACACGTTCAATTTGCTTATAATCGAAGCGTCCATTCAGCAACTAACTGTTCACCATTTGAAGTTGTGTGTTGTGTATGGTTTTAATCCACTCACTCCTTTAGATTTATTGCCTTTACCTATTGACGAACAAGCTTGTTTGGATGGGAAAAAGAAAGCTGAAGTGGTTAAGCAACTGCATGAGAGGGTGCGACAAAACATAGAGCGACAAACTGAGCAATATGCAAAACAACCCAACGAAGGACGCAAGAAAGTTGTATTTGAACTTGGAGATTGGGTTTGGGTGCATATGCGCAAGGAGCGATTCCCTGCACAAAGGCATTCTAAGCTGCAGCCAAGAGGCGATGGACTATTTCAAGTGATTGCGAGGATTAATGACAACGCATACAAGTTGGAGCTTCCTGGTGAGTATAATGTTAGTGCTACTTTTAATGTTTCTGATCTTTCTCCTTTTGATGTAGGTGACAATTTGAGGACAAATCCTTTTGACGAGAGAAGGAATGATGGGAATCAAGACAACAGCATATCTACTACGTCATGTGATCCATTACACACCCAAGAAGGTCCAGTCACACAAGCTAGAGCTAAGAAGATGCGTGAAGCTTTAAATGGCCTTATTGAGCAGATCTGGGTTGAAAACAACATACAACAAGCAAATCGAAGCCTGGATGATTATCAAGGCATGGTAAACATCATTCAGGTTCAAGAGAAGCTTAGTTGAGATCATTTGCATGGAATTACACAGTTTGCATCATAATCGCTCCTTAGCTTTTACTATGCATGGTGAGCTCTGAGATAGTATTTAAAAAGTGGCATGCCTAGGCCTCTAGCATTGGATGTACTTCAAACTTAATCATTGCTTGGATATTGTTAGTGGGCAACAAGCCAAATCAACTCAAATTTACATCTTTGTCTTTATTCATTTCATATACTAAGCCTAGCAATCTTATGGTGAAGTCATCTATATCACTCAACTTCATTGGAATCAAGGAAGATTCATCCTCAGACATGATTTTTCCAAACCTAATGGCCTGCTCAACTATGCTCATAGCTGGTTCATCAACATCTATCTCACCTTTGTTGGAAATGGAATTGCTCTAAGTATGGCATGTCTTTCTCTGGCACACCTTTTAATGCCAACTTTGACATCAAACATGCCACCATCTTCATCATCACTCTTATGGCTGGAGTTATGGTCACCTCTTGATGCTTCATCACTCTCAGTGAATTTCATATCATTATTTTCACTGGATTTTGAGCTAGCTTCTTTAATAGCCTTCTTGCCTTTGTCTTTGCTACCAACAACTTAAATCCCAACCTTATCATCCTCAATATTTAGAAAAGTAAGCAAGAGCCTTTGTCCAACAAAGATCTTATTATTTAAGAAGACAAGGTAGCAAATTATACATAATAATTTTTGTTATCTATGATACCTTCTTCCTCAACAATGGTAGCCTCAACACTTTTTTTAGTCAAAGACTTCTCTGGCATCAAGGCAACATCATCAACTCTAAAAGGAGGTGATTCTTTAGGCTTGTTCTGTTATCATAAAAGATGGCTAAGTGAAAAATGTGACAACTTTAGCATTGGCAAAAATGCTTCATTGTTGTCAAAGAATAATAGAGTGCATACCTTTGTTGTCATCTTGGTTGGCTGATCCTTTGTTGGTATAGAACTTTTCACCACCTTTGGATTGCCATACGAAACTTTCACACCTCTTCTTGTCTACATCTATATAAAAGGCAAAAGTTTTAAGGTTAACAATAGTGCATGAATTAATATCTTCCAGCCATGATCTTTGCATCACGAAAGTTGCTCACAAAGTGTATTTGACTTATGATGCATTAAAATCATTCTAGCAAGTGTACTAGTCACTCCAAATAATATAATGATAAGCAGAATGTCAAACCCATGAGGATTGTGATTAATTAAGCATCAAAATAATTAATCTAAATTTATTTGAACAATCGAAAGAAAGAAGTTTGAATTAAAAATGATAAGAAAGAAATAACAATTAAAATAACATTAACCAAGATATGAGGTACTAAGCCATCGACTTCACCACAATCAATTAACATGGATTTTCGATTATTATACTTCCAAGATGTTACTATTCATGTGACAGCGAGATTTCCTGTCCCATTCGATATCCTTTCTCAAGTTATACCAAACTTATTTTAATCTAATTAACCTACTAAATCTCTATGTAAATTTAAATAGATAAAGATGCATTATGTTCTGTGAAATTCCCTCGTTTAGGTAAAAAATTAAG
>BPVZ01000035.1:11964-22800 GCA_020521535.1 Rubroshorea leprosula
TGCAAGAAGCCATGGATGAGAGAATGTTGGGGGTTGCCCGAGCAGGGAAAGTTGATGCCTTGTATGCACTGATTCAGGAGAATCCATCTGTGTTTGAGAGCATTGATGGATTGCCTTTTGTTGATAGTCCATTACATATAGCTGCCTCTGAAGGACATGTTGATTTTGTTATGGAAATGATGATCTTAAAGCCATCGTTTGCAAGGAAACTAAACCCATGTGGGTTCAGCCCAATGCATCTTGCCCTCCAAAATGACAGAAATTTGGTGGTACGAGAGCTCCTAAGAGTTGACAAAGATCTGGTTTGTGTCAAAGGGAAGGCTGGTTTAACCTCTTTGCATTTAGCAGTTGAAATGGGAAATCTACAGCATATAGCCGAATTTCTCAAAGCTTGCCCTGAATGCATTAAAGATGTAACTACTCAAGGCCATACTGCTCTGCACATTGCAGTCATCCACAACAACTTTGAAGCTCTCAAACTCCTGATGTTTTGGCTACTGAAATCCACCCACAAAGAAGCGGACATTTGGGAAGAACAAGTTTTTAACATGAAGGACCGAGAAGGAAACACAATCTTGCATATAGCTGCATCAAGGAATCATTACCAGGTACAATATCATCCACTTTAATTCACTTCATTCATTTTTTTTTTAGGTTAATATAATTTTCGTTTGGAAAAGGCCTTATTAACTTGAGCTTGATTGACTCCCAACAAATTGGGTCACCTACATAGAAATGGTTCAATTGAATGGCTGTGATTGTTAATCAAAGAGTATGTCTAGTCTATACTATTAGGTACATGTTAAAAATACATTTATTGGACATTTTAGATATTACTTCTGTTTTAAAATATAAATTGTTTAATTTTTTTTACACGTAATTTCAAATAATATTTTTTTATAATATACAAATGATCATTGAGATTTTTTTTTTCCTTATATGTAGTTCTTGTTAAATAATTTTATTTGATGAAAGAAAATTTTAATTATCATTTATATATTATAATAAGATATAACTTAAAACAACATATAAAAAAATCAAGCAACTTTTATTTTAAAACTAACAAAGTAATTTATATAAAAAATAAATAAGTTGACGTTAATTTTAATACTCATATCATATGAATATTTTTAATGTTAATTTTTATTTTTATTTATTTATTTATTTTTTAAACATGGAGAAATAATGAGAAATGAAAAATATTTTTAAAATGTTAGTGAGAATTGAACTTTCAATCAATTAAATTTAAATACCAATTTTGTGAATGAATCATTGGACTTGAAAAACTGATTCATATTAATTTTTGTTTTTTTAATATATAATAAGTATCATAGATATACTTTCACGACACGAATCAGAAAAGCTCTTGGTCAAATAATATGAGTGTTCTAACTTTTCTATAATTGCGAAGCAGATTGTAAAATTGTTAATAAAAAGTGCAAAGATCAAGAACGAGATAAATCTGAATCATCATTCAGCTTTGGAAATGTTAGAAGGCCAAGATGATACCAGAAAAACTGCACGCGCGCTACGCTGGGCTGGATATTTAAAAACCGAAGCCCACTTCAAACGTCAAACCGTAGCAGAGTCACTGGGATCGGAAGAAGAAATATCATGGTTGAAAAAATTACTGACGAGGCAAGTTCGTCGGGAAAACAAGAAATCAACAGATGATAAAAAGAACAATTTACTGACACTAGTTGGGACAATCTTCTTGGCAATAAACAGTCAATGAAATTTTTCCTTGTCAGTTATAGTTTATAATTTTTCTTTTAATGTTGGTCAGACTCCTTTTAATTAGATTTAATTATTTTACTTTTTATATTAGAGTGATCTGATTTACTTATCTTAATTTTTATTTTTTTCATAAAAAGTATAATTGTATTAATAATTAAAATAATTATAATGTGTATTATACTTTGCTATATAGGTTATGTAAAAAATATAAATAAGTTAAGAAAGATTTATAATACTAATATATAGAGTTAAGTGTTCTTCACAAATAAAACAATTAGAAATTGGATTCTCTATAAACATTAGTATACGATATTGGAGAATTACTATCACTATTGATAATTACATCTATTTTATCATTTAAACCTAATATAGGAGATTAAAAGACTGGATGATGCAGTGCCTCCCAACACCACTTCTATTGAGACAGATAATGCCTAGTTTGTATATGTTTTCAGGTGGGTGGCAAAAGCAAAGCCATTGCAAAAACATACGCTTCAATAATAGTCTTTTGTTTGATGTAAAACTTGATAGAAAAAATTAAAAGAAAAATATAAAGATATATGATGAAAAAAACTCTTTTTTTATTTTATTTTACTGAATATACAATGTCTTTATTTATAGGCCTATACAAGATAATATTCTATGGTATAAAATCAATTAACCTAATTATATTAATTAATTATAATATGAACCCAATCAATAAAATTATAATATGAATATTTTGTAACATTCCCCTCAAACTCAAGGTGGTGATGAAGAGATTAGCTTGAGTTTAGAAAGAAAAGTGCGGCAACGTCCAAGAAAGTGAGTTTTTGGTGAAAATATCTGCATACTGAATATGCAGATCGGTGTAGTTGACGTCGCTGGAGGAGAAGGAGACAATATCAGATTTGGGCAACAGTAATGTCCAAAGTTCAATTGCTAGAAATCAAGAGCAAAATCAACGGCAATTGGATGTGAAAAGATTGGAGCAACACTGGCCATGGGAGTAACACATATTGTCGGTGCAACAAAGGAACAAGATCAAGAAAATCCAATTGCAAATAAGTCCAAGAAAAAAAAGCAAAGATGATGATGATCGGCACCACCTACAAGCGAAGCAGCAACTCATAAAGGAGATGAACAGTAATAGTAAAAAAGGCCTTAAGGCTCTAATACCATGATAGAATAAAGAGAAGAAAAATATAAAGATTTATGAAGAAAAAAACTCTTTCTTTCTTTTTTCTTTTTTTATTTCACTTAACATACAAGGTGCTTAATTAAAGGCCTGTACAAGAAAATATTCTATGGTACAAAATCAATTGACATAATTATATCAATCAATTATAACCTAATTATTTCATTGATCATTTTACTCGTTACATATGGCTCTACCCCATGAGAAAGGAATCTAATGTGTTTTTAATTTTTTCAAAATTTTAGTCTATGGTCGAAAATCAATTTGCTAACCGCATTAAATCATTTTATTCCGATGGTGGTAGAGAATATGTTAGTCTTCACAATTTTTTTGTTGAACATGGCATCTCACATTTTACTACACCTCCTTACACACATGAGCTCAATGGTATTAGTGAACGTCGTAATCGTCATATAGTTGAAACTACCTTGGCCTTATTGTTCACTACAAGTCTCCCAATGCAATTTTGGTCTTATGCAAACACCACTACGGTCTATCTTATTAATCAATTACCATCTTCTACTCTTTCTTTTATTTCTCCATTCCAAAAAATTTTTCGTGTTAAGCCTAACTACCTCAACTTACGTGTGCTTGGTTGTGCTTGCTACCCATGGCTTCGACCTTATAACAACAACAAACTACAACCAAGGTCTCGTCGTTGCTTGTTTTTAGGTTACTCTATTGAAAATCTTAGTTATAAATGCTTTAATCTTGAATCTCAAAAATTGTTTTACTCTAGACATGTTGTTTGTAATGAAAATTTTTTTCCCTATGCCTCTAACTCCAAGTCAATCCACTCTCTACATATAGAAGCTTGGTTCATGCCCAGTACTTGCCATCATAGGCTTGAGACACGTTCCTCTATCAGATCAACTGCCGAGCTTGTGAATTACCATCGTTCCCCAACGAATCTCTCATTAGTTTTTCCTCCTTGTTTGCCCACAAATACCCACTCGGCCCAACCCCCCAACCCATTCCCCTCCAGCCCCACAAATCCCAACCCAAGACGCTCCCAACCATCCCTATTGAAATCATCCTCACCACATCCGCCTCTCTCTTCACCCGCTTTTGCCTCTACTAGTGCCCTCTCGAAATCAGCTTCCCCTGTCGCACCTACCACTTACACTACCCCTTTAAACACCTCCATTGCCACCCATAGCCCAGCCAAGCCCAACACTGCCACCACCTCTACCTCCAAGCCATCATCTTCTCCGCTGCCACAGCCCGTTCGCCTTCACCCCATGGTTACCCAGTCCCACAATGAGATCTTCAAGCCGAAAACCCTCTTCCTTGCCACCAAACATCCTGGTCTTGACCCTGTCAAACCTTCATGTGTAACTCAGGCTTTGAAAGATCCAAAGGGGAAGCAAGCTATGTCCAATGAGCACATTGCTCTTGTTCACCAAGGCATGTGGGAATTAGTTCCTCCTTCTCCTACCCAGAACATAATCAGTTGCAAGTGGATTTTTTGGTTGAAACGAAAGGCAGATGGGAGTGTTGAGTGCTATAAGGCGCATCTTGTGGCAAAAGGGTTTGATCAGCAGTATGATTGTGACTATTTTGATACCTTTAGCCCAGTAACTAAACCCACCACCATCCGCACAGTACTCACCCTAGTTGTGAGTAATTCTTGGTCTATTCAGTAACTAGACATTAATAATTCTTTTTTGAATGGCTCTCTTGATGAAGAACTATTTATGCAACAACCGCTAGGCTTTGTTGATGAAAATTATCCTACTCATGTATGCCACCTACGAAAGTCTATCTATGGCTTGAAATAGGCTCCTCATGCCTGGTTCAAAGAATTGAAAGTCTTCATGCTTTCTTAAGGATTCATCAACTCCAGGTCAGACACCTCCTTGTTTATATCTCGAAATTCTAGTGTGGTTCTTTATTTTTTGGTCTATGTTGATGACAGCTTGATCATTGGTAATTTGATACTGCCATTGTTGCTTTGGTTGCTAGTCTCAGTGCCCAATTTTCTCTTAAAGATCTTGGTGGCTTAAGCTTGTTTTTAGAAATGGAAGTTGTGCCTACCCGTGCTAGGTTGTTCCTTACACAGCATCGGTACATTCATGATATTCTTCAAAGAGCCCACATGTAGGATGCTAAACCTATTTCTATCCCCATGGCTTCCTCGGTCTCCTTTCCTCCTGGCAATTCCTTAACTAATCCTATGACTTATCAGTAGATTGTTGGGTCTTTGCAATACTTATCTCTGACTCGTCCAGATATTACCTACTCTGTGAACAAGTTATCTCAATTTTTACATTGTCCTACTGAACTTCATTGGCAAGCAGTTAAACGACTTCTGCAATATCTTAAGGGTACCAGCCATCATGGTCTTCTAATTCAAACTAAATCAAGTCTTAATCTCCAAGGCTTTTCTAATTCTGATTGGGCAAGGGATCAAACCTCCTTTGTCTCAACTACGGGCTATGTTCTATTCTTGGGTTTAACTTCTATTTCTTGGAAAGCTACTAAGCAAAAAGCTATTGCTCGAAGTTTGACTGAAGTTGAGTATTGTGCCCTTGCTGCTACCTCATCTGAGATGGTATGGGTTCAAAATTTGTTGTTTGAACTTAGCTTCAACATTTCCTCTCCACCGACTCTCTATTGTGACAATCTTGGAGCCACTTATCTCAGTAGTAAACCGGTTCTTTACTCCAAAATGAAGCACATAGCAATTGATTTACATTTTGTCAGAGATTTGGTTGATAAACAAGTTCTTTGCGTTGTTCATATATCATCTCGAGATCAGCTGCCTGATGGTTTCACCAAGCCACTCTCTAGTACTCAGTTCTTCATTTACAGTCCAAGATTGGCGTCGCTGATGGCTCCTCCATCTTGCGGGGGCGTGTTAAGGAAAGTTCTACTAAATCCAAGCATAATCCTGGATAGTTCTCTATTCAATCTTTGATATGATTCTATGTATCTCTTAATTATTTGTATCTTGATTATTGCATAAGATTCTTTCCGTTTATGTAAGCTAGAACCACGTCTCTCCATTTTGTATATATTTTGATTGAATCAATAAGAATATTATCAAGCTTTCTCTTACAATACTCTGTTAAAACCAAATAAACAAAGGGTTCAATTGAAAGTTAGCATCTAAGATTGAAATGGAGGCGATATTGAAATCCATGGCCACAAAGAAATAAAAATCACTGCAAAATTCTAGTAAACACCAAAACCACGCTTCTTGGTTCCATCGATCAAGTAAAAATCCTGTTGCCGCTTCAACCCTCGTTCATTAAAGGCTGCTGCTTAATTTGCATATAGGATTCGACGTGGACTTAAGGTTCTCAAAGTGATCCAATTGCACAAAATCCCGATTGATTTCCACCATCACGTACTCAATTTCCAATTCACCAAGCAAGCCTAGTTCCCAAAGTCATAGACCCTTTGTGATCAACAAAACACAACAATCCGACCTCGTAGAGGTCTCATCACTATAAAAATTGAGATATGTCACTGCCTTGCGGTCTCTAGGGTTGAAGGTTCCAAAGCAAGATAGTCAACTATAATTAAAGAAGTAAAGGGGAGGCAGAAAGCAGGGGGAAGGACTCCTCTATCAGAGATAAAACCCAGGGAGGAAATCTGCCATCACTGCTCTCCAACCCTAAGAGTAATGCAAGGAAGATCACTTTTCATTTTAATAACACATTAGACGATAATATTTTAATTTTATCTTATTTCAAAAGAAATAGAAATACATTAAGAATTTTTCACTTAAGTGTAAGTAAAAATAAAAATAAAAAATAAGTCTTAATTACTGTAATAAATATTTTTTTTATAGTTGTAAATAAATAAAGTGAGATAATTAAATATGGAGGAGTTTGCAATAGTGAAATATATTGTGTGAATATGTAGGTTTATTATTATTATTATTTTTAACCTGTATGTTTATCCTCATTTTAAGAATTGTAGCTTAATGCTTATGCATTAGTAATGCACTTGTTGGAGTGTTCAAAGAACATTTGTATAAAATTAGTAACCGATTTAAAAATTGATATAAATTATACTATATAAATTAATAAATGACTCATAAAAATATTTAAAATTTTGCTTCTCACCTAACATAAATTCCTAATTCCATCCCTACTCTCATGATTTAATTAATTACTATTTATTTTTAAAGGTGCCTTTCAACCGTTGAGTTAGGCTTTAAGGATCTAAATCCATGAGAAGATATCATCTACAAGGATTTTCACGTGGAATTTCACTTCACTTAAAAATTGAATGTTATTATAGATTGATTTAGAGTTTTTGCTTTTATATAAAAATTCTCTTATGTAACTTTTTTGAAATTATCACTCAAGAAAATTAATTTCAGCCAATACTGACTCATTAACTAATTTAAAATTTTTACTCCAAAACCGTAGCCTCCCTTGCTACTTGCAGAGAAAGATTGGTCTCTTGTTGGAAGGGACAGAAATTGGGTGTTTCAGTGTAGGAGGAAAGTTGAGAGTTACCGTATTTTGGTGAAGTTGTGAAGGTGATGACGATGAGAGAGGAGAAGAAGTTTGACAGGTTTTATTTCATTTTGAATGAGATATTGAGTTTGATATGGATATTTGGGTGAAGCCAGATGAGAGTGAGAGAAGAGATGAAGTTTTGTTTGTTTGGGTTTTTTTTTTTTTTTTTTAAATAGGGTAAAAAAATGTTAAATATCAATTTTGGTCCCACAACTTTAAGATTTTACATAATTTTTATCCTTCAACTTTTTTTTTACATTTTTTTATCCCTTAACTATGAAAAATATACTTTTTTAGTCTTTCTATTAGTTAATCCGTTAAATTTATATAAATCTAAACATTTTTCGTCCCTCAACCTATGAAAAATGTGCATATATTAAAAGTTGATGGACAAAATATGTGTATATATTAGAAATTGAGAGACTAAAAATATACAAATTTAAATAAATTTAATGGATTAACTGATGGAAAACTAAAAACGTATATCTTTTTATAATTAAGGGATAAAAAAAGTGCAAAAAAAGCTAAGAGATGAAAATTATACAAAACCTTAAGTTGAGGGACCAAAATTAATATTTAACCTAAAAAAATGAGAAATATTTATATAGAATTACTGTAATTCAAACTTTAATACCAATCAAAGCATTAAATACACGAACAAATTAGCGTACAAGGCTTGGTGCAGAGTGGAGATGAAGTCTGAAAGCTTCCGAATAGAAAGGGTGGTTGGGACTTACGAAGTAAGTTCGCTTTAAACAAAATTTTCTATTATAAATTTAAGATTTATTGATAGGTAATTCAAAATTTAACCTATCAAAAATTACTTTTTAATGTAACTTTTTTAAGTAAATACTGAAAATAATTTAATATGTAAATTTTTTTAAATTTGTTAAAATCTTACTTTAAAAGGTTAATTTTTAAATTTCTCTTCAATAAATTTTTTAATTTATGTGAAAAATATACTTAAAACAAATTTACCCCACTTGTTATTTGTTAAGCTTTCCAAACGTCTTCGATCAAAAGCAATGTAATGATTGATTTTATTAAAATGTCTTTAATAAAATTCGTTGTTATCCTTTATTTACATTTTTTTTATCTTGAAATAATTATTTTTTATTTTTAAATTTATTTTAAATTAATTATTATTTTTTAAATAAATAAATATTTTTTAATTTTATTAAGCTTAAGTATTGGAAAAGAACCTCAACTTTTATTAAAATCTTAATTAAAGTCATCAATGTTTATTACGCTCAATCAAGGGCTTGAACTCATATAAACTCTTAAATAAGGACCCAATTGGATGAAATCTTAACCATTCATCAATTCTCAAGTGACCGTCTGTTGTAGTCCGTTATCCCTCAACACATGGCATGCCAATTAGACCCATAAGGCTGATAGTAAAAGTAAATAAATGTTTTCCAATGTGGAATGTTGGGTGGGATCCCACAACTCCTTTTTCTCCCATCTCTCTTCTACTTTCCTATTCCACGTTTTGGGGGTGAAATCCCTAGGATTTTCAGCCGGCCCCTCTTCGTGTCGGATCTTCTTCAATAAGTGAAAAAGAATAAAAAAAAAGTGGTAAATTAAATAAATTAACAAAACAAAAATAAAAAAATCATGTGCAATTAAGACAAATTCAAAAATCATAAAAAATATTAAAGTAATTCAACAAATCAAATAAAATTTCATGATCATACTTATATATTGTTAAATCCACACATAAATGTGAAAAAAAATTGTTTAAAAGACTACACTAAATAATAAAAAACCTCAAATTGACTTTTGAAAATTTCAAAAATCCTTTTCTATTTTTTTTTTTTTTTGAACGAGGTACAAATGAGGGGGTGGGGCTTCGATTCCCAACACTAAACTGGAGAGATGCAATTTAAAAAAAGTTTAAAACCATCGGACCACTAGATCAAAGTGCCAAAAATCCTTTTCTATTGATGCATTTATAGGCAAAAATTTTAAGTTTCTATATCATATTAAAGAGGTGTTGAATAGTCAAAGATGAAAAAGGAGAGTAGGAAAAGGAGTTTTGTGGGACCCATCAAGTATGTGGAGGAAAAGATACTGCCCAACATGCCACGTTGAAAATTTTTTGTTACTATTTAGCCTTGTGGATCCAGTTGGCATGCCATATATTGAGGGGTTACAGACCACAACAAACGGTCATGTGAGAATTGACGAATAGTTAAGATTCCATTCAATTGGATCCTTATTTGAGAGTTTATATGAGTTCAAGACCTTGATTGAACACAATAAACGTTGAGGACCTCAATTAAGAATTTAGTAAAAATTGAGATCCTTTTCCAATACTTAAGCCATTTTATTATTCATTCATTCATTTTAATTAATTATCAAATTATAAAAAATCTCTCTTTATTTTTTATTTTTTTAAATATTATAAATAAATATAAATATTATTTTAAAATTCTTAATTTAAAAAAATTATAATTATTTTAAAATAAAAATAATATTTTAATAAATAAATATTATTTTATTATCTAATTTACATTAAATTAAAAAAAAAAACCTCTAGTATTTGGAAAGTCAACCTAATTCAATACTTAACATTATAGAATTCCCAATTCTATACCGTCAGGGTTGCCAAACACTTTTGCCTTTTGGTAATATAAACAAGAAGTTTTTTTTTTTTTTTTTTTTTTGGAAAAAGGCAAGTTTTTCCATTGATCTATAAAGCATATGTACACTATACTCCCAGGCATACCCAAGGAAATATCAAAACTCTCAAAATTTTAGATTCAAAAAGGATTTTATCTTATTATATATAGAAATTTCATTGGCATGTTTCCTTTGAAATAACCGTCAATTTCGTTCCTGCCAAAGCCATCTTTAATTTCCTTTGTTCAAACTTATGGCCTCTACATGCGCTCCTTAGCCATCTCCACTCAACTGTCCAAGGCTTTGGTACTCTTTGTAAATTCAAAAACGCAAGCACCATTCTCCAAACTTCTTTTGCAAAGCTACACTCAAAAAATAAGTGCTCACAGATCTCCTCTGTGCTACAACAAAGAAAATAAGTCTGATTTATTCTCATATCTCTAGACACAAGTAAAGCTTTAGTTTTCAATCTTCCCTGCAAAACTAGCCAAAGGATAAAACTATGGCGAGGATATATACTCCCTGCCCAGACAATATTGTGCCATTTAACTCTTGGACGCTTCACATGCAAAAGATTATAACAACTTGAGACAGTAAACAGTCCACTGCTTGCAGGTTTCCAGACAACAAAATCCCTTACCTGAGTCAGTCTATGTTGCTTTATTAATTGAGCCAAGACCAGATGTCTTCTTACAAAACTATCTAGTATTATGCAATCTGAGCCATTCCACCATTGACTAACAGTAAGCTCATGACCCCAAGTAGCAATCTCAAATTTTTGCATCACATCACAGAATCTTCCATCTCCAGTCCATCAAT
>BPVZ01000035.1:22900-34065 GCA_020521535.1 Rubroshorea leprosula
AGATCCTTTTCCAATACTTAAGCCATTTTATTATTCATTCATTCATTTTAATTAATTATCAAATTATAAAAAATCTCTCTTTATTTTTTATTTTTTTAAATATTATAAATATTATCTTAAAATTATTAATTTAAAAAAATTATAATTATTTTAAAATAAAAATAATATTTTAATAAATAAATATTATTTTATTATCTAATTTACATTAAATTAAAAAAAAAAACCTCTAGTATTTGGAAAGTCAACCTAATTCAATACTTAACATTATAGAATTCCCAATTCTATACCGTCAGGGTTGCCAAACACTTTTGCCTTTTGGTAATATAAACAAGAAGTTTTTTTTTTTTTTTTTTTTTTGGAAAAAGGCAAGTTTTTCCATTGATCTATAAAGCATATGTACACTATACTCCCAGGCATACCCAAGGAAATATCAAAACTCTCAAAATTTTAGATTCAAAAAGGATTTTATCTTATTATATATAGAAATTTCATTGGCATATTTCCTTTGAAATAACCGTCAATTTCGTTCCTGCCAAAGCCATCTTTAATTTCCTCTGTTCAAACTTATGGCCTCTACATGCGCTCCTTAGCCATCTCCACTCAACTGTCCAAGGCTTTGGTACTCTTTGTAAATTCAAAAACGCAAGCACCATTCTCCAAACTTCTTTTGCAAAGCTACACTCAAAAAATAAGTGCTCACAGATCTCCTCTGTGCTACAACAAAGAAAACAAGTCTGATTTATTCTCATATCTCTATACACAAGTAAAGCTTTAGTTTTCAATCTGCCCTGCAAAACTAGCCAAAGGATAAAACTATGGCGAGGATATATACTCCCTGCCCAGACAATATTGTGCCATTTAACTCTTGGACGCTTCACATGCAAAAGATTATAACAACTTGAGACAGTAAACAGTCCACTGCTTGCAGGTTTCCAGACAACAAAATCCCTTACCTGAGTCGGTCTATGTTGCTTTATTAATTGAGCCAAGACCAGATGTCTTCTTACAAAACTATCTAGTATTATCCAATCTGAGCCATTCCACCCAATGTTTTCAAAACCGGACCAGTCATTGAACCGTTTTCAGGTCCGGTTCCTGATTTGATCGGTTCAACCAGTTGAACCGGTGAACCGGCCGGTTCAAACAATAAAGAAGGTTTGATGAGAGGAGCAAGCTATAGGCATGGATTTTTTTATTTGGTGTTGATAATTTTGTAATTTTGTTAAAGTTAAAGGTTAAAATGGGTATAAGAAAGGAATGGGAAGGGTGAAATTGGAAAAAATTGAAAGAAAATTGCATGAGAAATTGAACCGGTGGTTTTTCTGGTTCTACCGGTTCTACCGGTTTTTATCGGTTCTACTGGTTTTTACCGATTTTTATCGATTTTATCGGTTTTTACCAGTTTTTGATTAGTTTTGACCGATTTTGACCTCAAATGATTTTTTATGTGAACCGAACTATTTTTATCACCGGGTACCGGTCCGACCGGTTCAACCAGCCAATCCGGTCCGGTTTTAAAAACCTTGATTCCACCATTGACTAACAGTAAGCTCATGACCCCAAGTAGCAATCTCAAATTTTTGCATCACATCACAGAATCTTCCATCTCCAGTCCATCAATCATATCAATCATAGAACAAAGAGACTTGTTTGCCATCCCCTACTTGCATCCATATAGCATTTTTCAACAAGGGTCTTAATTTTAGGATCTGTCTCCTTGTCCAAGCACAGTTAGTAGGACATTGGGCTCTCCAAAAGTTTTCTCCCCTCAAGAGTACCTCTCGTGCCCATCTAACCCACAAGGACCTTTGGTTAGTACAAATAGTCCAAACCAATTTACTCAATGCAGCCTTATTCCAATACTCCAATTGCTTTACCGCCAACCCTCCTTTTCTAGGTAAACAAACCTCATCCCATGCAACAAGAGACATAGCATTATAATTCCATTTTCCAGACCAAATAAAATTCCTACAAGCTGCATCAATAGCCTTCACCACCTTTTTGGGTATTAGCAAGGCACCACTTCAAAACACTTGTAAGTGGAATAGTATAGAGTTCACCAATTGAACCCTTCCAGCATAAGAATGAAATTTAGTTGCCCACGAGCTAATTCTATTATGAACCTTATCAATGATAGGTTGGCAAGCTCCTGGAGAAAGCTTTGTAGATACCAATGGTAAACCAAGGTACTTAACTGGCAAATGATCTTCAGTAAAACCCAGTTCTTGTATTAGGCTAGCCTTTAAACTGTCACTAACCCCACCAAAGAAAACTTGGCTCTTCATGTTATTTACTTCCAGACCAGATACTAAAGAAAACTCTTTAAATAATTTCATCATCAACACTGGGGAAGTATCATCAACTTTACAAAAAAGCATAATATCATCTGCAAAAATTAAGTGGGTAAGTTTTAGAGCTTGACACTTACTATGAAACTTAAATTGCTCATTAACCTCCAATTCTTTGAGTTTCCTAGTGAGATACTCCATTGCCAGCACAAAAAGGTAAGGTGAAATTGGATCTCCCTGCCTTAGCCCTCTCTGCCTTGAAAAATAACCTTTTGGTTGCCCATTTATCATAATAAACAACCTGGCAGTAGAGAGACATAGCATAATCGAACAAATGAACTTAATTGGAAAGTTCAGGCCTCTTAATACTGCTTCAATGAAACCCCAATTGATTGAGTCATAGGCTTTGCGAAGATCTATCTTCATTAAACATCTTGCAGGACCTCTTTTCTATAATAATTCCTCACCAAATCCTAACAGATCAATAGATTAGTTGTTATAGCTCTTCCCTCCACAAATGCAACCTAGTTACAACTAATCAGTTCATCCAGCACCTCATTAATTCTTTGAGAGAGCAGCTTAGAGATAACCTTGTATATCACATTACAGCAAGCTATTGGCCTGTAATCACCTACTGTATTGGGGCAATTGGCCTTAGGAACAATTGTAATATTTGTAATCATATTCTTGTACCCTTTCATGCGCTATGAATTTTTTCAATTTAATTTTTATAATTTTAGCAATGTTAAAATTTATGTTTTTATTGTCCCTTAACAGTTACTAATAAATTTACCATATTTTTGTAAGTTTAAAAACTTCAAAGCAATTATAATGTTAAGGTATTTTCTTAAATACATTTACAAATGAATTTTACATTCAATTTGGATTTTTTGAATTTATATTGAAATTATTGTATTCTTTCGAGAACAAAACCTTCAAATTGATATTTAGCGCTATATTTCAATTGGACGATGAAGTCTGTTGATTGTGACATTTTGCCATCAAATTTGCTGCGATTTGAATGATTTCTTCTTCTTCTTCTTTTTCTTCTTTTTGAAAAGGTGAGTATCTGAACCTTTTGCTTGATTAATATTATAAATATTTACCTATAAACAGCCTCATCCACAGTTATGAGGTAAAATTCTACTTTCAAAGATAATTGAAGTAACTTATTATAATTATCTGTACTAAAATGACTAAAAAATTACTCAAATATGCATTTTAAAGTATCATTCGAGCTGTCCTTGCAGGTGCATTTCCCCCCTCCCCATGGTGGGTTCGAAACCCACCGGTCCCACCCTTGTAAACTTGCCCAAAAAAAAAGTATAACTCTTATCCATTATTGTCACTTGAGCTAACCCCAATAAGTTGTAGCAATTTGAATGTTAAATAGCAATAATGTAATTTATCAACAATTGTGGTTTAAATGAACCAAGATTCACCGTATGCTTCTTGCCACACTTAGTAAGTCTTCTGCTACATTTGTGGTATGTCAACAAGATTCATCCCCGCTGATCAAAAGAAAAAAAAAAAAAAACAAGATTCATCCCCATTCCCCAGCAATTTAGCAACTCAACTCAAATTTGAACCTTCTTTTTTCTTCCTATAGCTTTATAACAATTAACAAGACTGAAATCAAAGGACTTTTGCTAGATCATACAATAGGCAGAGAAAGTACAATGCTTATAGGATAGTATATTTAAGTTGTTTAGTAAATAATACGGTCTCCAAGTTGCCTGCCTGATCCTAAAAATGGCGCAAATTCTTTAACTATAATTTGAAAATAGAAAAATTAAAAAAACAAATTAATGAGAATTCCTAAAATATTGAATCCACGGGAAGAAAGTAATGCACGTATCTTCCTTTTAACTGCACATTTACAACTATCAATTGGCATTTCTTAACCAATTGCAGTAAATTTGTATTTTCCTGGTTCCCCTATAACCTAGAACTGAAATTCAATATGCACTGTGTGCTTCATCAAGAAAGAACCTGATCCAAGAATGTGAGTCTTGCCCCGAATTCACGTCTTATATACATATTCTTCAATCCTGCCTCTGTTACTGATCTGAGGATGATTGGAGCTTTTGCAAAGTTTTGCCAACACCTTTAAGAAGATATCTATATTGCAGGTTCATCTGTTGCTTGTCTGCTCCTCAACATAATTGGAGCCAGCACCATCCATACTGCAAGGAGACAATGTTGACCTATTAATATGTTGGTTGTAGAAGATAATCTTATGTAGTTATCCTCTAGTCTTTAAAGTACTGAAATACACATATCTGGAATTTCAGGGAAAGATCATCTTTTCTTTTACAGCTTGGCAGAGGAAATGAAATTATATCCGAAGTGAATCTAAATTACCCAATCTTTTAGTCAATTGCTATAGTGGCAGGAGGGTATTGGTTTCATCTTGTTGTTAAGTACTTACTGTAAACACAGACTGCCAACCATTCGTTCACTATCCTGACCCAAGCACTGGTCCATCCCTCATCAATTGTCCATCTGAAAAGTAACAAATAAAATCAGCTTTCCTTAGATGCTAATTTCTTCCTGTACATACATGCCAATCACCAAAAAGCAAAAATGCTTTGAAAGGCAATGTTTTCCAAAGAGCAAGCACTTCAGACTTTATATGAAAACAACCTTAAAGAATTTATCAAGTACTAGTGGATCTTAAGTTCTTTTGTAGTATTTATTTTTGGTTTATCTAGCTTAAGCATACGTTAAGGGTGGGATTATTACACATTTTAAGAGTTAATTGTCTTGAAAATGTAAAAGTTAATCTTTATTTTATAAGTCAGTGCCATGTGTTTAGTTATTACTGGTTAGTTAAAATAACCTAAGCCAACCTTTTTAGTATTTTCAAGACAATAATTGCATCCTTAAGGGCTGCAAGGCATTAGTTAGACAAACCCTTTATTTGTTTTTGGTCTGAACATTGACAAATAAACATGCAGAATTAACCTGGAAATTATGTTAACAACTATGTGACCAAGAAGGGGACATACTTTTTAATAGTATGATGAGTATTCCAGCCAATCAATAGCATTGCGAAGTACATTGCTCCAGTGGCAAAAACGAAGTGGAAGAAGCCATAACCATATGGTACATCATCTTCAGTAGGAACATCTTTTTTCCAGGACTGCAGCACCCATAATGTGCATCTTCGTTGAGAACAAATAAGAGAAATCAAATGTATTTGCAGCCAGTGGAACAAACCTGAAAGCATTGAGAATCAATGCCTGTGGAAAATGTAGCAATAACCATTGTAAGGAGGGCAACAACAAAGCTCTGAAAGCAAGACAAACCATTAAACTGTGTTAGGAACATGGACAATTTTTTATGATTAGAGATGAAAATCTCACTTTGTTTTGCTCAGATTTTTGCTGGGGGACAAGGACCTACCAAAGAGTATACCCTAAACTATATTTGCAAGATACTTAAAGAGATAACTGAGCATTAAATTTAATATTGTCAAGAGATTTTGAAAGATTTAAATAGTACTATGATGGTAAGCCAGTCTTTCCCACTTGATGCCTCTGCCTTCCTGTTGCATCTTTGCTCCGCTGGTTCACTGCAAACAATTTAATAAAGTGGAGAATCAATAGAAGAATTGACAGCAAAATTGGAGCAATAGTATTCTTGACATACTGAACTGGCAGTTTCTTAGAGGAAACTGAAGATTCCATCAAGCTTGCCTTCATTGACATACATAATAGGCAATAGAGAACAGAAACTACACATTTGAATCAACTCATTCAATTAGCCAAGTGGTAGCAATATTACAGGTTCTGAATCACAACTGGGGTAGCAATATTGCAATGAGGTAAAAAGTTTCAGTAGCTTCATTCACAACCAACCAGTGTTAAATTGTTGATATGTGCACCATCCACCACTCTATCCAGTCCATTCTAGACATATCTTTTCACATTTCTAAGAAATTTCTCTTTTGAGTTCTGATATTATAAAAAAAAAAAAAAATGAAAAATGGTTTTTGTTTGCCTTTCTCACTTACTCATACAATTGGGACTTGCAGATACTGAAAACATGGTAAAGAAAGGATGGATTTAAAAAATTAATTTGTGCTATTAAAGCTTTGAAACCATGCCTTCGAATGGCACACCAGCAAAGGAATACCACATAAAGCCCCATGAGTCCGGAAGTCAAGAAGTGAGCATTCACCTGTTTCCAGTAAGATTATAGCAACTTAATATCAAGTTACATTACAAGCATAAATTTGAAAGTAGTGAACTGAACATACTTTAGGGTGGAGGGAGATACTGGTCATGAGCTGGAGAAGTACCAAAGTCCATGAGATGAAGAAAATGTTCAGCAGGCATGATGAATCTGCTACATACCAGATGTACATCAAAATGATCCCCACAATGCATATAACATAAGCTGAAGTTGCCAATAAGATCACGTGGATGTGGCTGCAATAGAATGTTACTTTAATCAACACTATAACTCAGATAAACAGAAAAAGTATAACGAAATATCCTTCCTTTTTTTATATAAACTTTGGTTGAAAATCACAAACTTTAACTTCTTGCTTTGAACCATAGTGGTAAATATAACTATTTCAATAGGAGCAGTAAGCATTTAGCACTCATCGAGAAGATTGTGCAAATAAAAGAATATCTTTCCAAACAATTGACGTCAGACAATAGTTTTCCAAGAACCAAAACAAACAAAATAAATTATGGAACATAATAGAGTATCTTCAAATGGTAACGAAAATGAAATAAAGAACAAATTAAGATGCATTAAAAAGTTTTAATTTCAGTTACATGATTTCACACTAAAATTTGGTGTACATATTCATATTTGATGAATTATACATTATGGACATCAACATGAATGAGTCCTTATAAACATATATAACATTTCACATACAAGGGCTCATTGAGGTTTTAGAAACAGTTTCTCCTCTCAAAAAAGCATCTGAAGACCTGGGGAGATGCCATGTTGCACCATTTCTTATCTAGGAAGATTACCTAATAAGAACAGACTTAATGCTCAATCTCTCATGCAAATTATTCACTTCTTGACCAGAAAGAACATTAAACAAGTCTTAGTTCCACCATATGGAGAGCCTTACCAACTTTTGGCATTTTTATCAGAATGACAACAATCATTCAGCCATGTTATGAAATTGATTATGCTTACTAGCTGAACTAGGAGAAATACCCTGAAAAGCATATCCAAAAAGCCAAATAATAAGGTTAGCAGAACTTTTGAGATGTGGAAGGTTGTCCAACTTCCACATCATTCAATTCTAATAATATTACACATGTTTTAATAGAGAGGAATTGGTGATAGGAATAAGTGATACCCGGCACCAAAATGTGCAATACCCCCTGCCAAAAAGGAAAAGCAGAAAAAGAGGAGGGGGGAGGGGGAGGGAGAGAGGCGGAAAATTGTGTTAGAGTTAGATGTCAATTTTAGTCAAACAAGGCTTGATTAATTAAAGCAAGGAGAAAAAATAATCAAAGCCAAAAACATTTAGAGAACAAGATGCGCACCATATATATGAACTATTGGAGAAGGAACCAGAAAGGAGATAAAAGACAAAATAACCCACAGGCCAATCTTTACGGACCACCATCCAGAATGCCATGAATCTCTGCACTTATTCAACTTCGAGGTTCCAGTGGTGGAAATAAACATTATAATGTAAAATGCCTGAAATAGCATTAAGGAAAGAAACAATTGACAATAATAGTGAAATAAATAGCAAATAATATTGAATAACTAGTTTGCTGAACTAAGCTAGGACATTAGGCTTTGGAGTTGGACCTAATTCTAAGTAAATTTAATTAAACTAGCACATTATTCTTTGGGGTTACATCTAATTTCTAAGTAAATTTTTTGTTTGTATATTGACACAATAATTTTTCTTTGGCCGATTTATATTGACACATAATAAACCAGTGTTTAATGAAAGTAATTAGAACTCATCTTCTTTAGAGGTATTATTAGAAACAATAAAGTGATCAAACTTTGTTATTAATTTTTTAGAAGGAATGAAGTTCTGGCTCCTAGTGTTTCTGATCAATTGAGGGGGAAAAAGCTACCTTATATGGTCCTTCAATTTAGTATTATACACTATAATACTATATGTAAAACTGCAGAAACTCAAAATGCTATCATCCTTTGAGAAACAGAAAGTGTTACATATCTATGATTATAAGGATACAAAGCATCCCATACTGGCCCTTAGGACTCCATCTGCACCTAAACAGGCATGGCCACCTTTGCAGTTTGTCAGGTCTGCAACCACATTCCATTACATTGTTCATTAGAAATCAAGCATTCCAAGATGCATTGCCACTTTGTTACATTTTTGGATGGGCAATACTCTTCTAGGAACTCTACTAATAAGACAAATGAAAAAAGAAAGTAGCTGATAAAAGCAAATCACATTGATTGAATCTTTGCAAACTAATGCCAAAAGAAACACACAAACTTACTTTCCATATCCCGGAAGGCTTTCCTTCCATAATCTCGGACAGCCCATGCTAGCAAATTTGAAGCAAGAAACATCAATGCATATACATATCTGGCCATCCAAGGATTGGAGGCATTGCGGAATTGGCTAAACCACGAATCATCCTTTAACACCGAAAACCGCCCTTCATTACTGATGCTTCCTTCACCACCCTCCATTTTACCTCAGACCCAGCAACAGTCCACTCTTCATCACAAGACTCAAAAATCACAAAATTATCACTTCAATCAACTGTACAAGAAACATAACCATTTGGGCCATTGCGCACACATACCCCATAGTAACCCAAACATAAAAAAGGTCGAACTATATAAACACGTGCTAAAACACTACTCTAAATTAACACAAAAAACACAGTGAAGAACAGGTTTGGTGGTCGAATTAAACGTTTAATATATGCATTTGCAATTATCATTTCCCCATTTTGCTGAGATCCTTGTTGAAATTGAAAGAAACTAAATTTCTCAACGGAATAACCTTTCTGTTGAACTGATAAAAGGGTAAGCGTCGATTGTACGCCTGCAGAATAAAGCAACTGGGAACTATCATTTCTTGATCCGTGTACCTAACATGAACCGTCGGATATAAACCACTGTGTTGCAAGTCGTGTACCCCTCAACTACCAATCAGGAAACTGCTTTTTGCAGTGAATCTTTTGACATAATTTGGGTTCTTTCATACATAACTAAATCAAAGAAGCCCGTAGACTCGTAGAGTTTGAAATAAGTAAGTGTTAATTTTTTTTTTTATTATGAAAAATTATTTAAGAATAATTTTTTAATATTATTTAAATTATTAATATTTTTTATTTATTTAAAACTCATAACATTAAATGTATTAATTTATTTATGAATATATAAAAATGATATAAAAAATTATTTTTATATCATTATTTTTGTATGGAGTCGCGTAAGGATTAGATGAGTAAAGTTAGGAATCCTTACTTCCCTTGCAAGTCTAAACTAAAAATCGAGTTGAACCAGAACCAATTTGACAACTATACCCTTGGTTCTTACTGAATTTACTATTATTACAGACAGTTTATCGAAATCGGATGGAGGTTAATCTCGTCATTGAAACTAGTTCAGATATTCTCTTCTGAAAATTACTACTGTATTTACTAGGACTAATAAAGTGCAATGAATCAAATGAAAATATGGATAAAAAAAAAATTGCGACAATTTTGGGAAAAAAAAATTGACACTGGAAATGTCTAACCCTTACCCTTTAAAAAAAAAAAATCACTTTAACTCAGTTTTTTTCATTTTGGAAAAACTGAAGGAAAACAGTTTTTGTTTTGAAAAACGATCGACTCTAATTTGATCGCTTATTACAGAAGCCAAAACAATGGTTACGAACTTGAATTTGCTGGATGAATGATGATGTTTTGAATGAGTTCAAATTCATCTTTCCGTTTTTTGTTTGAATCGCAGAATCGAAACGCAGTAAACAAACAGAGCAAAAAAAGAAAAAACTGACAGAATTTTTGGATGAATCAAGGCCGAATTGGAAGCAAGAAACAACAATGCCTATGCCTTAATATTTTTCTGTGCGGTGAAAATCAGAGAAACGGAAAGCTTAGAAGAAAGGAATGTACCTGCCGCAACGGCGAAGGAGTCCGGCGCCGCCGGAGCTGGAGATCTGGAATGCGTGTCGTTTCTTGAAGGAGTGCCTACTTTTCTCCTTCACTCCATCTGAGGCAGAGAAAACAAAGAAAAAAAGAAAAAAAGAGAGAGATTTGGGGCTTTTGCTATATTGTTGGGAAGAAGTTGCTTTTGAAGCGTTTATTTTGCTCACTTCTTTTTTCCCGCCGTAACCTTTCTCTGTTCGCCCAGGTCCTTCTCTTTCAAGATTAAATTGGTACGGTATTTTTTTTTTAATGATAAAGCAAATTTGGTATTTTTAGTATAAATTTTTTTTTTATGCACATTTTTAGTATAAAATTAAATAGCAGGTATTAATGATTAAAATTGGGTTTTTATGGTTTAAATTACATTAAATTTAAGTATTTTAATTTATTATTGTATCTACCTCAAAATAACTACTACTTCTTTGCTTCTTTAAAAAAAATTAATATATTTATTTATGTTATCCTTTAAATAAAATAAAATACAAAATAAGAGAAGTTTTTTTAATAGAATGAATAATTAAAGTAAATAGATAATAATAAAATAATGATAACGAGGATGAAAATTTGAAATGAAAATTTGAAACTAGTCATTAAATTAATTAATGTATATAATATTACAAATATAAAAAAAATAATTATTAAATAATATAAAATCTACCTTTTAATATTTTAAATAAGGTAACAAAAATCATGTCATTAATCATCTATTTAATCCTAAATTTTAATCTCTTTT
>BPVZ01000035.1:54865-81512 GCA_020521535.1 Rubroshorea leprosula
AACACAATAATTTTAGAGAAAAATTTACATCTTTTTACGCAAAAAAAAAAAAAAATCCTAAATTTTTACTCTAATGACTCTCGAAGTCTAATATAAAATTAATGATAATTTTAAATTTAAGTAAATTTTTTTAAAATGAAAATTTGAGATGATAAATTGTGTTCGATATTTGTTTAAATGATAATTTACTTCAACACAATAATTTTAGAGAAAAATTTACATCTTTTGCCCTCTTAAAATTGTACTGGCATTTAGATTCATACTGTCTCAGTCAGCTTCCCATGTGAGTGTACTCAAATCAAAAGACCAAACGAAAATAACGTCTATTCTGGTCCTAGTTTGGACAATGACATACGTATTATTTGGTCTCTTGGTCTTGCAAATAGAGAACATAAAATTAGAAGATACACTTACATACCCTTTGATCTAGCTTAAGCATTAGTATATTTTCTCAAACTTAGGCTTCAACTTGATTGTCATTTATCAGGTAAGACGAGTACTATTTCAAAATATACATTTCAAAAGTCACAAATGAGAACTCCCACACATCATGTCTTAATCCTAAGAAACAAATTCGCTAGTTATGATTGTCCCTATCGTTTTGATGCAAATTGGGGTTCTAGCAGTTGAACAATCAAAACAATCTTAATTACAATACTGCTTAATGTTCCTTTTTTTTTTCTTTTTTTTTTTTACACAATAAAAGCAATCTTCTCTCTCTCTCTCTCTCTTAAACTTATTTGCACTCAAAACTTTTTATTTTTATAAAAAAAAAAAGATGAAAAAAAGAGAGAAAATCTAGATGTTTTGGTATTTAAAACACTAAGAAGTCGAATCATAATCATTAAATATGTGAGATATAATATAGGTCTTAATTTTAATAAATTTATTAAATGGTTATTATTAAACATCCTTGACATTTTAAATATCAAAATGTTCTAAATTTTTTCTCTTCCCAAAAGTGATTACTACTAAAGTAAATTAATTACTTAAATTATTAACGAGTTGGCCACAACAGTGCTCTATTGCTAATACAATCTAGTACATACTAAAAACAAGGTTGGTCCTGCAAGTGTACTACAATACACAAGAAACCTACCTGATCGTATACATTTAAGAAGCACCATTATTGTTATGAACATTTGAAGGAGGAAGTCATGTGAGTTTGTGATGGAGCAGCTAAAAGGGGTTGAGCAGGAGCTCAATCTATTTTTCTTTATGTGTGTGTCGGCATGTAAGAACAAAAAAGCACAGCGTCACTGAAACCAACCATAACAAAAAGTTATTCGCCGTGAGGCAGCATTTGGGGGAACCTCCCCTTACTCTACACCCTACCCAAAAACAATAAAATAGAAAATGCCAGCTCAATTCACCCACCTCACTAATTTTCTCGGGGAAGAGGAGGGATCTATGAAGCATCAAAGAATTCTTGTGACCAAGAACTTTTTATAGACCTCCTCTACCTTTCGGTGAATGTGTTTGTATAGTATCATTTGATTATTCTGGTTCTTGCGGCAAATAATGCTTTATAGTGTGAATCTCGAGTGATTGGGTATGATTGGTACATTTTTTTTTAACAATAATTGTCTGATTAAGATGTTTAAAATCCTGGATGAATCTTAACATATAGAAGAAAGTTGTACATTTTTATTTTTAATTAATTTTTTATATACTTTATTAATTTTAATTAATAATTTTTTATATTTTTAAGATAATAAAAAATGAAAAAACCTAAACTACAACATAATACAACATTAACAAACGAGACCTATATTATTTTTTATTATAAATTAAGTTTTAAACTTATAATTAAGAGTACATATAACTTTAACACAAAACTATATGACAAACAAAACTATATGACAAATAATAGCTACTTATGTTATTGACAAAAATCAACACATTTTGGGCAAAATAGATAATTTGGATTAAGTAAGCATTTGGTCTTGCATTATGAACTATTTTAGATGGTAAAACCCGAATCATTGGATGGGGGAAGCCTACACTAATATCAAGGGATCCATTCCCATGGTTAACTTTTTATTGTTCAAACAAAACTATAAATGGTTATATTTATTATAATTTTTTAGATAAAAATAATTATCTTTAAAAATTAAAATACAAATGGATAAATCTCAACCATCATAGTAAAGAGATAAATGATCTAGATTTTATGTAAATAGGTCCTAATTCTATTTTAACAAAAAGTAAAAAAAAAAAAAAGAAAAAAAAAGAAAAAAGAAGAGACTAAAGTTATGTTTAGGAGTCTTGTGATATTAGGTTTTTCAGTTTTTTACTGTAAGAAAAATTAAGTTATTGTTTGATAATTATTTTGAAAAAATTTTATACATTAGTATAACTATAAAATTATATAAAATATTCATTAAAATTAATTTAATTATAATAAATTAATATTTTTATAAAATACTATAAGAGAAAGCATCCCAAAAAAATATTGCAAACACAACCTAAATCTGTGTAGTAACTGTATAGGAATAGGACTGATAATTTCTGCTTTTTATTGATTCTTTGAGATTTGAATGCCCTTTTGCATCTCTGTAAAAGTGTAAAGCATCACAGGAATGCAAATGGCCCAGTAAGGCACAGTAAGGAAGAGCTTTTCAGGGTCTCGAGTCAGCCTTACAGAAACTAGGGCTTGTTTGGTTAATTAAAATTTTTGAATTTTCTTTAAAAAGGTAATAATATGCACATAACTTATTTTTACAACTTTCCTTTATAATTTTTATATATAATTTAATAAATTGATACATATAATATTATAATTTTTAAAAAAGTTGCCGACTCCAAATAGTTCATATATTACAATTCAATGGAATAAACACCCAACAATAATTTGTAAGGCAATATCTTCCTAGAGCAACAGTTTACTAACCAAACAGACCCTAAAGGCCTAAAAGCGTGAAGAAATCTATAAGGTGCAATTCTAAGAAAATGAAAAATCTTTAAAAAAAAAATAGGGTGGTGTTATAGATATAATTTTTTTATATAATTTTCACATGTTATTAAATAAATAGATGCATTTAATATCATAAATTTTATATAAATTAAAAGAACTAATCATTTAAATTATATGTTAGATTGTATAAAAAAATAAAAAAAAATTGTACAAAAACCATTTCCCAAAAAATTATTAGCCAAGGGAGTGAACAACAAGGGTCCCCCCTGGAAGGCAGGCTTGCTTCTAAGATATTAAAAATGCTTTAAAAGGGATGGAGCCCACTAACTAAAATATGGGTTGGCCCATAACTTATGTCTGTGCTTAGAATTCAGTTGGATCAACTTATACTTTTCCTTTTGGGCCAAAGGGTCCACTTATACCAACATCACAATAATTATAAATTAATTTCTTACTAAATATATACATTACATTATCTCTACCAACCAACAAAGTAAATAAAATATCTAATGGGACACACTAAAAAATGCATTATTGTACTACTCTTTTTTTGTTTTAGATTTTAAATTTTAGATTACACAGTTAGAAGCAAAGAAATACTCTTTCGTTACTTTAACTACTATACCCACATGCCATTTAATTTTCTGTTTTGTTTAGCTAATATAATACTCGATATATAGATTATAATTACATAAAAGGAAAAATCAAAATGTCTTGACATTAAAAGTATCAAATTGTCCAAAATAGTCACATGATAAATTTGATAAAATTATAGCCTATGTTATTAAATATATTTTTTTGTCATAAATGTACATAGAAAAATATAAAAATTAATATTAATTTTAATGTAATGTAAATTTAATTAAACAATTGATAAATTAAAAGATGACTCTTATTGTTTCAATACAAATTTATGATAAAAAAGTATATTTAATACATCTTAATGACACAAATCAAACAAACTTTATATTTAATAACTGTAATTAGATGTTATGTTATTTTTAATGCTATATCATATTAATTTTTCCTTTTTGCTTATTGCTTATTTTTAATAGTTTTTATTTCCTATGATTCACAACTTAATAAGTCGTCAGAAATCAACATATTCCTTAACCATTAAATCAAATTGAGAAGTTGTTGGTTTTTTTGCTTTTTTTAATCAATAAAACCAAACCGAAGTACTTAAGTGATTGACCATTATTGAACTTAGTTAAGCAATTATTTGATCTCTTCTAATTAACTTCAAGACTTCTCAATTTTTGCTGAAAGATACATATAAATTGTGGTTTGCAGGGTATCCTAAATATTGATTGTACCTGCTATCGATTCTATTCCACCTACTTAACTGATCTTGGATTTGATCTTTGTTTCCTGTTTATATAGGAAATAATTTGAAGAGAAGAAAATCTTAAGAATGAACGTATTTGTCAGAGAAAAATTATCAGTAATTCCTCCTTAGTTAAAAAATGCAAATGCAATAGAAACTACATATCATTAAAAAAAACCATGATATATTATGAGAAAATTACTGAAATGAAACCCTAGATCATGCTGAAAATTATAGAAGGTTCCTTGTGAGTTTTTCTAATTCCACCTCAACCTTGGTGCATAACAGCTGGAAAATGTTGTCTTGATAAGAGCCAATGATGTGGCACAAATACTCTAGAAAACCAAGACAAAAACAAAAACCAGAACTAATGACATCGTTTGCTCTCAATATCGTATGTTACTAACACATGAAAACCCATAATTGTATCCGGTTTGAGACTTGGAGTGAATCGGTATGCATTTATTTTTTTTTAATGTTTTAAAATTTGATAATGAAATGATGTTGATTTGAAGATTTAGTATAAAAAAATTCATTCATACATAAATTTTACATAATATATTTATATAAAATTTTAATTATGTATCTCTTCATTTTCAGTTATTGAGATTTATGACGATATTTTAAGTGAAAATAATAATTATTATTAATAAATATGAATACATTTTAATTATTGAAATTAAAAAAATAAATTATTAAGATTTTATATAAATATAATGCATAAAACTTATGTATAAGCGGATGTATTATGTAATTTGGTGTTGGTAAATACTATAACTCACATTTAAATGGGACAGGAAACATAGTAGTTTTCAACAAGACCAACTCAGATCACCAGGAGTACACAAATTATTTGCTATATAAATCGAAACCCTCATCTAAAGCACAAGTGAAGAACCATCAAGATCATATTCTTTGTTCTTCAATTGTTGTTTTTCATGTAGACATATACAAAAAGCAATTAAAACAAACCAAAACAACAAAACCATCCTGTAAAGTTCACCCATTATGAGGTCAGCGTACCCCAGCAAGAAACAATAGACAAGTTATTTTGAGACTTGAAACAAAGCAAAAATTCGAGTTCAGTCAAGTAGGTATAATAGAATCCAATAGCAGGTACATTCAAGATTCAGAACAGCCTGCCACCCACAATTTGTATCTATATCTTTCGGCAAAAGCTTTCTAATCCAGTAAACAGAAAAATAATCATGTTATTTTCCTGAAGAAAAATGTCTTTTCAATCTAGACGGCTTGAAAAAGAGCAAGTCTGAGTTATGAAACCACTTGGAGAAATTGTGGCTTGTACTAGCTTGCATTAATGAAGTCATAGACAATTGTGCATTGCAAAGAGATGGCAGATCAAGGTAGTAGATAATTGAGTGAAGACTTGACCTTGCAAGGAGTTGCAATATGCATTTTTCCTAGTGCATTTATTAGTATGTCTGCATATATCAATATTATAACACCCCCCTCAAACTCAAGATGGTGAAGAGGAAACCAACTTGAGTTTGGATAAAAGGGCATGGAAGTGTCCAAGGAAATGTGCCTTAGTAAAGAGATTTGCTGGCTGATCAACAAAGTCAATGTAGATTAAGTGAACGGTTCCTCAATTAACATGTTGGCAAATATAGTGACAATCGATCTCAATGTGTTTGGTACATTCATGAAAAACATCATTGTGAGCAATCTATATAGCACTTTGATTATCACAATAAAGATTTGTGGTAGAGGACTATGAAACACCTATATCCTCAAGAAGCCAACAGATCCAAAGAAGTTCTACCACAGTATTAGCTAAAGCCCTATATTTAGCCTCAGTGTTAGAGCGAGATACAAAAGTTTGTTTCTTGCTACGCCAAGAGATAAAAGAGTCTCTAAAAAAAAGGCAATAACCAATAGTTGTTTTACGATCAGTAGGATCACCAGCCCAATCAGCATCGAAATATGCACAAAGTACAAGTGAAGAATGAGCAGAAAAGTGGAGTCCATGAAATAGTGTTCCCTTGACATAACGAATAATGTGAAGTACAGTTGCATAATGAGTGAAGCGAGGGGAAGTCATAAATTGACTAACAATATGAACTGCATATGCTATGTCAGGGCGTGTTACAGTGAGATAAACCAAGCTCCCAACTAATTGTCGATACACAGTAGGATCTCTAAGTGGAGAACCATCCATGGGTGTAAGCCAAGCATTTGGTTCAAAAGGTGTCGAAGCAATCTTACTATCAATCAATCCAGCTTTAGAGATAAGATCAAATGCGTACTTTGCCTGAGAAAGAAGGCAGCCATCATCTGAAGAGGTGACCTCAAGTCCTAAAATATAACTTAAAGGACCAAGATCTTTCATCTCAAATTTTTGGTTAAGAAACTGGTTAAGCTCATGGATACTTGAAATATCATCTCCAATGCTAATCATATCATCAACATCAAGAAGTAAGAGAATCATTCCCTAAGCAATCTTACGAATAAACAAAGCAGCATCATATGGACTTGAGGAGAAACCAAACTCACTAATAGTTGCACTAAATTTTGCAAACCAGGCTCAAAGAGATTGCTTTAAGCCATATAATGCGCATCTCAATTTGCATACTTTATGTGGAGGATGATCAAGGCCAAGAGTGGTTTCATATAAACTTCCTCTGTTAGATCACCATTAAGAAATGCATTTTTACATCCATCTGAAATAATTTTCATTTTTGTCTACCAGTAATGGCAAGCAAACTGCGAATTGTAGTGAGGCAAGCAACAATTGGAGCAAATGTCTCCACATAGTCAATTCCACATTCATGTGTAAAGCCCTTAGCAACCAAATGTGCTTTATAGCGCTCCACAAATCCATTAGAACGTGTTTTGATTTTGTACACCCACTTGCATCCAACCAAAGTCTTATCAGTAGGCAGATCAACCAAGTCCCATGTACTTGTCTTTTCTAAAACCTGTAATTCATCTTGCATAGCTTGCTATCAAAGAGGATCAGAGGATGCCTCTTTATATGATTGAGGTTCATGTGAGGAAATAAAAGCAGAAAAACAATGGTAATCTTGAAGGTAGCTAGGAGGATTTCTTACCTGAGTAAGATGGTTTGAAGAAGAGGCAACATATATATTCTCAGCCTCAATAGTTTCTGGTGCAGTATCAACAGAAGGAAATTCATTTGGAGAAGGCATTGTAGTAGGTTGTTCATTTGTAAACTCACCAGAAATCCTTACATCATCCTTAGAGAATCATTCAAGAGATGGGTTAGTGAACAAAGGAGTTTGATAAGAGGAGGACACCTTAAAGTCTGAAAGAGAGGAGAACATAATATGTTCCCAAAAAACAACATGACGAGACACACGAAGTTTTTGTGACGCAGGATCCCAACAACGATAACCTTTATGTTGTATCCCATAACCCAAAAAACAACATAATCGAGCTCAAGGCTCCAACTTGTTATGTTCATGTGGAGGAAGAAGAACAAAACATGCACATCCAAAGACCTTAAGAAGATTATAAGTAGGGAGAACACCATGAAGACACTCATAGGGAGATTTGTTGTTGATGGCAGTAGAGGGGATACAATTTATGATATAAACAATTGTAAGAGTAGCTTCACCCCAAAAATGCTCAGGACAGGAGGATGAAAGTAGGAGAGCTCAAACTGAATCCAAGATATGTCGATGTTTACGTTCAACTCGTCCATTTTATTAGGAAGTATATGGACAAGATCTTTGTTGTATTGTACCCTACTCTTTAAGAAAATTTTGAAGCTTAGAGTCAAGATATTCTAGAGCATTATCAGTTCTTAAAACTTTGATTGTCTTAGAAAATTGAGTTTTAACCATATTAGTATAATCAATGTAAAGTTGGGGCAACTTAGAGCGTTTTTCCATCAAATATATCGAAGTGAAACCTGAATAATTATCAACAAAAATCACAAAATACTTTGAACCCCCCATAGTAGATACTGGTGAAGGACCCCACACATTAGAATGAATCAAATCAAAAGGTGCAACAGAAATAGAGTCACTTTTATTGAAAGACAAAACAAGTTGTTTAGCAACTTGACAAGAGACACAATGCAAAGAGTCTTCTTTAATAAAACCTAAATATCCATTAGAAAGTAAGGGATAGAGTTTACTAAGAGAAGCATGGCCAAGACGGAGATGCCACAAGTGTAAATAGGGGTTTGTTGAAGTAGCACATAACTAGGAAATGTGATTAGAAGGAATATGCAGAGAGGTGAGTTCAAATAAATGACCAACTCTACGACCTGTCCCAAGAATCTATCCTGTCTGCGGATCCAGCACCTAACAACCATGAGTAGAAAATATTAGCTCAAGACCAAGTTCACATAATTGTCCAACAAAGATAAGGTTAAAACTAATTTTAGGAATCAAAAAGGTGTTTGGTAAAGTAAGGGTAAAGGTGGAAATATGACCATGTTGACTAACTTGCATTTGTGAGCCATCAGCAGTATGAATTGGAGGTGCGGTTGTGTTTGGAGTCAATTTAGTGAAAAGATGAGAATGAGAGGTCATATGATTGCAACAACCAGAGTCAAAAGCCAAGAAGTATTACCTTGAACAATAGACAATGTAGTAGATGTACTAGGAGTAGAAGAAGAAAGCATTTGTCCAAAAAGAGTTTCTAGATTACCAATTGACATAATGGAGGTGGCATTTTCACTTGTAGCAGTTACAACTATCACGGGTTTATTAGACAAATCAGGCCTTGATTGATTCTTTCACTGATCAGATCTTTGAGAAAGTCAAGTGGGGCAATTAAAAGCAATGTGCCCTTTCTTCTTACATTTATGGAATTCAACAAGATTGCACTCATATAGAACATGTCCAGGCTTATTACAATGGCGACAAAACTTCTGTCCACCCTTCAAGGAATTCCTGTTCATAGTTGCTAGAACAATATCAACTTGTTGAGGTCTAAGTAGCTTCAAAAGAGTCTCATCAGATAGCAATCGAGATATTGCATTGTCTAGAGTAGGCAATGGAGATTGATGCAATAAAGAGGCTTTGCAAGGCTCATAATCATCAATAAGTGCCATAAGAAACTGAATTCATCTCATTCGATCACGATGCTGGGAATATTTCTCATGAGCAATGCTAGGGGTACTTGCTTTTCACACTCTCCGGTCAACACTTTCTCTTTTATTGGGCCACGTTATCTTGATTCCCGAGAAGTTGTGCCTGAAAGCTTTAAAGAAGCTTATGTGGCCCAATGAAAGGGGAAGTGTTGGTCGGAGAGTGCGAAAAGCGAGTACCCCTAGCATTGCTCTATTTCTCATTGTCAACAATGCAATCAAGTGTTGGTTCAGAAAGTGCGAGTTGATCCCAAATAGCTTCCATTTAGCATAAAAGCTAGTGATAGACTCATCGCGTTCTTGTTTCAAACTATGCAATTCTTCCCATAATTGATATTGACTTGACAAATCAGAAGTAGTGTACTTTTTTGCAAGCAGATCCCATACCTCCTTAGCAGTGTCATATCTCGCAAATTGGAGATTAATAGATGAAGTGGAGGTATTACGGAACCAAGTAATAATTTGGTGATTTTTGCTATCCCATTCCTCAAGGCGATCAACAAACTTGTCATCAGGTTCCTCAACACTTTTCTCAAAAAGCTTGATATCACCAGTAACATATTGCCATAATTTCCTTCCCTTTAAAAAACTACGCATGCCTTGAACCCAAAGCATGTAATTTGAACCATTAAGAAAAGTAGAGATAGGCTATGTAACATCGGGTTTCTCCATGATGGTGAAAAATAGGAAAATAAGTTCAAAAACAAAAGCTTTAGGAACTAGTCAAGTAGCAGAAAGGGCAAACCGAATTGTCCGATGAAGTCGACGTTCAAGCAGCAGAGTTAATGGCAGCTAAATTGGAGGAATCTATCACCCAATTGAGGAAGGAGCAACTGGAGACGCACGACTTTGAAGCTAGAAACTTAATGAAAGAGAGAGTTTCCTTTGCCTTGATGAAAACCAAGAACAGTGCTACAAGCACTGTCAAATTACATGACTGGAAGTGATGGAGAAAACTTGAACTATGGCTAGAATTTTGCCGGTGAAAGAGATAGTAAGCCAAAACAGGAGATGGATTTTGGATTGTGACCCAAAAATCCAAAAAAAAAAAAAAGATATAGTTGGGCAAAGAAGTCCAAGAACTTAATAAGGCTCTAATACCATGATAACTTTAAAGAATGAAAAATGTTTATTCATTTCTTGAACTCATCTTTTTTTTACATCTTGGTAAAGGCATATGTATATGTATACAAAAACAAGAAACCGGCTTTTATGTGAAACCACTTGGAGAAATTGCGCCTTGTACTAGCTTGCATTAATGAAGTTGTAGACAATTGTGCATTGCAAAGAGATGGCAGATCAAGGCAGTAGATAATTCAGTAAAGACTTGACCTTGCGGAGAGTTGCAGTATGCATTTTTCCTAGTGCATTTATTAGTATGTCTGCATATATCAATATTATAACAGTATGTATGTTCTTAAGTTCAAATTGGTAACATTTTTTTTTTTTTAATTTGTGAATGAACTGTAATTTATACAAAATAGTAACAACTTTTGAAATTGATAACATTTATTAAATTTCAGATTTTCAGTTCCTAAAATTTTATTTAAGAAGTTAGAAGCCATTTTGTCCTCTAAACTTTTTTAAAAGTTAGAAGTTCTATTTTTCAAAAGAAAATTTAGGTATAACCCAATTTCTACTTTTGCATCCAAGAAGTACAATAGTTCAACCCCAAAAAAATGAAGGGAGGAAAGGAAGTTGAAGAGCAGAGGAAAGAGAAGACAAAAAAAAACTCCTCAAATACATTTTTGCTACTGATTCTCCATTTTGTTCAAAAATCATCAGGGAAAAGTTCTTCCTTCAGTGAAGGAGCAATCCATTGTATTTGAATATAAGTTGTTTCCCACAGATCATCCCCTTCTTTCTGTACTAAAATTTCCTTCTCCTTCATTTTCATGATCATCTTCTTCAACAATTCTGGGACAACTTGTTGTAACTTCGTCTCTCCATATTGCCCCAAATCAGCCTTCATGCAAGTATCCATCCTCCTCAACACTCCTAACCAGAATGTCCGAAACCCTGGATTTTCTGCAATTTGCTTCAAGTACTGCAAGTACACATCTGCCAGTAACTCCATTGCAATCTTCAAAGTTCCCTCCATACTTCTCATCTCCCTCTCTGCGTTGTCTCGTCTTGAGTACTCAACCATCTTCTCATGCAAATCATCAACCATTGCAAAAACCACGAGGTTAAAGACATTGATGCAGTTAGTAGATGAAAAATCAAGTTCTTCGGCTAATGTAAAGCATTTTCTAAGGGATAAAACTGCATGGTTTCTTATCTCTTCTCTGCGTGCCAGGCTAGATTTTCGGAGTGCTTCACCTAGTTTGATGAACAAATTCATGGCAAAATTTAGAGATCCTGAACCTTTGTTGTCCTCCATGGAGGAAGTATTCACACTGCTTGTGACACTATAATTGCTTCCAGGCTCAGAACAAGCATTCTTATACCATTGGACTAAGGAATTCACAGAATCTGAAAGAAGGTCAAGTATCTTCATGTTCTTTTCCAGGGGACTGTTTTTCAATGCAACAAAACCAAATGCACAATCAATGCAGTAGGCATAGTTCATTCGGGAAAAATGGGTGTTATTGGATATCAACATGATTAGAGCTTCCACTGCCTGATCATAGTTTTCCTGGTGACGCCCGGTGACAGACAACAGATGAAGAACTGTTTTCCATCCCAAGTGGGTTTGAAGATTTTCTGGAAATTCTATGATGATCTTGCTTACAGACTCTGTTATGAATTCAGAACATGTGTCTAGAATTTCTTTGTCAAGCTTCCACATTAGATTTATGGATTTGAAGATGTTTTCTTCAGGAAGTTTATCTGCTTGGTATGAACTTAGGAGCTTCTGGCAAATCTTGAGAAGGCCTACAATTGCTTTTTCTGCAAATGGGATTGGAGAAAATAGAGGAAACTGGGCAACTCCGAGCAAATACTCATGGAAAGAAGGCCAAAAGGCTTGGAATTTGTTAATATTGGCTAAGGAAATACAGATGATCAAATCCCAACAAAACCCCACAGTTTCTTCTTCTTCAACTGCGGTACTAAACTTTTGACCTTTTCCAGCTGCTGCAAAAATCAAAGAACGCCCCAGATTTAGTAGAGCATCAGTTGGCAAATTGTAGCTGTTGCTGAAAATGTTTCCGATCTGGCACTGTTTGATTATCTTCAAATTCTGTTCAAATTCATTCATTCCAAGAGAGATTGAGTCTTCTGGACTCTCCAACGACAGAAAAGGAGAGAACCTACTGACTATGCCAGAAGACTGCCCCTTGCTGAACTTGAGATCATGATCGGGGAAAATGATGCCAGATTCTGATTCGAGTTGTGTCAAATTGTCAGAAGATGAGGCCGAGGCAGCGACGTTCAATTCAATGACAGATTGTGGAAGAAGTTTGAGCCTTTTGAGTTTAAGCATGCAGTCCACAATGTTCCTCCATCCTCCTCGAATCGATTCTCCGAAATTGTTGGCTATGGTGAAAACAGCAAGGGTAGCCATTCTCGGCTTCAAATCATTGCTGAAGGCAAAAAGGGTTTCTTCTGCTGTAGCGTAAGGATTCAAGAGGGTGGTAAATTTGCTAAACGAAGCAATGAGTTCATCTAGTATGTCTAGCAACCCAAATTGAGCAATTCTAGCTACGGAAATCAACCCTTCAATGCATTCATGGAGCATTTCGTCCTCATCAGCGTGCTCAAAGAAGGCGCAAAGGGCCGCGACTGATGGACCAGCAACACAAGCAAACATATCCCTCCCTAACCGACGATCAAAGTCTGAGACAATAAAAGGTTGCAATAATTTGCCCCGATTCATCAATTCAATCCATCTACTCGGATTCATCTCCACCTGTGAACCCGATTGCCCAAAAATTGTGATGGCATTGGTCGAGATGGATTGGAAAAGATCGGAAAGGTACTCTCTAGGAAGATCCTGACCGGTATTGATGCCTCTGTTGTTTCTTAAAAACTCTTCCTCTGTCATCTTTTTCTTGACTTGAGGATTGTGTTGATCAGTGTTGAGCATAATAACGGAATAACAGAGGATCATTACTGCATCCTTGCTGGAAAAGATTTCCGATGATTGTTGATCGTAGAATTTCTCCGAAAATGCTTCTAGGACTCGCTGGATCTTTTGAGACTCTCCGGGTAATCGGAACGTCTCCAAATAAAACCGAAGAGCAGAGTCAAGATTCATGCCAGTGAATTCAAAGGTTGCAGTGAATTCTTTGAGAACATCAATGTGGAACTCATCTGGGTCGCCTAGATATTCTCCGATGAAAGTCCTGTCAAGTCCTGGGGTGTACCGAAAGAAGAAGGCATAAACTCTTGGATCTGGTGATTCAGAGACCAACTTATTGAGCTTTAGGTACTCCAATCCCTTTTTCTCATCTCGGTTGAAATGATTTCCAGCAATCAGAATCTTCTTCTTCTGTACTTTTCTTACCCTTATATACTCCACCCAAGTTTCGAAGTCATCTTTTGGTTTTTCTTCAAAAAAGGGTCTGTACTCTGTAATTTCAACAGGGTATGGACCGGAAGTTCTTGAATCATCTTCTTTATCTATATATTCCGCAATGTTGTGAATCATGATGATCAATCCTTCGAAAGCTTGGATCTGTAAGCTAGTCAAATGACCATTACCTGGGAAGGAATTCTTGCACAGCAATTTCCCAAACTCTTCAAACACATTCCGAAAAATGGGATCGCAATCATAGTTAACATAAGCTTCAATGGTGAACGTTGATTGCCGGAAAAAATTTATGATTCCTTCTAAAGCAACCTCCTGGAGTTGCAAAGAACCTCCAAAAGCTGCAATTCTCAACAATACAAAGGAGAAAAAAGCCTCCAGTTGAAGACGTACGAACCTGAATACATTGGCAAAATAAACTTTTAAGGGTTCGTTTGGTTTGAACATCGGAAAAGAGTTAATAGCTGTTACTAGTGGAAAGAATAAGGATATTAGATGTCCCCTAAGGAACGTCCCAATAATTAAGAACTAGATACTTCATGTTGGAAATCTCAAATTCAAATTTTAAGATTGGAGGAGATAGATTTGAAGAGAGAAAAGTTATTTTTATTGTACAACTCATCATTTGATATATATTAAAAAAACAAGGATATTAGATATTCACTAACAACTAAAATGAATATGCCTAAGCTAATTTACTAGTAAACAAATGTTATTTTGTAGATTAGGTCTAGGTTTAAGTCTTTATATTTTTCATAAGTAATAAGTTTGAATCATACCTGCGAAGAAAATGATAAATATTCAAAACGGTGCTGCAAATCATAGATAATACAAGGGGACTCGAACAAGTTCCATAATGGATCAAGTGGTGAAATAGATCATCCTGAATCATCCTCAAGAGCTTGGGATGCTTTCCAATTACTTCTCCACTCAATTCTATTGCTGTGTTGATCAAAACCAAAGCGAAAAGCTGGACATCTTCATCAGCAGTCGACGATGTGGCACCGTCGTAGTCCCCAATTTCCATAACATTGAGCAAGGAACACAAGAAATGGAAAATATCAACCGCGCAGCGCAGGCCGTAGCCGGAGTCTCCATCAGCGTCATCGGTGTCGGACTCTGAATTCTCCCCTTCGTTAACGGCAATATCTGGTAAACGGGTGAAGACGATTCGAATCAATTCGTGCATTGTGTATCTCGCACTGCGTTGAAGCAAATCGCCTCTGTTCGCGCACTGTTGAACGACTTGAAAACACGTGTTGACAATGGTGCAGACGGTGTGGTTAGTGAGCAGAAACGAGGCGCTGTGCACCATGATTCCTCTGAGAACCTGTAAAATTTTCATCATTACGGCATCCTCCGAGGCAGTGTCTGTTTTCTCTAACCTACAGCTGGTGATTCCTGTCACTGCGTAATTAATAGCGTCTCTTGCTCCAGGGGTGTTTTCGTCAAAGCTTTCCATGGCAAGAATCTTGAGAATGGCGGATAGGGCAACAGCAGTGGCGGAGGCTGGAACGTCGTCGCTCTGTATGACATCGAGGAAGGGTGACAGATAGATAGATGGATCAATGCTCCGCCATTCCTGATGCGGATTAAAGATAAGGGCGCGGAGTGATTTCAGGGATTGTAAGAGGGTGGAATCAAAGTGGTCTTCTTGGGCGGAGATGTATTGGGAAGTGGGATCGGACGGCCGCCGGATGACGGCGAGGACGGCACCGACCTCTGTGTTGAGCATGCAGGAAACGGCTAGCTCTTTCCTCTTGGCTTTGTTGGGATCTTTCTTTCTTTCGCCGCATGATGGGCACTTGTTTTGCTCTTCATCAATTCTCATGATCAGAGGGGAAAACTCAAAAGGATGCTCGGAAAACGGTTTAAGGCAGGGGAGTTTAGGAAGTGATTTGGTCGTGTGGAATATGGTTTCAAAAGGAAAAACCATATTAAAGACTCATTGCGTAGAAAAAGGGAGAAAAATGATGTCCGAACTATTTGCTAAACAAGAGGCTGTCTTAAATTTAGTTAATTAGATCATTTGAGTAGTAACATGTATGGTCAGGGATAAACATTTGAACACTTCCATGCCTCGTTTTTTTCAAGTCTCTTGGTCAAAAAGATCATATAAATCAAAATTTTAATAGAATTCATAAATTAAAAAAGTTTTTGCATTCCAAATTGATCCAAACTATACTACTTTAACCATTAAATGGAAGGCCAATCCCCTAATATTAAAAGTTTCCTCTCCCATTTAATAATTCTTATTTTACAGTCTCATACAATCTAAACTACAAAATAAAAATCTCTTCATAAATTATAATATAAGTCATAATTTTGGTGAATATCACAAATCAACTCAAGCTAGTGTCTCAATAAGCTTCAAGAACAAGTTTGAGCGTTGAGTCTAGTGTAAAAAGATCTTAGTAGCATCAAATATACCGAAGAGACAAATTTTGGTAAAATACACATTGATGCCAGCTGGGAAGAAAAGGGAAATGGCGATATGTTTCTCTACAGACATATGGCGACTAGATTCTTACAATGCAACCACTCAGATCCCAGCTTTCGTCTTCAGTTGCACTGTCTGTATGAACTTTTAAGTTCATGCCACAAACAAAATAATGTGTCGTAAGCATCTTCATCACGGAAATTACGGTTTCCATTCCGCGTGACATTTACAAGGGTCTTCAACCACTCTTCATGGAGAGTTGAGAACTCTGATCTCTGTTCACTTGACCTGAAGCTTTCTGCTATTGATCTTTTCATGGTTTGTCCAGCCCTTGAAGCAGTTTTAACTACCTGTTCTGGGATCCCAGCCATGACTGCCACCTGCAGACCATAACTCTCTGGACAAGCACCAGGAGCAAGCCGATATAGAAAAACTAGCTCCGGCTCACCTTTAGAACTTTCAGATTCTGATTTGAAAGTGCAGGCCATGTGTTGCAGTATAACATGTGGATGAGATGCAAATTCCTTTGTGAGTGGGTGATAATGTGTGGCAAATAGTAACCGGCAGTTGACCTTTTCAATAAGATGACGGAACACCTAGAGAAGAATTAACAGTTGGTTAATTAAAAAAGATGTTGAATGAAATAAATTAAATGAGGGGTAGCAGATAAATTAGCTTCGAAAGGAATGGTGAACAAAAAATAAGCAACAAATTAATAGGAAAGGAATTCTAGATCATTTTCAATTCAACCTGCTAGTTCAGACAGAAGGTACCACCCCAATTATCTGTCCATGCAACATTCATGTGGAAATATCGAAAAAAATGCCAATTTTTAGAATAAAATAACAGGAAATCACTTTAATTGAAAAGTCTACAACATATGGCAAGATCATAAATGACAGGATAAAAGAACTAAATCCATGCGTGGTTCCAAGTTGGTGCTCACTAACTTCAAAACCTTAATTCTAGGGTCAAGGTTAGGGAGTCCAAATCCCTAAAATACCTAAGCACTTTCCTTGCCAATCAAAGAAAAAAAAGGAAAAATCCATTCTTTGTTTTGTTGGTAACAAGCACTACTCAGTCGAATGACCAGTGCATCCTAAATGAAAGTATTGGAATTATACATGCCTGGGCGCTGCCAGCCATGAGCTTCCAACAGATATAGGATGAGAGCACTGATCTTTCAATGGACCAAAAAAAAGATGAAAATACAATGCAGCTAAATCTGTCAGATTCAGAAAAGAAGCACCAAAACATATTTTGCTTAAAAACTAATGCTGCATATTAAGCTCACTTTGAGAGGAAATGATAACCATAAACAAAATTCCCTAGTAGACTTGCAGTGGAATACTAATCCTATGCTCTATATATATATATATTGGCAATCAAGTTTTTGCTATACTGAAGTTGTAAATTTGCAATCCACTGGAAAAAGAAGGTTGGAATCTTTTGGCTTAAAACTACTGCTGCGCATATAAGCTCATTTTGAGAGGAAATTGAAAACATAAACATAAATCCCTAGACTTGCAGTGGAATACTAATTCTATGCTATACACATGGGCAATCAATTCTATGCTATATTTCAGTTGCAAATTTGTAATAGACTGGAAAAGAAGGTTGTAATCTCACAGCATATGCAATAGCATATCCATCAAAAGTGCTTGTTCCTCGGCCTAGTTCATCAAGAAGAACAAGTGAATCTTGAGTGGCATTTTGAAGAACTGATGCAGTTTCTGAGCACTCAATGAGGAAGGTACCTACAAAAGTTCAATCCAACAATCAAACTTTGCAACTTGAGTATATGCACACAGACACTGCTATCTGAGTCTATCCAGACATTGACACATTCTACATTTGATCTTACCCAAAAGGCCAAGAAAGGTATGGCATTGACACATTCTTCCACTTTTTTCTTCCACAAGCTCCAATTTGTGTTGCATTACAGATGCCCCAATTCAAAACCAGTTGTAGCATCTATACTTATTAGTTAAAGCTAATTGGCACTAATGGTAATGGAGACCACTAGCCATTGATAGACAAAGGCATACTGAAAATCATTGTGTGGGAAAACCAAACTTATAACTATAAATAAGCATTCGATGTCTAGTTATATACTCACAAACAGTCACAAACATTAAACAAATCAGCATTTTGTCACACAAACAATGAATGAAGTTATATCATCAGCTGGTTATATTTCACAATTCACATGATATTACATATTGACAAGTCTTGTTCAAGAACCTAATTATATTTTCATTTCCAAACATATTTTTTATGTAAATTGTCTTCAATAAATCCTGCTTTATCTTTGTATGGGAGTTATTCAAATATTAAACCTTGCTTTCTCATCATTATTAACTTTACTAAAGACGCAGCTGGGGCTTTGCTTTTCTTGATATTATGTGGTAAATTTCTATTGAACCATATTTGATGATTTTTGTGTCCATTATACCTTTTAGTAGTTATATATTTATTACATCATGGTGAAATTTTCATCTTTATGATCCATACTTCAACAAAGTCAAAGTTTGGGCATCAAATTGGAAGCATGAAACAAATTTGGAGTGCCAGAACAAATCAAATTCTAATCCAAAAACTGTTGGTTAGTAAAGATAACTTACTCTCCCCGGTCATGATTCTATCAACAGCACCAAGCCTTGTGAAGATTATATCCACCAGTGAGATAATACACATTTCACAGGGCACATAACACCCCAACTGCATAATAAAGAGTTAAAACAGAAGGGTTATTCTGCTGAGGATCAATACTAATATCAGAACATCCTGATGATGCATAGTTTATGCAAGCAACTTTTTAACCCACTTATACAAGCTCCTAGGTTCCAGAGAGAAACAAACCTGGGCGAGAATAACAGCTAAACATGTAGCACGCAGAAGAGTTGATTTTCCACCCATATTTGGACCAGTCAATAACAAAGTACGAGCATGATACCCATCAGCATCCTCACCCTCGCCAAGGAAAATGTCATTTGGGACAGGCAGCCCCCCATTCTCCCCTAGTGCAAATGGATGCCAAAGTCCTTTAATTTTAAGTATTGGTCCTCTAGCCATTTGGTTCAAAGTTATGGTTTTTGATTGAGGTAAGATAACAGGTCTTGACATATCCCCAGATGAAAAACTTGCAGTCACTGCAAATGATCTCAATACATCAATGCAATTTAGGGCTTGAATAACTTCAGACCATTGAGTCGCCTTCTCAATAAATAATTCAATCAGTATTGGAAGCCTTTCAGCATCTGTATCTGCTAATTCGTGATTCTGGCAGGCATCATGTCAGTTATACATCCAGAGATAAGTACAAACATATAAAAAGAAAATTTTATAGCTTTAAGCAAATTGGTTTCTGAGAAGCGTAAACTTTTAACTAGTCAAATGCTTATATTGCATTCAGGAAGCTAGCAGTGCTTGGGACTGCATGAGGAGAAATTTATTCGCCAAAACAGCCAAAGTATCCAAGATCTCTTTCAAATATAGAATTGAAAAAACTACTATAAAATTTGACAAATCTAATTACTGAGAAAAAAAAAAGGTAGAGCAACAAGAAAATCTATAAATTGTAACTTATTGTTAGCTTATAGTGATATACTTGGTAAAAGGAGTGTGAAACTTGAAACATGCAATGTCCAGAAAGAGAATCGAAGAAAAGGAAGCTTCTCAAACAGTTCATTAAGGTAATGTATTAGAAAGCACACAGACCTGGTAATTGGGGAAGTCACTCTCTATGGCTGCTTCAAATTGAGCAAGAAATTTATCAAGCCCATTGCTACCACTTAACATTGGAAGTCTGAAAACTTTTGATAATCGAGTTATTATATGTTCTTCCTTCTGTAATAATGTTAATAAATCTATTCCAACCCTGAGACCTTTCACAAGGGTCCCAAATGCTTTCACCTGCAAAACAGTAAATCATATAAACATAGAAGTGAATCAAAAGAAAATTCTAGTAACCAGAAGACAAATACTATTCATTAATTTGTAATCCAAAATTGGGGATTTAACTTAACAGTGGATTTTGTGCAGAAAATGGACTGAATGGTCTGCGGAACACAAACCTTAACTACATGAAAATAAAGGAGCAGTGGCAAGGAGAACAAAGAATACAGGGGAAAATAAGGGGGAACAAGAAGGGGAGAAGAAAGAGGGAGGGAAGGAGTCTGCCAGTTTTTCCCAACTCCAGTAGCAGAAAAGCAAAAGTTGTCAATGATGAACTAAACTTTTCTTATAGAAAGATAATAGATTAAATTTATGAAATAAGAAGAAATTTCATCTGACCCATTTTATGACCCTAATATAAAATATATAAATTTTAACTGTGTGAATATCTATGGGTAAGAATAAGAATTTTTTAATTTTCTTTCAAAGTAACTAGAATCGGATTTTTCTGACCAGTCACCCATTAGGGGAAAAAAAGAAGAAAAAAAGAAGCAAATGCTGTTGTATGAAAAGTTGTGGCAAAAGCTTTTAGGGAAGAAGCAGATTTTCAATCAACAAAACAATCATAAAATTGTTAATAGTGAACAAGGGCGCTTCTAAACAATTCACAAGTGAAATTATTAAGAAAAGAATAGCTATTCCCCTTTTGAAATGATATGGCATACAAGAAAATGTAGTAAGGCATAGACAAGACTCACTCGTTGCTTCAATACTTTCTTTCCAACTAATGGTAGAATGAGAGAAACTGATGACTGAATGCTAGCCTTAATACGTCCAAGCAACCTTTCTAAGTCTGGAAGTTTGCGAAGATATTGAGCAATAAGTGACATAATTTCTGAATGACCCTTAAAATCCTCAACAACATCAAGCCTGCTGTTAATTCTATCAACATCCTTCAGTGGATGGCATATCCAGCTCCTTAAAAGCCGTTTGCCAGATGAGGTTACACAGCTATCAAGATACTTGTACAATGTACCTGTAAATCAATATAGGCTTTTGAGGATTATGTAAATAAGAATCAGTGAACAATATGGCAATGTCTCACCACATTTTATCTTAGAGCTACTGAAACAACAATACTTGCCTGACAAGCCTCCATCAGCACTATTACTGAAAATCTCAAGATTTACCAATGTCTGTCCATCCATTCTGAGGCAACCACTATAAACGTGGTATGGTAAAATATCCCCATTTCGTAAAGTGTCATCTAACTGTGAAAATGTAGTTTGCCAATCATGTAAACAAGTCAGGTAGAAATGCATACTACATCTACTTATCTGTGTGTGCATTTATTTACATATATGCCATCTAACTGCATGCAAGCAAAATGCATCAATCATGTAACATCACCAGCAGTGAGTGTATACAATGTGCCATACATTTGACATGGGCACTTTTAATAATGGGGAGAAAAAGTCTGCTAGCTCATGTCACATGTGCACTTAGGTATGACAGCAAGCTTTGACTAACTAGAAGAGTTTTAGCAAGCTTACCATCAACCTAGATAGATGACCAATTAATCCACCAAGGGCACATGAGGCAACATCCTGGTGCATAACACCATCAATAGCATGAATCCACAAACTAGAAGACCCCTTAAAGTATCCTTTTGACTGAATCATATTTCTAACTTCAGATGGATCCAACAAATCAGTAACTGAGAGTGCAGGAGTCAATTGCACTGCTGATGATCCTATGAGATAAACAAAAAGAGGTAAATGGTTTTACTAATCATTATAAAGATGAATTTAAACAATTAAAGCCAAATAATTCTGCTTTAAATAAATAAACAAAATGCAATTATCCACCAAGCATGGCAATGCAGTTCATGTCTAGATGCCATCAATGCAGACTGTTGGAGAAAAAAGACAGACATCATCTTTATCATGCAGACGACTATTCAATAAATCAGATGTCATTTAGTGCCAATTTTTAGTTCAGAAAAGAAACTTAAGAATCTGACTGCAATGCAAGAGCAATTTGTTCAACATGAAATAGCACAATACAGACAAAACTTTTCTACTCTTCTTATCACAAGCTGATGCAATGCTCACCTGTTAGTGAGTACTTTCTAAGTGCTTTCTGGGCTTCTCTGGACAGCCCTACAATAATTGAATATTCAAATATCAGATGTAAGATTTTCAACATAACTCAGCTGAAAAGAAGAAGAAGAGAGAGGTAACCTCTACTTTCATATATGATTTCCTTAGGTGACACCTAAAATAAATTTCATCCAGAAAATAAGAGCATAAATTTCCAAATGCACAAAGTAAAATGTAGTAAGATACAAGAACACACTTCTGCCTACTACAGAAAACAAAAAGTCAGAACACATACTTGCATCAATAAAGCTCCCAGAGCAGCACAAGAAGCATCATCACTGATGGAACCAACCCAAAATTTTAAAGCAGCACAATCAACGAAAGCAAAGCCATAGACAGTTGAACCATTACCCACCCCACAGCTTCCCTGCTGGCAAAAAAAGAATGCAAGTCATAATATAAACAAATATTTACATTCACTGAGAAGAACCTTATAAGATTAAAAGCACAAGCTGCAGCCAGCAATAAATTCCAAAAACAGAAAATATCTAGAGAGTTTAAAATCCAGGAGAACACAGTACCATCAACCACCAGCTAGACTGAGCTTTGAAGAGATAAAATACAGATTTGTAATAGATTTCATTTCAAGGAGGGTAGAAAGACGTAAAATCTTCAGAATTCAAGCACATGTGTATTTGTTAATTCAAGAGAGAGTAATCCAGCAAGTATACAACAGAACTTCAATCACCAGACACTGCAAACAGACATCCAGAACACTAAAGAACATAAATAAAAACACAAACAAACCTCCTTAATGGCAAGAAGATGAACAGCATCAGGCCCAATGTTGCCATCAACTGAGGTTGAAGGTGTGATTACTTGAACTAACTTCCTAGGAATGACCTGAAAATCAAATACTGTGAATCAAAGAAAATAGGGAATTACACAAATAATGATGGTATATGATTAAGGCATGCTGTGAGAAAATTCACAAACCACCAAAGGGAGCGCTACTTTTGTGGATGCATTTTTATTTAAGAATAACACAGGAATTTTGAAAGATAAACCAGAACGATGAAGCTCAATGACTCCTGAATTTCACCATATTAAATTGATAAGAGAAAAGAAAAAGGTATAAGTTGTAAATAACACAACTTTAGCAATGTTGCTGTTAAGTATCACTTGTTTGCCTATCATAAGAAAAATTAATATATGATTTTTATCACATTTAAATCACATAAGCATACATTAAGTCAAAAGGGGCTGACAATGGCAACATAAAAAAGTAGATGAATGAGGATAAAAAAACACAGTTCAAAACATACAATAAAAAAACTTACAGAATTTGAGCCTCTAGCTTTTGCTTGCTGGGATGTCTCCAGCTGCTCTATGCGTCCAACTTTGTAGCTTCAAAATGAACATAAAAAGTCAAGCACAGTAAATTAAATCTAGGAAAACCGAAACCAATTAAGTAGGTAACAGAGATTCAGAGACAACATTCAAAAAATGATCAGGCAAGCAAGTATACTGATCATAATTGCCTCTCATGCATTCTCTCCCACCACACATCTCTCTTTCTCCATTTTCCAGAAATACTTAAAACAGAAATTTCATTTTTCACAGCACTCTCCTCCCAAGAATTTTAACATTGTGTTGCGGACAACAAAGGAGAACAAAGGAAATCCTCACCATTCTTAAGAAATAATACCTACAGTACTTACCCACGAGCAACTAGCTTCTGAACAGCATCATCAATTCCACTTTCAGAAATACCAACCTGAACAAAACAGATAACAAGGCATTATCATATGTCACATGTTTATCAATCTCCTTAAGAGGCCAGTATACTGATATAGTTTACCAATACGTGAGATGTTTCAAGTTATACTCACCTGACGACATTTGCCCACACCGCTTATGGTCATTTTCCAATCAAGTTCTTTATGACCAATTTCAGCATCTAGTTCATAGAGTTCATAGAATTTGCCCTATATGATCATTGAATCAGCCAATAAGGTCCACATAATTGCATAAAGTAGAAAAATACTGTTCAACTGAATAGAACGAAAAGCAATGCATGATATTTCAGAACCATACTCTGCATGTTTACATTTTACTTATAAGCACATAAAAGGAGGGTTAACATGCTAAACAAATACATAATTCCATAATAAAGAACTTGTCAATTGAAAAGGATGAAAGATAGTTAGACAATTTCTGACATATATTTCAAATTTTGTGTCTGACTAATTTATCCAGATAAGGATAACTTACAGTTTTACAAAACCAAAACCCAAGAGATGATACATGGAAGCATAATAAATCCAAATACGTTATCTTTAGAAGTGATTTTGTTCAGGGTTCCTCTCCATTCCAGCATGATCACAGAAAAAGTGTGCTAGCAACTTCTTAACATCCATCATTTAAAATATAAGGTGTACAAGTTTTTTTTTTTTTTTTTCTCCCATAAAAGAAAAGAGAAAACCTCATCAATGCATGACGTAATTCAATGGATGTGGATTTTAGTCAGTACAAAACAATTCAATGGAAACTAAAAAAATCCTAAAGATATAGAAAGAATTGAACGTGATGCAAGAATAACTAACCACTTTAAAGAAAAGCACAACATCCATATATTGGCATTTAATAGTCCAATATTGTTTCTGGGACGCTGACATTTTCTTTAGAGCATCAGGAGGTACATAAAGTGACCTCTTGTCGTAAAGAGGATCACTAGGCCTTTTTCCTTTAGCATCCTTGATCCAAGATGGCTCAAGCCATTCAAACTTGCTAGTAGTATCTGTTTCATTCCCACGGTTCTTTTCAACCAAAGGATCCAACAGAAGTTTCAGCCTTTTAGTGGAATCAAGGAAAGGAGATTTGTCATCCCTAAACTTTGAACTTTCCTCTAGGGGCCGCTTCAGACAAGTAACCGGTGTTTCTGGCCCTAAAATATCATCATTGCTCTCAATATCTAAAACAGATCTTTGATCAACTGTCTTCTTGAAACTCAGAAGGTTACCTTCTTCAGGCTTATGAGAAGCCACATCCTGTTTCAACAAATCTTTGACGTCCCCACATTTACGAGGTACCGAGCAAACATTTGAAGTACCTCCACACCCATGCTTCCTGCAAGTATGAATGCTAACCATTGATTCAATCATGGAGCTCAAAATATAATATATATGACATTGAAAACTATTTAATTCAACGCAAGTGCATACAATAGTCACTACTCATACATTTCATGAACTTTAAATCTTCTAATCTTTTTAATTGTAGTTTTGGTTAGTCAATTAAGACTTGAGAATAAAATACAAACAGCACAGATTAATCTGGATGAAAAAAGTTCTTGAAATTTAAATTTGTAAATTAATTCCTATTGTGTAACTGTTTGCTAGGCCACATTGCAGCGAAACATCATCAACCTAATTCTTACATCATTCCAGGCCATTAAAGTTTCATCTTCTCAAAAATCACACAGAAGATAAGATAAATCACAAAACTCCGCTCAAGATAGAAATTATTATAAACAGATTTAAACTATTAAGGCATATCCAAATAATTATAATAATCTTGTTAAAATGAATCTTAGGAATCTTCAGAAATGGAAAACAAATGGAACTAACTAATTAAAAGTTGACATTGCATTACTTCTGACTTGTATTTGCCTTTTCATCAACCCTCACGAACTTATGCATGATACTCGAGAATAGTGAACCTCCGTTGTCCCCATCCCCCGAGTACGTCGCCGGCAGAACCTGACGTGGCACCTTCTCCGGCGGAGTGTCCGTTCCTCTAACCTCCACAGACGAGTCAGAGGTACTCTGATCGTTGAGCTCTTTCGCGATGGCGCCGCCGCTTCCATTCTGTTGCTTCGCCGGACACTGAGAAATCACTTGGCCCTTCTTCTTCGTTCCTCCGGCGGCGTTTGCACTCGCCGCCGAGGGTTTCTGAAAGAACGAGAGAATCGATTTCTGCCGCTGCATTTTCAGAGTTGGGAATAAAGAGCTGCGAGAAGGGGTAGTGGAGTATTTATCAACTATTATTGTATTTATTAAGCAAATTATTGGCGCCAATTTTCGCCTTTCGATTTCCGCAATATCAAAAATGGCGGACAAGGGAAGGGACTTTCACTTCCTCAGATTTTACTGTGTTCTCCGAGACTGAATCTCGACCGTCTGATTTGACCGCTCAGTCTGAATCGTGGGATTAAGGAGATATTTGGAGCACTTTTCCTAATAATAATAATAATAATAATAAAAAGAAAATCAACATCTGATGCTAATGAGAAGACTCCGGTTACTTAAATCAGATCCGAAGTTTAAGTTTTAAAAAAAAAATTAAAAGAATTTTTTGTATGTGATTATTGGATGTCAGATTGTTAATAAAAAACCAAAAAAAAAA
>BPVZ01000035.1:123568-144418 GCA_020521535.1 Rubroshorea leprosula
AGGGAAAGATAATCTTACCTTTATTCATCATCCCTAATCTCTAAGACTGAGAGAGATCGAGACAACAAGTACGGGAAAAGAAGAACCAAGGAAATGAGGGCAAGATAGAGAGGGAGGGGAGGCGGGATCATGTCTTAATACTAGATGAATTTGACCTTAATACTTCATAACCATAACATAGACATTTAAACACAATTTAATATTTGAGTTTTTGGAGAGATATTTGGGTGGGGAATAAATCTCTTCGAGATTTATTTCCAAGGCTTTTTCAATTAGTTATCAACAAGGAAGGCACGGTAAGGGACATTGGAATATGAGAAGGGGAAAGTTGGAAGTGGGGTATAGAGTGGAGAAGAGAGAGGATGGGTCGCGAAAAAGATGAGGAGCAAGGGTTGGGGGTGGTGTTGGCGAGTATAAAGTTAAGGAAGGGTTTGGTAGATTTATGGCAGTGGAAGTATGAGGCAGATGGGAGGTATGTCGTAAAGACAGCTTATGAATTTTTAGCTCCTGAGGAATGCTTGCTTGAGGGACATTTATGCAAATTAATATGGTGTAAGTTGGTGCCTTCCAAAGTGGGGTTTTTTGGGTGGAGGTTGTGCCTAGATAGACTTCCAACAAGGTGGAACTTGCAGAAGAGGGGGGTGGTTTTACAAGGGGATGGTATGGTGTATGGGCTTTGTAAAGAGGGTGTGGAAGATGTTAATCACTTGTTTTGTACATGTAAGGCGGCCTGGTTAGTATGGGTTAAGGTGATTAAGTGGTGGGGTTTGGAGGTAGTAATGCCGGACACAGTGAGGGGTGTGGTGGATGTTCTCTTGTGGTGTTTAGGCAGTGTGGGGGGTAAGGAGATGGGAGCATGCATTTTTTTGGTAACCTCTTGGTATTTATGGTTCTGGAGGAATACTTTGGTATTTAGAAGCAATGGGGAGTTTAAAGAGCAATTAGTGGAATTAATTCAAGTGAAGTCTTATTTTTGGATTAGAAATAAGGTGAATGGGTGTGTTTTCTCATTAGCTCAGTGGCAAAGCAATCCCAGGGAATGTGCAAAGGAGCTGAAGCGATACAAGAGATCTTTCAAGCTGTTCTCCAAGCAGCAGCAACGACACCTTCCCAATTAGCTTTCTTTGGCTGTATGGATTCCTATTCGGGCAAGCTGGAAGGTTGTGGTCTTTAATGATTTTTTGGGATTTTCAGCATGCTTTTGTGCGGGAGTTCCTTTTATGTTTTTTTGGGAGTGTAAGCATATTAGACTCTTTATAGAAGGGCAGGAGTACCCCTTGTGCTCCATTAAATTTTAAATATTAATAAAGTATTTGTTTTGCTGATAAAAAAAAAAAATATTTGAGTTGATATCTATTAACATAAAATCTTTAATTTAAAATTAAGGTTAGATATTTTACTCTTTTTTATGACCAGCAAACAACTTTTAATGTGCCAAAAATAAACATACAATATTATATATTGTTAATCAAAATACTTCAACAAAAGACATAACCAAGGTGCATTTGTAATTTGTCTAATATACTGATATGAGGAACAACCATGGCTAATGGTGTACCAAGATGTTTCGTTGACTTAAGGGAATTATACGATCACGTTGAATGGAACTCTTTGAAACAAATTTTGATTAATTTGAAGTTTGAACTTTGAACTACCCTGAGTATTTTGTGCATTGGATGATGACATGCTTATTTACTGGACATTTCTCTGTAATTGTGAATGGTACAGGGCAGAGAGACTAGAGACAACGCAAATATAAAAAAAATTGAAGATAAAGGCTCACCTAATTTATAGAGGGTTGGCCATAGATCCCCTTTGTATTTTCTGTTATTCACAGGAAGAGACTTTTGGAACGCTTGTTTGAGTGTGAAATGCCAGAACTGTCATTGAAGAGGGCGTTTCAATGGTCTAGCTTTGGCATAACTAGGACCCTAGACCTTGGTCTGTGTAATGGATGTGGATTAATTAATATTCCTTGTGCAGAGGGAGGAACATCCAAGCTCGAAAGCTTATAAGTAATATCTGCTGCTCTGTTTATTGTTTGTGGTAGTAATAGCATGTTTGGTTTAAGGTGAGGAAAGAAGGATATATTTTTTTGTTAGATAACAAAAATTGATGGATAGGAGAGGGGAACGGAAGAGCTTCCTTCTAATTTCTTTAATAATTTTAGTATAACTAAATCAGGAAAAAAAAAAAAAAAGGCCTCTCATCTTTCATTGCCCTTAAGTCGAATAAAAGGTGAACGAACTTGTCAAAAATGAGTGAAGCCTTTAGCAATTGGATTGTACATATTCACTTGGAGCTTTTGAATTTTGTTTTTCCATTTCTCTTAATGAACTTTACTTGCCATTTTCTAAGGAAAAGAAAAAGGAAAAAAAAAAAAAAAACAGTAGAACGCATAATACATCATGGAACATTTCTTTAAATCCAAGTACTTACGGCACATTGCTATACATATGACATTGTTAAGATGTGAACACAATAATTTAGATTATATTCACATTTATTATAAATATTTTATACTTTAAAATATTCTTTCTATATATTTTATACCTCAGAACATTTTCTTTATAAACCCCTATATATAAGTTATTGTACATACAGTATCATTCAAGAAAGTAATAAACTTTTCTTCAAATATTTCTTCTTCTTTTTCGATTTCTATCATGGTATCAAAGCTAAGTTCCTGGTTCTTCTTTTATCATTGCTTGGTTATTAAGTTGGATTTTCAGATCTATTCCAGATCTGAAACTTTGTCGTTGGGTTCTCTTCTCTTGCAGATTGAATTGTTTATTCTCAATTCTCACGCCTTTTTTTGAGGTATCTTATTGAGTTGCAATTTCAATCTTGGCATCTATTTCTTCATACTTTTAAGTATTGTGAGTTCTACTAATTCTATGGCCAGTTTTGAAAGAATCGTGACTCATCTTGCTACTGCAATAGTTGCCAAAGAGGTGATAAACCAACCTATTGTCAACCTTGAATCTCTAAAACAAGTGATATTAAATTTTTCTTAATGCTCCTACTGCCTTATCTGTTGTGCCAGGTACTAAACCTTGATATTTCGATACTGGTTGTTGTAATCACATGTTTTTAACTACTGCTTATTTTTCTTCAATGTCACCAAATAATTACTATCCTGACATTTATTCTGCTAATGGCTCCCCTATGAATGTTAGTCACATCGGCAATATTTCTACAAATTCATTGACTTTACCAAATGCTTTCTTGGTTCCAAAACTTAATTATAATTCTCTTATCTATTGGTAAGTTATGTGATCTTGGTCTTGAAATAACTTTTTCTACTCATGGTTATCGTGTGCAGGTCCTACAGACGGGACAACTTCTTGGAACTGGTCACAATGTGGGGCATCTATTTGGGCTCAATTATCTACATATACCTAATCATAAAATGGATACACCATCATTTCCAAATGACCGATTCATCCAAACCCTACTTTGTACTGCTGAATTAAAGTCTTTGCAAATTTCATATCAACAAATCTTCCAAGTCTGTGTTGCTACTAATATTTCTCCTCTTCATTTATGGCACTCACGGTTCGGACATACCTTAGTCGGTAAACTCCGTCCTTTTATTTCTCGTGGTTTATTAGGATTTGTTTCAAATGAATCTTTGTATTGTGTATCATGTCAATCTGCAAAACAACCAGCTTTATCATTTACTAGTAGTCATTCTCTTTCTGTTGCTTCTTTTGATCTCACGCATTATGATATCTGGGGTCCATCTCCGACACCTACCATGAGGGGGGTTTTAGGTATTTTGTGTTATTTATTGATGATCATACTCGTTTTACCTGAATATATCTTATGAAAAATCACTTTGAGTTGCCACAAATTTATATTGATTTTGCTACTATAGTCAAACACAGTTCTCTAAAATTATCAAAGTTTTGAGAACTGACAATGCCATGGAACATCTTAGTACTAAACTTCAATCCTTTTTGAAAGAAAAGGATACACTGGCATAACAATCTTGTCCTTACACTTCTAAACAAAATGGGCGAGCCGAACGTAAATACAGACACATCCTTGATGATGTTTGTGCTTTGCTCATTTTGTCTTTTTGTCTAGAGCGATTTTAGGGTGAAACTGCTCTTACAACTGTTTATCTCATTAATCGAATTCCATCATTGGTCATCAATAATAAGTCTCCATATAAATGTTTGCATGGTAATTCTATTACCTATGATCTTCTTAAGGTTTTTGGTTGTGTTTGTTTTGTTCTTATTCTTCTTCCACCTCATGAATATAATAAGTTAGAGTCTAAAACTCGATTATGTTGTTTTTTGGATTATGGGATTACACATAAAGGATATCGTTGTTGGGATCCTATGTCACAAAAACTTCGAGCCTCATGTCATGTTATCTTTTGGGAACACACTATGTTTTTCTCATTATCAAACTTCCAGGTGTCATCTTTTGATCAACCTCCACCTTTTACTAACCCTTCTATTGAGCTATTTCCTAGTGACTTTGATGCAGATACATTTGATGAGCTCCATGATGCCTTTCCCACATGCTCCACCTAATTCTATCGAAGATGTTCTGCCTGCTGGTAATGTGTTAGACAATGTTGAGTTTTCTTTTCTTACCTCTTTCGTATCACATATTGGATCTAACCCTGTTGATCTTGAACCTGAAAATGAGATCCTTAATCCACCTTCAAGTCATCCTACTCGGGTAAGAAATCCTCCTAGCTATTTTCGTGATTATCATTGCTTTCTTGTTATCACCTCCTTACATGAGCCTTAATCCTACCAAGAGGCCTCTTCTAACCCTCTTTGGCAGTAAGCTATGCAAGATGAATTACAAGCTCTTGACAAAACTCGTACATGGGATTTGGTTGATCTCTAGTAGGTTGTAAATGAGTATACAAGATCAAAACTTGGTCTGATGATTCCGTGGAGTGTTACAAGGCTTGTTTGGTTGCTAAAGGATTTACTAAGGAATATGAGATTGATTATAAGGAAACCTTTGCACCTGTTGCTCGTCCTACTTCAGTTCGTAATTTGATTACTATTGCTGCTGCAAAAAAGATGGAAATTGTTTCAGATGGATGTGAAAAATGCCTTTCTAAATGGTGATCTTGCAAAGGAAGTTTACATGAAACCACCTTCTAGACTTGAGCATCCTCCAAACAAAGTTTGTTGATTGAAGCAAGCTCTATATGGTTTGAAACAAGCACCTTGAGCTTGGATTGCAAAGCTTAGTACCACCATCAGTGTATTTGGCTTTACTTCTAGTCCTCATGATACTGCACTGTTCATACGCAAGACTGATCATGGTATGGCTATACTCCTTCTTTATGTTGATGATATGATCATTATTGGGGATGATATTTTAGGTATTCATGATCTTTAACAATTTCTCAGTCATAAGTTTGAGATGAAAGATCTTGGTGTTTTGAGCTATTTCTTAGACCTTGAGGTCACCTCTTCTGATGATGGTTATCTTGTCTCTCACACAAAATATGCTTTTGATCTTCTATCTAAAGTTGGACTCATTGACAGTAAAACTGCATCTACTCCTCTTGAACCCAATGTTCGACTTACATCCATGGATGATTCTCCATTAACTGATCCTACTCGCTATCGATAGTTGGTTGGAAATTTGATTTATCTCACTACAACACGACCAGACATAGCTTATGTAGTTCATGTTGTTAGTCAATTTATGGTTACACCTCGCTCCACTCACTATGCAACAGTACTTTGCATTATTCGATATATTAAAGGTACCATGTTTCATGGACTTCACTTTTCTGTTCATTCATATCTTGAACTTTATGCTTACTTTGATGCTGATTGGGCTGGAGATTCTAATGATCGTAAATCCACCACTGGATATTGTCTTTTTCTTGGTGATTCCTTAATCTCTTGGCATAGCAAGAAGAAAACAATTCATCACGTTCTAGCACAGAGGCTCAATATCGAGTACTTAGAGACACTACATCAGAGTTACTTAATTTACGTTGACTACTAGAAGATATGAGTGTTTCTCAATCGCCTGCTACTAATCTTTATTGTGACAATCAGAGTGCCATGCAAATTGCTCATAATAATGTCTTTCATAAACAAACTAAACACATTGAGATTAACTATTACTTTGTTCGCCATCATGTTGCACAAGGAACTGTTCATTTGGTTTTTATTAACTTCGTTGATCAACCAGCAGGCCTTTTCACTAAGGCTCATTTTCCTCATACTCTTCTTTCCAGACTCAAGTTGATTTCATCACAACCACCTTGAGTTTGAGGGGAGATGTTAAGATGTGAACACAATAATTTAGATTATATTCATATTTATTGTAAATATTTTATACTTTAAAATATTCTGTTTATATACTTTATACCTCAAAATATTCTCTTTGTAAACTCCTATATATAAGTTATTGTGCATACAGTATCATTCAAGAAAATAATAAACTTTTCTTCAAATATTTCTCCTTCTTTTTCGATTTCTATCAGACATAAGCTTTACACCATAGCTCTTCAACTGAACAACTCCTTAAGAACTGATGGTACGCAATGGAAGGGCTCTTCACCCAACTCAGAAGTATATAGTTTGGAAAGAGCCGAACCAGCAATCTTCCAGGCAAAGCCACATTGATTCACATCTCTCTTTTCCATGGCATAGTCATATGTAACATGCTAAATGGCTACAGCCTCGTCATAGATTTCTCTTAGAGGCCTTTTACTCTCAAACTCTGCAGCACCATATGGTAGCTAAGGCAAATGGAGAATTTAGCAAGTAAAGATCAGCATGTTTCAACAGTGATGAGGATGGGGCAATGTATGAAAAAAAGGGAAGGACGCATTCACTCTTACCTGCTTATAGTTTATGACCTCGTTAGCAGCCTCATTCCTTTCTTTTCCATTGTGGTTTAAAGCATTGCTCATATCTTTCCGGTGTTTCTCGTGCAGTTCCTTCCACTTCACTTTCAATGCCTCCACTTCTGGGGTGCATCTTGAGACAGGGAAGCTTTTGAATTTCTAAAAAGAATGAAAAACTCGAGAATGTTACAAAACTCCTTCACCTTAACTTAAATTGAATGATAAAAATAAAAAATTAAAACATAAAATCAAAAAGGGATTCCAAGGGAAGGCGAAGTAAAAATGGGATTCAAAAAGAACTGCAGTTTATGCTGGCTGATCTTAAAAAAGTCAATTCTCCAATTCCTTACCTTTCTGTGAGAATTTTTCTTCTCCATATGATTCTACAAAATCAAATATTTTCCCCAAAATTGATGTCGATTTGTAAGAGTTCTTTTTCTTCACCATATAGTGTGGAAACACTTTTACCCTTAGTTCTTCAGGAACTTCAATCTGTTGAGCAGTAGGTAAAAGGGTAAAGAAATTTCAAATGTTACCCTTTCCATACAGAAGATGACAAGTCATATGACTCATCTATTCCAGAATGAACTCAAGTTTGTGGCACAAGTGAAGAATCTAAGATAAGCAAAATCATCAAGGTAAATGGGTGGATTTTTGTGGGTTTTTATGGTGCAAATGGTTGAGGCTTAATTCCTTGAAAACTATATTGTCACTGAATGGTTATTTTCCAGTTTGATCCCACTAAAGTATAATTTTGGGAGTGATGAACTGAAAAAATTTCCCAACCAAAATCATTTTGCCAAATTAGCTGCTCTCAAGAGTAAAATCAAAACGCTTGGACTTGTCACACAACATGGCACCAAAAATGGCCCACATGTTCCTGATAGCAACATTTACATAAAACTATGGCAATTGAATTGCATAAAATGTAATGCAAGTAATGCCTGACAAAAAATTCTTTCAAGGAAATGCATGGCTAGTTTGTTGGAAAACATTCAACAAACTAAATAGGAAACAAAACCAACTGGTCAATTACAGGCCAGATTATGAAGCAAAAATAGTTGAAAGAACACTTCAGTATGAGATTCAAAATCATGCCTTCCTGCAGTCAGTAAGAATTACATGCCTCAGTGAAAATGTTTAATATTATATCACTTCTGCAGAAATGTATTGCCACCTAATGCAATATTCTAGACTCTCTAAAGCTCCAAAAATAGCTAATTTCAGGCTCACCATAAAAAAAAGTCAACCACTTGACATAGCAAATTTGACAATTACCCATATTCTTCAACAAATGCAACATCAAAATAGGTTAATATTTGGCAACTAATCCAGTAATTTATTTAATTTACCTGTTCTCCACTCTTTTTGGGTGCATCTAAGGCATCATAGTAGATATCAATTAAGCGAAGGATGTTTTCCTTCAGATGAGCTTTCTCTGTAGGGTCACCATCTTCCAGTGTAAGATACCTATCCATCATTGCCATCCAACTATGAGCTGCCACACCAATACTGGAACTGAAATCAGACAACAAATTCAACATTAGCACCAGTAACTTTAAGTTACTTCATGTATTTTACCATACACATTAGGAACCAAAGCCAGAACGCTTCTTGGTTGCTAAAAATTAGGTTAGTAATGGAGGGAGTTCTAAAACACAATTTAACAATTATTGTAATAATACTAAACAATTTTGATTTGTTGTCTGAATACAGCACGGCATTCGACAAAACCTGACAATAGATTCAGAATGGAAAGGGGAAGAATATTTATGTGTTCATGTATATATATGACTTTAGATGATAAACACCTGTTGATAAGAACCATGTATTGTACAAGACTAAAGATAAGCTTACACCAAAATTCTTAGATCGTCTACATTAAACATATTTCCTTACAGTCTACAATGGATCAAATCAATCATTTGGTCTAATAATTTTGTAAAATATTCTACAGACTGTTACTTGGCAGTGTGAGAATGGTATAACATACACTAGTGTGGATGAAACTCAACTATTACATACATTAGAATTCAACATAAAAACCATTTCTACAATCAAATTCAAGCACAAGTGAATTTCTACAGTCAGTTTTTCCTGGAAACAACATGGTTGTAAAGAATGCACCTAGGCAGCATCATTCTGCCTGCCTTGGCCTCTAGGAGGCCAAGTTAGGTGGTTGGCAATGACTAGGACATCTAGGCGGTATTAGATAGGTGCACTTAATTGTGCCTAGGCAATTTTTTTTTCCCATTTTTTGGATACCTAAAATGACGTCATTTCCTTTTAATGCAAAAACTTTTAAAAATTTAAAAATAAAAGCAAATAGTGATAGGCTATACAAATAACAAATGGATAGACAAAAACCTTAATTTTTCATTCCAATTGCCCTTTGCTACATCCTCCCCCTCTTTTAATGCTACAATCCTTTGCCCATCTTCTTTATCAGTGGCCATTTTAATACTAGTGAAAGCTTTATGTTTTGATTCTTTATTGTGAATTTCCTTTTATAGTTTGTGTTCTTCATTGCCTATTTTGTACTCTTTATCTTTCAGCTTTGTTTCTCTTATAATTAATAATCTATCTTTTTTACTTCTTTGTTTCCTATTTGAAAATATCTTTTTTCCCTGAGCCTTGATTTGAGTTTCTTTGTACTTTGTCCACAGTCCTCACAATAAGTGCAGACCCATCTTCTGTTGCCTCAAATCCAACTTCAACTCCACAATCAACACAATGATAATGCGAAGAAAAATGCTTCTTTTGTTTTTCTTTTTTAATTTTTTGAAAAAAAAGACTCAAAACATCTAGGGATACCTAAGCTGATTAGGCACTACACTGGGGAAAACGCCCACCATCACCTGGCGCTTTCTACAACCATGGGAAACAAATTGTAAACAATCAATTAATTACCGTGGCTGAAATGTAGATCTTAAGAACAGTTGGTGCAGCTCTTCCTCCAACTCACCATCTGAAAGTTCACCTAGCTTTTTATTGGAGACACTCAATGGTGAAGATTTGGATGCCCAACGTTCACTACTCTCCTCAAAATAATGTAATAACTGAAAAGATCACAGCAATAGCAGGTTAGCTTCAGGAAACTTAAAGTGTGATTGGAAACTAATTCAAGATAAATGTTTGCCTGGGAATTTCTGGATACAAAATACATGTCTCCATCAAGATCCCCACCAGCCATCTGATCAGACAGAGACCGTGGCCCTTTGCAGGGGAAGAATATAGCAAATTTTGCCTGTCCAACAAAATCTTCCAATTCTTTCACATATCTAGCATTTAGGAGATGAATATCTCCAAAATGCAAACCAGGATGACGGTATACTAGTACTTTCCCTGAAATCTGCCCATTGTCCCTAAATAATTCAGAGAGAAGACCATGTAATAAGTAATCATCTATGCTCAATACATAGTTTTATTTGGAAAAAGGAAAATTGCATCTGCAGAGAAAGAGGTTTTATTTCCCATCTAATAAAACTGAATAAAACTGAGATGAAGTGCTCTTTTCCCAAGGAATCATCAGCTGTCATTAATTATTATATCTTTTAGTTTTACATGATCATAACAGTATCAAGTGGCACACTACCATCAATCGCACTCAGTGTTTTTGATATTCAACATCTCAGATGAACCAACTATTTTCTTAGTTTTTTATTATGAGATACTAAGCAAAATCTATTTTCAACACTCCAACAAACCTTATCAATAAAGAAACTATTGTGGCAACAAACAGCTGATGTGTTGGCCAAAAAAACTAAGAGTTGTTGGGAATCTATCTATTCAACTACAACAAAGATCTATAATTAATTATTGAAATTATATTACTAATAAAAGGTAATTAATCCAATTCCAAGTATTACTTCTATTTCTCCTTTTGGTGAATTCAGAAAGATCTTGAATTTTAGCAAGGAAACTTCTTAATTTGTGAAGTTGATACTAGAGATGAAGTCACTGTCACAAAAATAGCAAATAACAAGAATAGAAGCGATTAAGAGTACAATCTTACGTACAAGATAATGCATACTTCACCCTTTTCCAAGATACCAGTAGGGTCAGCTGTTCCCATTAAGTAATAACAATCATTTACTGGGATCTTTCCTCCCTTAAGGCCTTTTTTTTCTTCCTTGGACGTTACAAATGATTCATTCTGTACAGATGTTTCATCTAGTGGAATTCCAGATAAAATCATTCTTGCTGCGCTGAGATCATCCATTGAGCCACAATTGAGGGAAACTGCATGTGGATGAAGTCATAACAGTGTATTTAGAGATTGCTAAAACCAGTGTTGATAGGGTTAGACAAGCAAAAGAGTAAACGACACAAGACATAATAGTGTTAGACAACATTCAGTTTCAAAAAGGGGAATAAAAATGATGGAATCCATAGCAAGCTTAAAACAACCTCTGAGTGCTGCACGCCTATTGGAGAAAGCACTCTGTGCATCTTCTAGTGCATTCTTCAACACGTCCATGAAAAAGTCTTCTGGCACACCTCCACAGCTAAGAAGTGCAATTAAATTCCTTGAGAGAGATGCTCTTCGAGGCCGTTTACTGCAACACATAACTTTGAAACAATGACCTAAACCAAATGGTAAGTGGAAACTAAAAGTTGGAAAGCATTCAATTTCTCTGAGTGAATTCAAATCCATCAAAAATAAATTCATCAAGATGCAATTATGGAAATATTATAAAATAGCAACATTATATTGCCACTCAAGCATTGGGTGGTAAAAATTCTTTCTGGAGACAGAAGCAACAATAATCCAAAAGGTCATTTTGGAAGTTTCTTATGGGGACAAGTACTAGGAAACTCTGGGACTGGGACACCAGAACAAGCCATAGGTTTTCATTTTTGTTTGGGTGGGGGTGGGGGGGGACTTATGCACACACCATTCATGATCTGACTATAAGTTGATCAGAGCAGTTAAAGCAGGACATGGGATGTGAGATTCAGGCTTCAAGTTTCTTTTCAACTTTTGCACACAACTAGAAGACTGTAGTTGCCCAGTAGCCAAGAATGGACTACCCTGCCCAAAATCTCATGAGGAAACCTGTGGCTCCAAGTAATGGCACTTCCAGAAGAAGATAATAGCTCCAGGTGCAGCCTGATGTCAATCACCAAATATAAATTGTCCAGCTGGATTCAGTATCTCGTGATACTTTAAAGCTACTAGTCCCCAGGATTTTAGAAAGGAAAATTAAAAGGGAAAGGATCTGGATCTCAAAATTTTTTTGGCCATCAATCTGAATGGAATTTAGATCAGAAAGATTAAAAGCAATCACATGATTCATCTACCTAGCTGTTATTATGTTATGTGTAAAACAGAAATGAGAAGACATAAGGAAGCTTAAGTTCTTTGCTATAACCTCAAAAGCTAAAACAATTCAAGAGCCAAAATTATGAGAAGTTTTCTCTAGAGAATATTACAGAGAAGATAAGGAAACAGGAAAATACAATACTCAACAACCAGAAATGAAAACAATATGACAGTTAAATAACTCCAGCCCTAAACCTGATTTCAAAAGTACCCCTTACCACTAATGAAACAACAATAGAAAACACCAACCCGTGTGGCTTTCAAATTATCATCCATCAGCCACCTGTCACCTACTTAACTCTTGCATTTTCTACATAAAATATTGTAACAAACAACTATATGTACATACATAAGAAAACATCATATAGTGTGACCTAACAAAGCATTTATTAGAACAACATATACATTAGCACATGAATAATGGCAAATACCTGGTTGCAACTACTTCCAATGAATTATTTGTGGAAATACTTGATTTTGGATCTGGATGAACTTTAATCATTGAGTCTCGTAGCTGAATGGTTCCTCGAGGGAGCTATGAGATTTGGAAATTAAAATTAGTATAAGAATCTGTACCCGTATCTAGAAATACTTAGACAATGAAGAAAATATAAGCTAATTAATTATCTAGTAGTCCAGCTGTCAATTGGTCTGTAGGAACAGCCAGATATATGTTACTCTACCATAAATAATGTTTACCAGACTAACTAGATTGTTTAGGCTCCATTTAGTATGGTTATGGTTTTCGGTTTCTAGTTTTAGTTTTCATAAATTTTGCAACTATTGAAAACCAAAACCAAAAATCAAAATCTAACAATTTGTTACAAACTAGTTTTAACACTACAAAAAGCTCTATAAACATGTACACATGAAAGTAAATGAGATTCTTATTTAGAGTTGTAAAAGTTATAAAAACCAAAAACCAAAAACCACAAACCACAACCATACTAAATAAAGCCTTACTAGATCACTTAATTTGAAAGAGTATTGGACCTCAACTCATGGTCAAGGTCCAGATAAATTTATTTTGGGTTACATTAAAACTTGTAGGTCATATATATATATATAGTCAAAGAAGTAAAATCCAGATACTGATTCTAAGGAGCCCACATGAGGTATAAAGGTGGAAAGAGAGCAGATCTCATCAAGAAATAGAAAACCAAAAAATTTATATTTACCCCAAAGGGAAGGTATGTGGTGATGTGAAAAATCCATTGCTAATTAAACATGGTGCTCTATTCGCACCATAAATTTAGATATCCCTTTCCAGCAGTATTAAGTTAGGAGTACCATCTACTTTAGATAAGATTCTTTCCAACAAAAAATCAATCATGCTTTCTTGCCAAAACAGCAGTACATATAAATGCAGCAAATATGTTTCATATTCAACTATCAAAAACAAAAAGAACAAGAAAATATTGAAAACATGAAAAGTAAGAAAAAATAACAAAAAGTTGCTGAACACAACCTAACAAAAAACTAATTAAAGCTCATTAAACTAATGGTCTAAGGCAAAGAACTACCTACAGTAGAATACCATAACTTGCCTCAAAAACAAAGAGAGGATAAATATACATGCTACTCAGAGAATCTTAATGACATTTGCCTAAAGGTAACAGATATAACTACAAAGAAGCATGCTACATCATCATAGGAAGATTTATAGTTATACCAAGCAGTAAAACCAAATTGGTCCCATTCTGAGGTAATAACAATAAGAACAAGAATATGAAATTGGGAAGTTCACCATGACCATGGAAAAAAAAATTCCTTTATTAAAAAATTGCTTAAAGCCATACCTTTTTATTAAGAAGTAAAGTTCCCTTTGCAGCAGAACCATTGTGAAAGAGGCGGCACTGAATCAGCAAAGGCTATAAAGAGAAAATGAAAAGGTAACATTTATGCAAAAACAAATATATATGTATATTACATACACACACAGCAAGAAAGTAACAGGGATCTGTTAGATATACTGACTGGTTCCATAAATTGAGCATCTGGACAGAGCATGTTTGAGGATGTCACCTGGGGCCCATGGAAATATTATCTTTTAGGTAAATAAAGATGATTGCAAGAATAAAAAAACAAAAACAAGATCAAGAGGTTAAATGTCCTTGTGGTATTCAATCCCAATAACATCTGCCATACAAAAAGTAACATAATAGCATTAACAGATAAGAAGACACTATGGAAACAATTCAAAATCCGAAGGAAGCTCGGATCCCATTTCTCCATTGGTCCACCAGCACATTTGATTCATGCTGCTGGATAGAGGTGCTTGAGAGGAGGTGCATGGTGACAAGGGAGTCTGTTTCAATAGGTAGATTCAAGAAGTTGTTGCCAACAGCCAGCCTAAAGTGATCCTGAAGGGCCCAAAGCTCAGAATCAAGGATTGTTTGTAGCCAATTTTCCAAGAGAAACCAAGGATCCAGTTGCTAAAGTGATCTATGAACATGCCTCCAGCTCCCACAGGCTGGGATTTCCCAAGGAGGTGCTGTCAGTAAGTATTGAGTTTAAGGGTGCTGATAAAAAAATGTACCGAGTTTGAGGGAACCTAGTGAGGGTTTAGTCCAAGTGACAGTGATCTCATTTTGAGAATGAGTAGCCATGCCAACAGGTTGCGAAGACCAAAACTCAAAAACTCTTTCAATGATCATTTATTAGAAATGTAATATATTGGACAATCAGAGTAAAATCCAAAAATAAGAGGACATGACAACAGAAAAAGACAACAACCTAGACCCCAAAGTAAGGGTAAGGAATGGATCAGTTATAAGGAACCAGAATAAAATACAACATTTTATACCACGGAAGGCACAGAAAGACACATATGTCTAACAGCCTAAGGAATAGTTTCCACAGTCTCAGTAACTCTGAAAATTACAATTTTTTAAACTTATTATGCGTTTATACTAACGGCTTGTTATAAACAGTACTGAGATAACCCCACAAAAACCTAAGTTGAAAAAGCAATTCATCTCCACAACAAATAGGAAATGGAAATCATTCCAAAAACCCTCAATTAAATTAACAATGTTTGAATGCTACTAGTTTAATCAATTCTGAAGGTAGAATCAGGGGTTCAACCCTATGTGACAGCTAAGCACTAACTTCTTTGCTGATCCAAAAGGAAAAAAACAAATGAACGACATTTCTGCTGGTATAGAACGTCATCGCTACTGGTACACTGGTAAAAGGTTCCAATTAACAAACACCAACCCACCAGATTCAATATAATAGATAATTTAATCCCACCTAAAGTTATTACATCCTAATTTAACAAAATTTTCTGTGTTTTCCTTTTTTCTTTTTTAATTTCCATAGATACCTGACTAGATGCAGCCAAAGAAGCTCAGTATTATAACTGAATGAAATTTCTGATAAATGGTTGAAAATCTCCAAAATATATAGCCAAATATGTAGCTTATAGTAAACCAATCCCCAAATCACCAACCTCAGTATTCTCCTTGTTGTGATAACTTCCATGGATAACATTCTTTAGGCATTTTAAAGCTAAATCCTCAGATATAAAACCTGTCCCATCAGTGTGTATGCACAGGTTTCCATCTTTATCATAAACACAATTACCATTTTCATCCTGCACTATATGCATATGAAATAGGGAAAAAGGATCATTAGACACATAGCTAAGCTAAAGAAAGACAAGACGAGATGCTCATTGGAAACTTAAGTTATATGTCATACCAGGCAAGGTATATCAGCTATCCTCTGAACAGTTACATCTGCTAAATCAATTTCCAGCTCAACCGATTTAGACAAGATAAGTGATAACCTATATTCCAAATGAGAGAATACTTTTCAAATTATCCAGAAACATCCTAAAATGAGATGATGGGAAGAAAGAGAAAGATCATAAAAGGAAGAATCTTGATGTTACATACCTGGCCATATACTGGGTCACATTTGGTAGAGTATGGACATGCATGAACATACTTCTAGCCTCTTTAATAGTTTTTCCAGATAATAAATATTCTTGATTTTCATCAAGAGACGCTTTAGACTCCATACGAACAAATATGCACTTAACAGAGGAGATATTTTGTTCTTTCTTCTTGGCTTCTTTGCCTCCATCTTTAAACACTGATCATTAACCAGGTGGGATAGAAATAAACATTTTATAATCCTTGAAAGGATACAACTAATCATTGTTATCTTCATTGTAGGCGAACACTGACTTCAGTAATATAACAAACCATACTGAAATTTTCTGAAAAAATGAATGATCTCCAACAATAAAACAAATAATGCTAAAGGATAGGATCTTCAAAAGTAAAATTGCATGCTATAACATGAATTACATTCAATACTATTTCAAATTGGTAGTTTTGATAAAACTCTAATGGCTGCCCTGAAATGGGAGTGTCAGATAGATTAAGGGCACAGGGTATTCAAGAATATTGATTTCTTTCACATGAAAAGACATTAACAAGTGGGTGTCATATCCCCATGAACAAGGAAAACCTAGAGGTATCATTTTGCTCAAACATGCAAACAACCTGAACAATCTACAGAATATACAACATTAGCAAGTAAATGTGAAAACAAAGAAAAAAAAAAAAAAAAGAATGGCCCAGCAAAGAACAAACCAAAAAATTCAAAACTTTCTTAAAACTTGCTTAATAGCACCTTAAAAGCCAATTTTTGAATTTCCCTCTAACAAAATTTCAAATTTGTGAGCAAAGAATTTGCTTTATAAGATTTGCCAAACACCCTTAGTAGATGACTTGAGGCAGTACAGCAAGGTCACACAAGAAAAATGTAGTAAGCAGAGATGTAGAAGAAACAAACATCAACCTTTAAACATCATGTTAATGAGGAGCTCTTCCTAGAAAGTACTTCTCGTGACACTAAGGTGCTAAAGTGAAGAAACATATAAGCTAACAAAATGAAAAATGTGCATGTTTGTTATACATTCGACAAAAAATGGGGAGATATACAACCAAATCATGCCTGCACACCAACCACATAGTATCCCAAGAACTGAACCTTTTTCACCACTTTACCCACTTGAGGACACAGATATGCACATATAAAATATGCTTATGGGTATAAAAGGGCAAATAAAAGTGTAATTGCTGTACATACTGTCTGGAAATATTGATGTAAAAGCTGCAATAACAATTATGAATCAAATGAAAGAACAAGATCGAACGAAAAAATTCAGGACCACAGTACCAAGAATGGTGAAGACTCACCACAAAAGCAGTAAAAATACACCAACAATGTTGCACTTTTGCTGTGATTCACAAGAACAAGCATGAACTGGAAATCTAGGCATGGCGTAAAAGGCTTACTGAAAAAGTGATATCTTCTCAGCCCAACAGGGATTCCTTCTTTTAATATTTTGATGTATGCAGGGGGGTAATGACTCCTTGGAAGGCTTTTCCAATCATAACCATCTTCTGCAAACTTTACTGTGAGAACGTTATCATCCCCTAAAACCCTCTGTAGATGAGTTCTTGTTTTATCAAGATAAGGGCCCTGAAATTAAGGAGATGGAGATGATAATACATTTAAAATATAATAAAAACATAGGAAGATGTAGCATTCTGGACAATAATGCTGCAAAAGAACCTAAAAGATGGAATCTATTCAATTTTATATTTGATTGAAATCTCCAATTTACTTTAGGTTGCTAAGACATATCAACGATCAGCAGATTCTGATCTAGATCCAAAAGACTAGATATTAATCTTTCATTTTACAATAAATTTTGAATCTGCAGCATAGCTTCTTGTTGCATAAATGGTCCATCCCGAGAAGAAAAAAAAATAAGAAAAAGAAAAAAAGAGAAGGTAGAAAGAAAAACAACTACATCATGAACATTTGTACGAGCTTAGAGTGATCAAGAATGCAAATCTGAGGCCAAGATCATCAATTGAAAGCAGATACATCCACAAGCAAAATTGATATGTAACAAAATCAATGTCGTGACATATCTGTAGAAGGGCATAATATAGAGCATAGGACTATGAATACATAATACTTGGATTAAGATAGTCAAGTTTAGACAAACTACATCATAAACAACTACGAAAAGTTTGTAGCCTCAACCATTCATCAGCATCTGACAGTTGTTTCTACAAGTGTCGTTAAATTTGGTAAATCATTCCATTGTAAGTTAATTTGTATATTCATATGCATGCTTGCATGCAAAATAAAGACTATGAACAAACCTCAAATCTGAGATTTCCATCCAGGGAGACATGACAATGGTACAAATTAGTCCTTGCACAATCCCAGCTAAGATACTGCAATAAAAAAGGGAGAGGCAGAAAAGACAGAATAAGAGGTAATTAATTAGTCACATAACAGCACAGAAACCATAACAATTAAGGGAATAATCATCCCATTTATAGATCCAAAGTTTCAGATTATTCACAACTTGTATTCTGATACTAGAAGCCACCAAGCTGATAATGAAGTTAAGCTTCAGATATACTCTAGTCCATACAATGGTTAAACTAAAAGATGGAATATAACACCAACAACGTTTGAAGATTATTTTAAAATTTCTTCGGTTTCCATAAATTTTTATTGAAAAAAAATAAAATATTTTATTTTTAAAATATAAATTAAAATTTTTTTTTCTTTGTAGTGTTTATTTAAATAACATAATTTTAAAATAATTTTTCTTGTAATTAATTTTAAGAAGTAAGCTCGATAACAACTAACCATAAAACAATATACCCTAAAATTTGAAATCAAAATGGGTGAAGTAACAGCTAGATTCTTGTAAATTTGTGATCAAGAAGAAACATTATAAACTCAATTAAATTAAAAGATATATATGATGATTGGAACCTTTTCCTCATGTTAAGAGATTATGCATTCAAAAAATTGAACAGCAAATAAACTCTGAAAAGAATACAACAAAGATTACCTAGAACTGATTCAATGGGTTGTCAAAATCGGGATTTCACCTACGATTGGAAGGAAGAGATTGAGATCCCACATCGTGAACTCGAAAATAGGATCGTGAGATCCTAACAAATCGAATTATTTTTATATTTTTATGACTAACCTAATATAAATAAGAGTTCTGTAATCTGATACCGACTCTGTCTCTCTCTTCCAACTTTAACCTAGCATAATGATTACTTTCTTTATCATCCTTTTTCTGAACATGGTGGGTTTGTCTGAAATTGCAACTGGGAGTGTCGACCAGTGAAGAAGAAAGAAGAACACTTTTGAAATTTGTGATTTGGGGGGTTTCCTTTTTTACCCTTTTAATAATCGAAATATGGACAGTGTTTGTGAATCGTGAAATCACTCAAGCTCAATCTGTGTCCTACATATCCGACCTGAATTGATCTAACGATATATTATTTTATTTTATTTTATTTTTTTCAAAAATATTATTGCAGCAATCATTTTGTTTATTTTTTATGTAATTTTTGTATTATTAAAATAATTAATTTTTTTAATTCATGTGAAACTCATGATATTAAAAGTAAGATAAAAAATTTATGCTTATAATACCTCTCTTATTTTTTAATAATGATAGAGAAAATGATTTTATGGGACGAAAATAAAAGATTATAAGTGAGGCAAACTCAAAGTGCAAGATACAAAATAACCAATTTGAACTTACCATCTAAATTATCCTTTGTTGTTGTCCCATAAAATTGTTCCCTCTATCATTATTCCTTCTTTTTATATATTAATTACACAACAAAACATTTTTTCTTATCTCTTATCCTATCTTATGGTATTCCCATGTCCTTTTTTTATTTTTTTTAATTTTTTCTTTGCACTTTTTTTGGTATAATTTTTTTATTTTTTTTATTCAATTTTTTGAATCCTTGCGCCACACTGTAATATATGACTTATCGGACGGGGTCTTTAATGTTAAGAGTTTTATTTTTTATCTAATAATTATAATTATATAATTTAAATTATTTAAATTATATAGTAATTTTTAATTATATATAATTTTAATAAATTTATTATTTTATAATTTAAATTATGATTTTTATAAATTTTAATAATATATTTGACCTAATAAAAATAAAATTTTTTTAATTAATTAACTTGTAATATTTAAAATCTCGGAACTTCTCTGCAATCTCCTCCACTCAAATATATTATAAGTATCATTTAATGGTTAATTTTTTTTAAAACAAAAATCATGAAATTTAATGTGAAAATTATAAAAAAGAAATTATTCCCCTACTATTGCCTTTTTACATGGTTTGATATCTTAAAATCGCAAAATCCCACTATCTAACTTGATTTTGCCAACTAATAAAGAGAGAGGATGCACCTTGCATGGTTGTGAACCATTTACATTTTGGCCCAAACGTTTCCAAACCTCTGACTCAAATTCCACCATTGCCAAATCTTTGAGGTTCCTAATCCAATCAGCAGAAGGTATAGCTTCTTCCAGTTTCTTCCTGTTTGGAAAGAGAGAAATTTGAAAGTCAAAACCATTAAAGGGGAAAAAAAAGTGCATTTCTTTACCATGCACCAAAAAGGAAAAAGAAGCAGAAATCTTACGAGCCAATGTAATTAAGAATGAGGAAGGCCTTTCTAAATTCAAGCTCCCCCAATGCGATCATCTGAGGACTGAATCTCTCTACCACTGAGTTGTTATCCGGTTGGGGAGATGTTCTTTGCTGATCAAGAACCAGACAGCGCCTAACAGTAT